>JARHVA010003658.1:600000-1050000 GCA_037957365.1 Torreya grandis | reverse complement strand
TGCTTAAAAATATGACTAATATTATGGCCAACAATGAACTACAAGACATATTCAATCAAAGCTTTCTTGCACCACTCCATGATTCAATTATAAATTATATAGATTCAAATCTTTTGATGAGATATGCCATACATTGAGGAATACATAATTTAATCTCATAGCTTCAAAAAAAACTCAAGTATACATATAATCCAACTAGTTCAACAAAAAAAATCAAATCAAACCAAACTACAAGGTCAAACCAACTAATAATAAGAGTGAATAAAATATTACAGTTAATGTAGTATTTCAACCTATAAATCTAATGTGATTGAAAGCTCCACCTAAGAGTAAATTTTCTATATTACCATCACATCCTCATATATTGTTAAAGAATATACTTGAGTGTAACATTATTCCTCTTCTTCATCCTAAAGAGATTGATCTAAATAGCCCCACACCAAGTAACTATGATATCAATATATACTATGACTATCATAAGATTGTATGACTTCTATGAATAATAGCTTCAATTTGATAATAAGATACAAACACATATTGATGACAACATTATCGAAATAGGCCCCCTATAAAGGATCTTCAACCATAGAACAATGTAAATCACAAGTTGAAAATATTTAATGATCCATTTCCAAAGAAAGAGATGATGGAGACTATAGATAATTTAGAAGTACATTGTGCATATAATATGCATCCTCTACCTATGACATATGAACACCTAGAAATTTTATTATTGGTACACTTATTGACACATCTCCATAACATCCTATGATCACACTTTATGACAATGATATTGTCAATGATGATTTAAATTTTTATGCATTATTCATACGAGCCTATATCAATGAGAAACTCTTACATAGTTTCATGATCAATAATGGTTTAAGTGATAATGTGTGCATAGTGACACTTCTTCATTATCTTAGATGCAAAACATCATTTACAATATACATCAATAGAAATTAAGAGATTATATAGATAAAACCATAATACCCATCACACATAGTACTACCTCTTCAAGGAGGCTCATCCATGCTAGCCACTCCATTCTTAGTTATACAAAGTAATGGGATATATGCCATGTGAGGATGTCATTGGATGAAAAATCTTTATGTAATACAATCTATAGTACACTTGTGTCTCAAATACATACATGTTACATTCAGACACCTCTCTCTCTCTCTCTCTCTCTCTCTCTCTCTCTCTCTCTCTCTCTCTCTCTCTCTCTCTCTCTCTATATATATATATATATATATATATATATATATATATATATATATATATATATATATATATATATATATATATATATATATATATATATATATATATATATATATATATATATGACCTAGACCTATCATGTTAAACTATCAAGGTTTCATACACATGTCTTGATATTTATGCATATCTTACATAACAATATATAGATATGCTATTATAATATGGTAATACATTGATACATATGTATTTTTTCAACTATTACTTACCTATTTTATGCTTAATTGATGATTTTACTCTCTTGTATGATAATCTAGTTGTGCTTATCTATTATGTGGTGCTCTTGCCCTTGTTTGATGTGACATTTTTATGTTCCTTATTTGAGGCATATTTATGTCCCTTGGGTATGGTATTTGGATTTATTTGATGTGACATATTTTATTTCCCTTGTTTGAAACATCCTTATGCCCCTTTTTTGTTTTGAGATATTTATGTCCTTTGTATGTGGCCCTTGGCCTTACATGTGACACTAACTCATGAGATTGGTGAGCTTACTAATAGTTATTGCAACCATGATACATATTATTCACCTTTAATGCATAATCTTATTCAATTATCTATCATTTATGGTAATTTTTCTATGCTTCATTGATAAATCTATCTAGACATGACACTTATATTCCTATCATTACACATGTTACATCCATGCCTTAAATGACATATGCATTAATATGATGACATAGTATCCACATGATTATGCATGATGTTATTTTTATACATGAAATGATATATTTAATTATCATTTTAAGGTGAGTTACTTTCAGGACACATCCATCATCTCAAAAAGGGGGCATTATAGTGGCCTCATCATAGAAACATAAGCTTTTATGAAAAAAAATTCAAATAATTATATGGATTTTAGAGATTCATAATGGTTTAAATATAATATGGTTTAGTTACATGGAATATATTGGAATATTAGTAAATATTATGGGTAATATATCATATATATGCACTCATTTTACAAAGACTTGAGAATATATTCATATGCACTTGGGTGTATATGCATGGGAATATATAAACATTTTATAGGAAATAAAGTTATAGATTTGAAAATTTAGAATATAGATGCATAAATTCTATATTAATTGGTACATATTCATGTGTCATGATATTAGTTCATACATATATACACACTTACATATACATAAAGCATGATAATAGTTCATGCACATACATAATAATGTAGTTTACAAGTTAAATGGAAAATGGTTGTCATTCCACTTCATGCGTATAAAATCTTTGGTCAGGATGGGAGCATGAACTTTTTAATTCTCTTTAAATCATGAATTTTATTCAACATTATTCAAACTTGAGTGAATTTGATACAAACTATACTATTGAATTTTTAATCCATCTACAATGGTTGATTCATTTTTTCTTTTTGCAAATGTTAGGAATACAAAACACAGAGAAATATTAATGAATTAAAGATGAAAAAAAATGTAGAAAACACAACATAATAAATACATATATTTAACATGGTAAAAACACAACACAATAGAGACACAAATTTAACGTGGTTCACCCAATATGGGTTACATCCACATAGAAACAACTAGTCCTTCTAATTATTCAATCTAATAAATGAAAAAAAAAAAAACTAAAATACAACCAATACAATATCATCTTCACTCACATACATCATTCTTCCATAATTATGATTCCCTAATATCAAAAACAAGGTTACATATAGGGCAAAAATTCACAAACATAATTTTTTCCATTAGATCTATAACCTAATAAAGAATGGTCTAGATTTACTATGAAATTACAATATTTTATAGTGCATTTTTAACTAAATTTTTATTTGGGGGTGCTGCCCCCAAACCCCCACCAAGGTGGGAACCCCATAGATGTTGGAAATATTCTCTTGATGTCAAAGGTCTAGCATTATTGGTGATAAAGGCCCCATTGCATTTACTGAAGTTTGTAATAGATATATCTTGGCTAATGTGTGTTAATATTTATTTAATATTAACAAATATATTTTTGGTTGCATATGAGACAAAAGAAGGGCCCATGGAGAAGTCAAAGAGCCACGGGGTAAAGACAAAAGAAGGATGGGATGCATTTTCCCATGAAGAGTCATCTTGGGGAATTCCAAGAGTCACCAAGTGAAGACAAAAGAGGAAGGGCACAATTTCTCATGAAGGGACACTTTGAGGAATACGAAAAGTCACCAAGATAAAGACAAAAGAGGGAAGGATGTTTTTGCTCATGAAGGGTCACCATATGACTTTTCAAAGGCAAGGATATGAAGGGTCATACAAGTTTGGTGCCAGTTTTCATGAGGATTGAAGGGTCACAAAGGGGAAAAGCCAAAGGTCATTTGGAAAGCTATAAATAAAGGCTTGAGAAGCCATTTGTAAATGTGAGTGAAAGAGATAGATTTGATATTGTAATATATAGCTTAGAAGATCATTTTTGAGGGATGAATATGATTTGTATTTATTATATCTAGCTTAGAAGAGCAAAGGTGAGAGAGAGGAAAGAGATGTTGTAATGAACTATCATTTGTTAAGATAGCAACATTGAGAGATAGTTATGTGGTATACACAAAGGGGTTGGTGCTCCTATGGGTTGGTGCTCACGAATTGTTGTTGTGTTGGTGCTAAGCAAAGGGGTTGGTGCTTATGAATAGTTGTTGGGTTGGTGCTCCTGTGGGTTGGTACTCATGAATAGTTATTGGGTTGGTGCTCAGCAAAGGGGTTGGTGCTCTTATGGGTTGGTGCTCATGAATAGTTGTTGGGTTGGTGCTTAGGAAAGGGGTTGGTGCTCCTGTGGGTTGGTGCTCATGAATAGTTATTGGGTTGGTACTCAACAAAGGGGTTGGTGCTCCTGCAAGTTGGTGCTTGCGAATATTATTTGGGTTGGTGCTCATTCATATACTTGAGATTGTTCTCTATGGTTTTTCCCACATTGGGTTTCCACATTCTATCTGGTGTCTCTCTCTATCTTGTGTGGTGTTTATTATTTCAATTTTATTGCATATCTTGAATGTTTGATTAAGTGGAATTTGATTAAGGGAAAGTTTTATAAGATATATGATATACTGATTCACACCCCCTCTCAGTATATCCTGTGCTTAACAATTGGTATCAGAGCAGGTTCCTTTTTGAAAAGCTTTATAGCTTGAAGGTAGATCAAGAAAGCACAATGGCTAGGTCACAAGAAGGATTTTCTACAAATAAGGAACCTTTGTTTGATGGCATGAGTTATACTTTTTGGAGCATAAGAATGAGGACTTATTTGATGGCCCTTGGATTCGACATATGAAAAGTAGTGGTGGAGGAATAAGAAGAGCCACAGAGATCTACAATTACTCCAATAGAAAAGAAGGCAAGTGAATATAATGCTAAAGCTTTAAATGCTATTTTATGTGGTTTATGTGAATCTAAATTTGTTAAAGTTATGCAATGTAAATTTGCTCATGAAACTTGGGTAAAAATTGAGAATATTTACAAAGGTGATGGAAAGGTTTAGCAAGCTAAGCTTCAGACTTTTAGAAGATAGTTTGAAAGTTTTAAGATGGAAGAAGAAGAAGATATAACAAGTTATCTTTTGCGAGTTGATCAAATCATAAATCAGATTCAAGGTCTTGGAGAAATGTTGGAAGAGTCAATGGTGGTACAAAAGGTTTTGAGATCTCTACCAATGAGATATGATGCAAAGGTTTCAACAATCGAGGAGATGAAGAATTTAGCCAAGCTAAAGATGGATGAGCTTCATGGTATACTCATGGCATATGAGATGCAGACAGAACAAGATAAACCCTCAAAGAGAGAAGCAGCTTTCAAGACATCAAAGAAAGAGAAAGCTAAGATTCAAGAATTTAGTGATAGTTCTAGCAATGATGAAGATGACAATGGAGCACTTTTCATTTGCAAGCCGAAAAGAGGAACAGGTAAATATCAAGGAAAATTACCTTTTAAATGTTTTAATTATGGAAATATTGGACATTTTTCAGCTAGATGCCCAAATAAGGGTAATTATGATGAAGAAGAAAAGCCTACATACAAGAATAATTTCAAAGGCAAATCCAAGAAGGGATTCGAGAAGAAGATCATGTATTCTAAGGATCCTAGCTCAGTCGAAGATAGTGGAGTCAGCGATTCAGAAGAAGAAGAGATTATATTCATGGCCATACATGAAGATGATCAAGAAGAAGAAGAGGAGGAGGAAGTTGAAGTAAATATGGAAGGAAAACTCATTTGTGCCCTAGAAGAGTTAAAAGCTGTTGAGAAGAAGAATTGAAGATTAAAGTGCTAGATCAAGAAAAATAAATAGGAGTCAAAGGAAATGATTGAAGATCTACAAGCACACTTTGAAGAAGCCAAGAAGAATGAAGAAGATCTCACAGCATAGTTGGAAATAGCAAGAAAAGAATGTGAAAGGTATGTTATTGAAATTGCCTCTTTAAAAGAAGATATTAAGAAAGTAGTCAATGATAAATTAGTTAGTGACTCAAAATTTTAGGATAACACTAACATATTGAATAAGATATTAGAAAGCCAAAAGGTGAATTTAGATAAGATAGGTATCAGATTTGAGAAAAAGAGCTATGTTGAAGCTCTTACAAAAGAAGAAACAAAAAGGGGAGAAGTGAAAAATACAGAGGACATTTCAAATAGAGAAGGTTGGAGGGAACAAAGCTACAAAAGGTAATTAGGTCAGAGATATATAGACAGGTCTTATTTTTATGGCTATTGTTTTTATTGTAATGGATATGATCACAAGAAATTAGAATGTAGAAAAAGAGCTAACATTTTTAAAAATAAGAAGGAAATTCAAGTAGAGTCAAGCAGAAGCCACAACTCTTTTGCTCCTCTATAAAGCTTTGATAAAGAGACCATAGTATGAAGAGACCATAGTATGCTACAAGTGCAATAACTTTAGACACATAGCTCGATATTATAGAAGCGTGTTTGAGTCAGTTCAAAAGGATCAGAGTTTCAAAGCTCCATTCATCAAGAATAAGGTTCAGACATGTTCATGGTAGAAGAAACAACCTGAAGATTCTATGATGGTTCAGATAGCTCAGCATGTAAGAAATAAAGATCAGCCATGGTTAATTGATATCGGATGTTCGAGGCATATGACAAGAGATAAAAGTAATTTCATAACTCTAAAAAAGATCAATGGTGGCACAATGAGATTCAAAGATAAAACCACTGCCAGGATAGCCGAAAAAGGTACTTTGAGTTTGGATTATGGTAGAACTAAGACTAAGAATGTCTTATATGTAAAAGGTCTAAAGCATAATCTATTGAGTGTTAGTCAAATATGTGATCAAAGATACAAAATAAAGTTTCATGCTAAAGGTTGTGAGATTAGAAGAAAAGATTCAAATGAGTTGATTGTAGATGCTCAAAGGATAGGGAATAATGTGTATGTATTATCAGATATCTTCTCAAAGGCATGATCAAAGGACACATTCAAATATCTATGAGAGGAGTTGGGAGTAATTTCTATTACTTCCTGCCATTGATGTTCAGCATCATTTGAGGGGGAGCTAAGTGTTATCTCCAGGTAGGCCCTTTGCCATTGATGTCAAACAGGGAGAATAATAGGTATAGGTATAGGTGCAGAAATAGGTACAGGGAACATATACAAGTTGCTACAGTAAGGGGGAGTTACTGTATGTTTTCAGATGACAGTATGTGCAGGTGACAAGATATAACAGTTTCATGATTGAGGTTGCCATTAATGACAAAGGGGGAGATTGTTGGAAATATTGTCATTGATGTCAAAGGTCTAGCATTATTGGTGATAAAGGCCCCATTGCATTTAATGATGTTTGTAATAGATATATCTTGGCTAATGTGTGCTAATATTTATTTAATATTAACGAATATATTTTTGGTTGCATATGAGACAAAAGAAGGGCCCAAGGAGAAGTTAAAGAGCCATGGGGTAAAGATAAAAGAATGATGGGATGCATTTTCCCATGAAGAGTCATCTTGGGGAATTCCAAGAGTCACCAAGTGAAGACAAAAGAGGAAGGGCACAATTTCTCATGAAGGGACACTTTGAGGAATACGAAAAGTCACCAAGATAAGGACAAAAGAGGGAAGGACATTTTTCTCATGAAGGGTCACCATATGACTTTTAAAAGGTAAGGATATGAAGGGTCATACAAGTTTGGCACCATTTTCCATGAGGATTGAAGGGTCACAAAGGGGGAAGGCCAAAGGTCATTTGGAAAGCTATAAATAAAGGCTTGAGAATCCATTTGTAAATGTGAGTGAAAGAGATAGATTTGATATTGTAATATCTAGCTTAGAAGAGCATTTTTGAGGGATGAATATGATTTTTATTTTTTATATCTAGCTTAGAAGAGCAAAGGTGAGAGAGAGGAAAGAGATGTTGTAATGAACTATCATTTGTTGAGATAACAACATTGAGAGATATTTATGTGGTATACACAAAGGGGTTGGTGCTCCTGTGGGTTGGTGCTCATAAATTGTTGTTGTGTTGATGCTCAAAAAAGGGTTAGTGCTCCTGTGGGTTGGTACTCATGAATAGTTATTGGGTTGGTGCTCAGCAAAGGGGTTGGTGCTCCTGTGGGTTGGTGCTCAGCAAAGGGGTTGGTCCTCTTAAAATTTGGTGTTTGTGAATATTGTTTGGGTTGGTGCTCATTCATATACTTGAGATTGTTCTCCGTGATTTTTCCCACTTTGGGTTTCCATGTTATATCTGGTGTCTCTCTTTATCTTGTGTGGTGTTTATTGTTTTAGTTTTATTGCATATCTTGAATGTTTGATTAAGTGGAATTTGATTAAGGAAAGTTTTATAAGATATATGATATACTTATTCACCCCCTCCTCTCAGTATATCTCATGCTTAACAATAGAGACCATAGTGGGGGGAGTGGGTGGTGTCCCCCCCACACCCCCTATCAAGAACTGGGCATTAAAATAAGATCAGGCTCCACCATCCAACAACAAACCCATCATATGATTCCACTTTATTTTATGATTATTTATTTTGGTTAAAACATTATTTATTTGTTCTCAATTTATGAGGTTTAGGACATACATTTCCCAAACCCAATGGCTTGCATAGTTTCACAAATTTTGGGCACAATCACTCCAACTCTCCATGTGCTTCAACAATGATATGCAAATTTTTCCATGGTTCAACAAGATGAACCAATCTCCAAGTTATTCAATTTAAATTACATTTATACATTAATTCAATAAGGAAGCATCATATCCAACAAGTTTCAATGTAAACATAGTTTTCACCAACTTGTTATTTACTTTTCAAATTTTCAAATTTAGATTTCAGATTTCAATTTATGGACATTAACTACACTTGTTTGTTTCAGGTTATGATATTGAGTGATCTACACAATTGGAGATTCCTACTAAAGATAAAGTGTGTTCTACACACTCATGTATATATTTTCATTTAACTCCATAAATTTCATTAAAAGAATAAAATGGGGGATTTATAGATACTAAAATCTAATATCAAGTACTTGACAATGAAAAGCTTGATATAAATTTAGCTCATATGACTTGCACACACAAATATGATCCTAATATGTCATTATATTAAAACTATATGTACCTAATGATTTTATTTCATTTTCTATTACACACATACAAGAACCTCACTATATATTTCAAACCTACTTAATATCTTACATGGACAACTCAAAACTTTAGTTTAGTCATTCTTAAAAGGGTCAATAAAGTAAAATTGGATCAATATTTCTAGTTGATATTGACATGATTTGTGTAGTACCAACCCTCTCCCATAAATGTATAATTTTTAAAATCGAATTTATCATTAGGTTTTGGCAATGTACATAGCATGCTAATTGTGTGAGAAATTACCCAATTGAACTCATACATATAAAAATCAAGGCCTCACTTGATGGGGGACTTGAAAATAACCTTGTACACATCTATAAACTATTTTACATTGAGAAAATATTTCCTATTCTTCCCAAATTATTAATCTATCACTAGGAAAAATCATAATCAAGGTTGAAGAGTACTAAATCAAGCATTTTTTGAGTATCAATCAAAGTAAAATCATTTTCTACACACAAATAATAAAGGAGCACAATTAGAGAATCACATTAGGTGTGAAAACTATGTGTTTATTTATTTCCCTACTCAGAACATGGGATATGTAGCTATATTTCAATCATCAAATGTGGGTGATTGGGGTCAGCATAAACCATTACACTTTCTTGGTTTTTTTAGGTTTCTAACTCACACAATCACACTTATGGTTCTAAGTTGAAGGCTATCAATTTATAGATTTGTATGCATAATCAAGATTTGACATAACACATACAAAGATTTTACAGATAGGATAAGATGATCATGCATTCACATACCCTATTTTTTACATGGGTCATTACCTACCATTTCACACTAGTATCAACAGTTGATATTGACCTGGATCTAACAAAACCAACCCTATGTATAAAGAAACACAATTCTTAAACTGATGAATCACTACCCTATTTTAGTTTGTTTTCCACTTCTTAAGTACAATCATGATCAAACATTCAACTAGAAAAGCTAGGTATTCATCATTTTTTATACTTAATATATTTAACATATACTACATGTCAAATAATTACAATTGGTTTTAATATTTTACATTAAAATGTATTCTTGAATGACATATCTTAATATCTGAATTACTCTATAAGTTTTTATCCTATTAAGGTTTATAAAACCAAATTATGGTAAAACACCTATAACTAAAACTTGATTTTTATCACTCTAAAGACCTAAAACCTTAACCATACACCCTAATTCATATTTTGAATCATCATTGTAATTTTTATATGAAAATAATTTGATAAGCAAACTAAACTTCTATACGTTAAAGATTTTAATTTTTCCATGGAAATTATTTATCTCTTTCAGAAATAATTTTAAAAATCAATGACATGACTACATATGAGTTTAAAATAATGCATCAAGTATTTTAATATGCCAATTATTAATAATATATATATTTTTTTAAATTTGTAGATTATAATAAAAATATACAAACATAAAATTATGATGGCTTCTGTGTATATTGATAGTGGGAAAATGAGATCCATAATTATTATAATGTATGTTAGGTAAGATTGATTAGTCATCAGATATTGAATACATTTGGTTTCTATGTGTGGAGTGAATGTTAGTGATATAGGTCTAGTTGAATTGTTTTTTGGAGGCATGATCATTGTTATTGATGGAGATGGGGTTGATATGGTTTACTGAGTTAGATATGATATCACTACTAGAGGTAGAGAGTGGTGATAATGGATTAAAACCCTAACTATAAATTTAACCATATAAGTCTAAATAAATGCTTATCATTCTAAATTCCTAAACCCAAAATACACCACCCTAAGACTTACCAAGTTAATAATAACTATTGTCACCAAATATTGCACCCTAGAGGAGGGTGTTCAAGCCTCCTCTAGATTTTGGAAACATGGGAATACTTCTATGTATGTGGGTTTACCTATAGGTAGAAGTATACCTCTAGGTTTAAGGGCTAGCTCCTTGAATATACCTTGAAATACTTATCACCTACTGAACTAGTTGCTTGTGGGAAAAGAGATAGAAGTTTTCATGAATTTAAACTACTCTAATGGGGTGATATACTAATATTATTTCCACAAGAGCATCATACCTTGATCACAATAAAACAATATCTACAAACTAGCTTTTATGTCCTAAAATATTATAACATAAGTGTTTCAACATAGAGGTGATATGTATTGTCCCCAAAAATATCAGCTCATTTTTGGGACAACATATGAACTATTCTAGTTCAACAGACCAAAATATTCTCTTCCCTTTTCAAAAATTGTTCCAAGCATTCAAATTCTTCATTATTCAAGCTTTTTCAGGCTTGAATCTACAGACTCTGTAGATTCAAATCTATGGACTATGTAGGAATGAAACAAGCTCTCAACACTTAAGCATTTTTCAAGGTCGATTCAACGCTTCAGTTCAATGTGGAAGGTTCAAAGGTTCAATGTGGATGGTTCAAAAGTTCAACACAGTTTGGTTCAAAGCATTTGGTTCAATGCGGTTTGGTTCAAAGCATTTGGTTCAATCGATCAATTCAAAGGAGTACCCTAAAGCCCAAAAGACAAAATACCATTGCGGAGGGCAGTAAGCAAAAGTAGCAGAATGTGCCATGTGTCCCGTTATAACTCAGTGGAGCCCACCAAGTTTTTGCATCTACGTTTCAAGATTCTTAAAAGTTTCAAAGGTTCTTTCAATAAGCTTCTCTTAGAAGTCCACAAAAGCTGCCAAGTGGAAACTGCAGAAGATTTTAATATGTTTTTCTAAATGCAGTAGAATGTGCCATGTGTCCCTTGTAAAGCTTGATGGAACCTACCAAGTGTCAACATCCATATTTTCTTCCTTTTGTTTTGATATTGAGTAAGGAATGTGGTGGGCCCTGGGTGAGTTTCTAAAGTAAGTGAAGCACGCCAAGTGTCATCATCTGCATAAAGTAAGCGAAGCACACCCAGTGTCATCATTCGTGTGAATCCAAATGAGTCTCAAATGTTTTTATAGTGTTTCTAAAAACTCAGTAGAAGCTACCAAGTGTCATCTATCGAGACCCATTATAATTTATTTCTAAGTCAAGCAAAAGTTGCCACATATCCCTGGTAAAGCTCGATAGAACCCGCCAAGTGTCAACATCTGCAGTTTCTTCCTTTTATTTTGTTATTAAGGACTGTGGTGGGCCCCGAGTGAGTTGATAAAGTAAGCGGAGCGTGCCAAGTCTCATCATTCGGATGAATCCAAATGAGTCCCAAATGTTGCTATAGTGTTTCTAAAAACTTAGTAGAAGCTGCCATGTGTCATCTTTCACAGGACTCTCAAAAGGTATATAAAGCTTCTATAAGTTAAGTGGAACATGCCACATGTCATGTTTTAACTTAGTAGAGCGTGATAAGTGTTTGCATCCACGTTACCCTTTTGAAGCTGCTCAGGCAAGAAGTATTGTGGGTCCCATTTTCTGTAAGTTGATAAAGTTTCAAAGCAGCAGACTATGACAGATGTCAAAGGTAGAGCATTCCCAATACAAAGATAGCCTCAAGCAAAGAAAGAAGTAGCGATGGATGATTCTAAAGGTAGGTTCAAAGAAGAGATTAAACAGGGAAGCGATGAACATTCACAAGTTCAATATGGTTCAAACAAAGTAGTGACCAATGACGTCCCCATAGACATCATATTTAAGGTGATGGGATATCCGTTAAAATTCAAATACGGCACAGACCCTATGAACAAATTCAGTGACCAGCCAAAGAGATAGCCTGAGAGATCAAATCACACAGAAAAGGATGAAATACAACAAGGAAAGGGGGAATATTGGAGAAAGATCATAAATATCCGTGCATGGGATATGTTTCTAGAAGATGAAGTAGTCCACCAGGTGGACATCGGAGAGCACAAATATTCAATGGTGCGGCCCATTTTTCTACATTGAGTAAAATGAATGAATAGTTGTGCACACATTAGGAAACACATCAGGCAACCCATATTTAAGATCGAGACCTGATTCCAGCATAGCCCATGGATAGAATTTAAAATGCATTAAAGGCATTGAATGCATCATAGGCCATTTTTATGAAACAAAGCACCCAAGTCTTTCTTAGAGCACTATATATTGGACTCTCTCTTATTGTTTTAGAGGAGATCTCTCTCTATTATCAGAAATAAAAACTTTGCCCAAATTGAAAGACATTACTAAGACTTTGAGCTCAGATTGTTGATCATATTTCATTATTTGAATAAGAAAACAGGTGACTTTTTAGACTTTGTGCTAGAATATCTTGGTTGTTGGGGAAATTGTTCTTATGCCTGTTTCTTTAATACATTTTTTGTTTATTTAATTGAATAAGCAGAATTAGCGAAAATAATTAGAAAGGTGTCCTGAAGCCAACTGTGGACGGAATTTTTTCCCCCATAATTGCCTTTAGTGTGTTTTCTTTCTATTCCTGTGTAAAGGATCTTAGGATGACTTTGTGCCCTCATTATCCTTCATATTTTGTTTCTATGTAAAGGACCTTGTGATGACTTTGTGCCCTCATTGTCCTTCGTATCTCACTCTTGGGCAGTTGAGGTGGAGACTTTGTGATACATCTCAGTCTGTTGGTTACTATGCCTTTGGTTACTAGTTACTTGTCACTATCTGAAAGAACTCATGTTGTTTCTTACAAGATCACTTCTGAAAGAAGAGAAGTGCCTTCAACATTTCCACCAAAATTTTCTCCTCTGTTTGTTAACATCATCTCTAAAAAAAGAGAGATGGATGGTTTATCCTACCCTTGAGTATTATTTTCTACTTATATATATAGTATATAGCTCCTACATATTTAAAGGGAACCTCCCCTTGATGAGAGGAGAGATTTGTCCCCTTTTGATGTAGTAAACTTGCACATCTGGCTGACCAATCTCCCAATGTTATGGTTGAAGAGACCTATTTTGCTCATCAGTTAACTGGTGACAAAATATTTACCCAACAATTTTTGGTGACTCCGCTAGGGACACAATAATTTTGTGCAATTTGGAGCCTCAAGCTTCAGATTGAAACATCACCTGTGTCTTATCCATTATCATTATAGCCTTATCTGTTTATCCTGCTGTGGAAGAACATGCAATTTGAAGCCTCAAGCTTCAAGTTGAAGCTGTGCTAGTTCTTTTCCATTTTTATTTTTACACTCTAGTAGATCCACGGTATACATGAATCCAAAGGGCTAAAAGTATTGTTGACCCTGTATTCGAGTTGGTACAGTAAAGTAATTTTGATCTGTTTCCTTCACCATCTCACCTCCAACAAACTAGGAGCTTTCATCCTACTAAAGTCAAGTCTCCATTACCAGGTAAAGCCTCCATTTTTGCTATTAATAAAGCTTTGTCAATACTTACCCCTCTGAGATTTGTTATTCCACCTTTCCATAGTCATATAATGGCAGTTCAAGGCCCTTGGGGTAACTCTTTTGGCCCACTCAATTTAACTCCACCTCTACATGAGCTACCATGCAGTTCAAGGAAAAATTTCCCCAAGTTATATGGTGATGGGAAGGTTCATTCTGATGAACATATTGCAGCCTTCAGCATAGCCTGTGGCATAATAGGTGTGGAGTATGAGGATGTAGCAGTCAGACTATTCATGGAAACTTTACAAGGTGCTACTGCAAACTGGTTCTATCATCTATAGGCCCAGACTATGACTAATTGAAACACTCTCAAAGCCAAATTTGAAGCCAGAATTAAGCCTGCAAAAGATGTGCATGCCCTGTTGGCTCAACTCACACAAATGAATAAGGATCCTCATGAACCAATGACAGATTTCATAGCCAAGTTTGACAAGCTAAGGAATAGGATTCCTGTAATTACTTAGCCAACACTTGAAAACCTCAAATGCTTCTTCATCAACTCACAACTGCCTGAAGTGAGTTTTTTACTGAGACGTGCTAGCCACATAGACCTTGAGGCTGCTCAAGACTTGGCTACTGAAGTGCAAGATGACCTTATCTTGGCAAAAAAGATAAGGAGAGATCCTAACAGAGGTAAATCTTCTTCATCTTCTGAATACTCACCTAAAAGTACCATTGATCCAATGGTGCAAAAGCTAGCAAATGAGTTACTAGCTCTCAAGAAGCAAATGGTGCAAGGGATATCTTTAGCTCCTTCATATAGAGATATTCCAAGGAGGACATTCCCCAATTAGTCATACCAAGGCAATGCTACTAGGAATCAAGGACAGCCAAATCATCTTCCTCCCCCACAGGGGAAACTTGCCATTGAAGCACCCCCAACCAATTTAGCAGTTGGATATCTCAAAATAGAATCTGATTTCTCTTTTCAGACTGAATTAAACCAATAAAATGATGCTAATCTCTTCACTGAGGAAAAAGAATAATTAGTTGGTGACTCCAACATTGATTTCCTAAATTACCAGGATGAACCCAGAAGTGAAGGTAAAGTAGATGAGGGATCATATGTTGTGTTCACCTAGTCCAAGAATTAGTTAGCCTAGCAAGCTAATAAAGAAAGAACAGAGGAGTGAACTCAACCATTAATTTTAATTGTTAAACGGGGAACCACTCTACCTTTTCAGCCAAAATACCTGGTGATTGCAGGAAAGGTAAGTACATCAAACATCTATGCACCTTCTACTTCAACTTCATAGATTAGTCCTCCCCCTCCCAAAAACCAAAAGGATGAACTCCTATCTTCTATTCCTAGTCCATTTCAGTCATTTGAAATAATCGACCATGTCAAGAAGACCAAAATTCAAATGTTTGAATTCAAATTCTTGCAATACAATCCTGAGAAATTGGATAGGTTAATTCAGTGTGTAAAGAATAAAGCCATTCCCACAGGACAAGATGTTAAAAAGGTAACTCATGATCCCCCAAGGAACATGTCCATCCCAAACAATCTTGTCATTACTCCTCCAGCTGCCCCTAGGAAAATAGAGCCTTTTTATGTTTCCATGTTGATAAATGGTTACAAACTGAGCAATTGCATCATATACTTAGGTGCATCTGACAATGTCATGCCTACCAAGGTGGCAAAATCTCTTGGACTCACATTGACCAAAACCTTTTGGAGATTTTTCTCCATGGAGAATAAACAAGTACCTCTACTGGGACAAATCAAAGATGCCCAATTTGCATTTGCAGCATTCCCAATCAAAAAAATCAAGATGACAGTCTTGGTGGCTGATGTTCCAGCCTCATACGACATTCTTTTTGGGTGAAATTTTTGTAAGGATGTTGGTGGAGAATTGATCATGGATCTATATGAAGTGAGGATCCCTATCAAAGGCATCATACAAAGGTTGCTTCCTGAAAAGGAATCAAAATATGGTGTCACTCAAACATTAGCCCTTGAAGCTCAAATTCTATTTGAATCTTTAGGCATAGGTAATTACTTCTTAACCACAAAGAATATTCATGTTTCAGTAGATGAAAGTCCTGTAGGTGATGATCTAGGAATTGACTCAAATGAGACATCAAAAGAATTGGTAGGGTGCAGTATAGATGAAAAATAATTCCCCCTTCCAAGTAAGGAGAAATCTAAGGAAAGATCAATTTTTGATGATGTTTGGATCTTGGAATTTGATGGTATCAATTCTTCTACCAGCTCAGGGGTTGGGATTGTAATTATATCTCTTCAAGGAGATATTTTTCCTTCTTCATACAAGTTGCAGTTCAACAACACCAATAACACAGCTGAGTACGAATCTCTATTGCTTGGATTGAAGGCTGCTTGAGATAAAGGCTTTAAACTCCTTCATGCCAAATGAGATGTTGACATGGTGGTTTATCAGATAAGTTCACCTTTACATATGTATATTTGTATACTCTTTTATTTTGCTTTGTGTTGTTCATTTTCATTTTTTTTTGGAGCCTTTCTTCTTAGGTAGCATGACTCCATAGCCCAATGGCATACTTCAAGGCACTAGAGATTCTAGTTTCTACTCCCCTCAGTTGTTCCAAGTTTTCAACTGAAGGAAATTCCCCAACTAGAGCCAGTTATTGTCCCCAAAAATGTCAGCTCATTTTTGGGACAACATATGAACTATTCTGGTTCAACAGACCAAAATCTTCTCTTCCCTTTTCAAAAATTGTTCTAAGCATTCAAATTCTTCATTATTCAAGCTTTTTTAGGCTTGAATCTACAGATTCTGTGAATTCAAATTTGTGGACTATGCAGGAAAGAAACAAACTCTCAACACTTAAGCATTTTTCAAGGTTGGTTCAATGCTTTGGTTCAATGCTTTGGTTCAACGTAGAAGGTTCAAAGGTTCAACGTGGACAGTTCAAAAGTTCAACACGGTTTAGTTCAAAGCATTTGGTTCAATGCGGTTTGGTTCAAATCAGTTGGTTCAATCAGTTGGTTCAATCGGTCGGTTCAAAGGAGTACCCTAAAGCCAAAAAGACAAAATACCCTTGTAGAGGGCAGTAAGCAAAAGTGGTAGAATGTGCCACATGTCTTGTTATAACTCAGTGGAGCCCACAAAGTGTTTGCATCTACATTTCAAGCTTCTTATAAGTTTAAAAGCTTCTTTCAATAAGCTTCTCTCAAAAGTTCATGGAAGCCACCAAGTGGTAAGTGCAGAAGATTTTAATATGTTTTTCTAAATGCAGCGAAACGTGCCACATGTCCCTTGTAAAGGTTAGTGAAACCTGCCAAGTGTCAATGTCCACAGTTTCTTCCTCTTGTTTTGATATTGAGTAAGGACTATGGTGGGCCCTAAGAGAGTTGATAAATTAAGCAGAGTGTGCCAAGTGTCATCATCTGCATAAATTAAGTGAAGTGTGCCAAGTGTCATCATCTGCGTGAATCCAAATGAGTCCCAAATGCTTCTATAGTGTTACTATAAACTCAACAGAAGCTACCAAGTGTCATCCACTAAGACCCATTGTAATTTATTTCTAAGTCAAGTGGAAGTTTCCACGTGTCCCTGGTAAAGCTTGACAGAGCCTGCTAAGTGTCAATGTCTGCAGTTTCTTCCTTTTATTTCATTATTGAGTAAGGATTGTGGTAGGCCCTAGGTGAGTTGCTAAAGTAAGTAGAGTGTGCCAAGTGTCATCATCTATGTGAATCCAAATGAGTCCCAAATGTTTCTATAGTGTTTCTAAAAGCTCAGCGGAAGCTGCCACATGTAATCTTTCACAAGACTCTCAAAAGGTATCTAAAGCTTCTATAAGTCAAGTGGAACATGCCACATGTCCCATTTTAACTTAGTGGAATGTGACAAGTGTCTGCATCTATGTTCCTCTTTTGAAGTTGCTCAGGTAAGAAGTATTGTGAGTCCCATTTTTTGTAAGTTTATAAAGTTTGAAAGTAGCAGACTGTGATAGATGTCAAAGGTGGAGCATTCCCAATACAAAGATAGCCTCAAGCAAAGAAAGAAGCAGTGACGGATGATTCCAAAGGCAAGTTCAAAGAAGTGATTGAATAGGGAAGTGATGAACATTCACAAGTTCAATATGGTTCAAACAAAGTAGTGACCAATGACATCCCCATAGACATCAAATTTAAGGTGATGGGATATCTGTTAAAATTCAAATATGGCACAGAATATGTGAACAAATTCAGCGATCGGCCAAAGAGAGCTCGAGAGCTTAGATCGCATAGAAAAGGATGAAATACAACAAGGAAAGGGGGAATGATGGAGAAAGATCAAAAATATTTGCTTATGGGATATGTTTCTAGAAGATGAAGCAGTCCACCAGGTGGACATCGGAGAGCGCAAATATTCAATGGCACGGCCCATTTTTCTGCATTGAGTAAAATGAATGAACAATTATGCACACATCAGGAAACACATCAAGCAACACATATTTAAGACTGACACTCGATTCCAGCATAGCCCATGGATAAAATTTAAAATGCATTGAAGGCATTGAATGCATCGTAGGCCATTTTTGTGAAACAAAGCACCCAAGTCTTTCTTGGAGCACTATATATTGGACTCTCTCTTATTGTTTTAAAGGAGATCTCTCTCTCTCTCTGTTATCAGAAATAAAAACTCTACCCAAATTGAAAGACATTACTGAGACTTTGAGCTCAGATTATTGATCATATTTCATTATTTGAATAAGAAAATAAGTGACTTTTTAGAATTTGTGCTAGAATAGCTTGGTTGTTGGGGAAATTGTTCTTATGTCTGTTTCCTTAATACATTTTTTGTCCATTTAATTGAATAAGTAGAATTAGTGAAAATAATCATAAAGGTGTCCTGAAGCCAACTGTGGAGAGACTTTTTGCCACCATAATTGGCTTTAGTGTGTTTTCTTTCTATTCCTGTGTAAAGGATCTTGGGATGACTTTGTGCCCTCATTATCCTTCGTATTTTATTTCTGTGTAAAGGACCTTGGGATGACTTTGTGCCCTCATTGTCATTCATATCTCACTCTTGGGTATTTGAGGTGGAGACTTTGTGGTACATCTCGGTCTGCTGGGTACTACGCCTTTGGTTACTAGTTACTTGTCACTATCTGAAAGAACTCCTGCTATTTTTTGCAAGATCACTTTTGAAAGAAGAGAAGTGCCTTTAGCATTTTCACTAGGATTTTCTCCTCTATTTGTTAACATCATCTCTAGAAAAAGAGAGATGGGTGGTTTATCCTACCCCTGAGTGTTATTTTCTGCTTATATATATAGTATATAGCTCCTGCATATTTATAGGGAACCTCCCCTTGATGAGAGGAGAGATTTGTCCCCTTTTGATATAGTAAACCTGCACATCTGGCCAACCAATCTCCCTATGCTGTGGTTGAAGAGACATATTTTTCTCATCAGTTAGCTGGTGACAAAATATTCACCCAATAGTTGTTGTCCTCGAAAATGTCAGCTCACTTTTGGGACAACATATGAACTATTTTGGTTCAACAAACCAAAATCTTCTCTTCCCTTTTCAAAAATTATTATGAGCATTCAAATTCTTCATTATTCAAGATTTTTCATGCTTGAATCTATGGACTCTGCAAGTTCATTTCCATGAACTCTACAAATTCAAATCTACAGACTTTGCAAGAAAGAAACAAGCTCTCAACACTTAAGCATTTTTCAAGGTTGGTTCAACGCTTTGATTCAATTAGAAAGGTTCATTGGTAAGCTTCAAACAAAGGATTGAACCATTAGACCATTGAACCACTGAACCCTGCTTCCAAAAGGTTCAATGGGTTCAAAGTGTTTAATGACATCAGCAAAAGTTCAAATGTTCAACGCAGTTTGGTTCAACGTGATTTGGTTCAAAGCATTTGGTTCAATGCAGTTGGTTCAAGTGGTCAAGAGAATGAGCGGAACACAAGATTAAACCTTTGAACCATTGAACCAAAGTTGGTTCAATCGATTGGTTCAAAGGAGTACCCTAAAGCCCAAAAGGCAAAATACCCTTGTGGAGGGCAGTGAGCAAAAGTGGTAGAACGTGCCATGTGTCCCATTATAACTCAGTGGAACCCGCCAAGTGTCATCATCCATGTGAATCTAAATGAGTCCCAAATTTTTCTATAGTGTTTTTAAAAACTCAGTGGAAGTTGCCAAGTGTCATCCATTAAAACCCATTATAATTTATTTCTAAGTCGAGCAGAAGTTGCCACGTGTCCCTGGTAAAACTCGGTGGAAGCCACCAAGTGTCAACATCTGTAGCTTCTTCCTTTTATTGAGTAAAGACTATGGTGGGCCCCAGGTGAGTTGCTAAAGCAAGTAGAGCGTGCCAAGTGTCAAGAGAATGAGCAAAACACAAGATTGAACCTTTGAACCATTGAGCCAAAGTTGGTTCAATCAGTTGGTTTAATCGGTTGGTTTAAAGGAGTACCCTAAAGCTCGAAAGGCAAAATACCCTTATGAAGGGCAGTGAGAAAAAGGGGTAAAACGTGCCACGTGTCCCATTATAAATCAGTAGAACCTGCCAATTGTCATTGTCTACGTGAATCCAAATGAGTCCCAAATGTTTCTATAGTGTTTCTAAAAACTCAACGAAAGTTGCCAAGTGTCATCCACCGAGACCCATTATAATTTATTTCTAAGTTGAGCAGAAGTTGCCACGTGTCCCTAGTAAAACTTGGTAGAAGCCACCAAGTGTCAACATCCGTAGCTTCTTCCTTTTATTGAGTAAATATTGTGGTGGGTTGTGGGTGAGTTACTAAAGTAAGTAGAGCGCGCCAAGTGTCATCATCTGCATGAATCCAAATGAGTCCCAAATGTTTCTATAGTGTTTCTAAAAGCTCAATAGAATTTTCCACATGTCATATTTTTTAGGACTCTCAAATGGTATCTAAAGATTCTATAAGTTAAGCGAAACATGCCACATGTGTTGTTTTAACTTAGCGGAGCATGACAAGTGTCTGCATCCGCATTCCCCTTTTGAAGCTGCTCAGGCAAGAAGTATTGTGGGTCCTATTTTTTGTAAGTTGATAAAGTTTCAAAGTAGTGGATTGTGACATATGTCAAAGGTGGAGCATTCCCAATACAAATATAGCCTCAAGCAAAGAAAGAAGCAGTGATGGATGATTTCAAAGGTAGGTTCAAAGAAGCGATTGAGCAGGGAAGCGATGAACGTTCACAAGTTCAATATGGTTCAAACAAAGTAGTGACCAATGATGTCCCCATGGACATCAAATTCAAGGTGATGGAATATCTATTAAAATTTAAATATGACACAGACCCTGTGAACAAATTCAATGACTGACCAAAGAGATAGCCTGAGAGCTCAGATCACACAAAAAAGGTCAAAATATAGCAAGGAAAGGGGGAATGATGGAGAAAGATTAGAAATATTTGTGCATGGGATATGTTTCTAGAAGGTGAAGCAGTCCACCAGGTGGACATCAGAGAGCGCAAATATTCAATGGCGTGACCCATTTTTTTCATTGAGTAAAATGAATAAATAGCTGTGTACACATCAGGAAACACATTAGGCAGCCCATATTTAAGACTGACACCTGATTCTAGCATAGCCCATGGACAAAATTTAAAATGCATTGAAGGCATTGAATGCATCGTAGGCCATTTTTGTGAAACAAAGCTCCCAATTCTTTCTTGGAGCACTATATATTGAACTCTCTCTTATTGTTTTAGAGGAGATCTCTCTGTTATCAAAAACAAAACTCTGCCCAAATTGAAAGGCATTACTGAGACTTTGAGCTCAGATTGTTGATCATATTTCATTATTTGAATAAGAAAACAAATAACTTTTTAGACTTTGTGCTAGAATAGCTTGGTTTTTATGGAAATTGTTCTTATGTCTATTTCCTTAATACATTTTTTGTCCATTTAATTAAATAAGTACAATTAGTGAAAGTAATTAGAAAGGTGTCCTGAAGCCAGCTGTGGAGAGACTTTGTGCTACCACAATTGTCTTTAGTTTGTCTATTTTCTATTTCTATGTAAAGGATCTTGAAATGACTTTGTGCCCTCATTGTCCTTTATATCTCACTCTTGGGCAGTTGAGGTGGAGACTTTGTGCTACATCTCAGTCTGCTAATTACTACGCCTTTGGTTACCAGTTACTTGTCACTACCTGAAAGAACTCCTATTGTTTCTTGCAAGTTCACTTTTGAAATAAAAAGAGTGCCTTCTATCATTTCATCAAGATTTCTCCTTTTATTTGTGAACATCATCTTTGAAAAAAGAGATATGGATGGTGTTATCCTACCCCTGAGTGTTATTTTCAGCTTTTATATATATATATATATATATATATATATATATATATATATATATATATATATATATATAGTACCTTATATTTATAGGGAACCTCCCCTTGATGAGAGGAGAGATTTGTCCCCTTTCGATGTAGTAAACCTCCACATCTGGGTGACCAATCTCCCTATGTTGTGGTTGAAGATACCTATTTTGCTCATCAATTAGCTAGTGACAAAATATTCACCCAACAATTTTTGGTGACTCCACTGGGGACACAGTAATTTTGTGAAATTTGGAGCCTCAAGATTTAGATTGAAACATCACCTGTGTCTTATCTATTATCATTATAGCCTTATCTATTTATCTCATTGTGCAAGAACTTGCAGTTTGAAGCTTCAAGCTTAAAGCTGAAGAAGTGCCAATTCTTTTCCATTTTTATTTTTACATTCTGGTAGATCCACGGTATATGTGAAGCCAAAGGGCTAAAGGTAATTTTGACCCTGTATTCGAGTTGATACAACAAAGTAATTTTGATATGTTTCCTTCACCATCTCACCTCCAATGAACTAGGAGCTTTCCTCCTACTAAAGTCAAGTCTCCATTACCAGGTAAAGCCTCCATTTTTGCTATTAATAAAGCTTTGTCAATACTTACCCCTCTGAGATTTGTTATTCCACCTTTCCATAGCCATACAATGGTAGTTCAAGGCCCTTGGGGTAACTCTTTTAGCCCACTCAATTTAACTTCACCTCTACATGAGCTACCACGCAATTCAAAGAAAAATTTCCTCAAGTTCTATGGTGATGGGAAGGTTCATCTTAATGAATATATTGCATCTTTCAGCATAGCTTGTGGCATTATAGGTGTGGAGTATGAGGATGTAGTAGTCAGGTTGTTCATGGAAACTTTATAAGGTGTTATTGCAGACTAGTTCTATCATCTGCAGGTCTAGACTATGACTGACTGGAACACTCTCAAAGCCAAATTTGAAGCCAGATTCAAGCCTGCAAAAGATGCACTGCACTGTTGGATCAACTCACACAAATGGAGCCTCATGAACCAATGAGAGATTTCATAGCCAAGTTTGACAAACTGAAGAATAGGATTCCTATAATTACTCAACCAACACCTGAAAACTTCAAATGTTTCTTCATCAACTCTCAGCTGCCTGAAGTGAGTTTTATGCTGAGACATGCTAGCCAAATAGACTTTGCTACAACTCAAAATTTGGCCACTGAGGTGGAAGATGACCTTATCTTGGTAGGAAAGATAAGGAGATATCTTAATAGAGGTAAATCTTCTTCATCTTTTGAATATCCATCTATAGGTACCAATGATCTAATGGTGCAAACGCTGGCAAATGAGTTGCTAGCTCTCAAAAATCAAATGGCGCAAGGGATATCTTCAGCTCCTTCATACAGAGATATGCCAAAGAGGACATTACCCAATTAGTCATACCAAGGTAATGCTACCAAGAATCAACGACAGTCAAATCATCTTCCTCCCCCACAGGGGAAACTTGCCATTGAAGCACCCCTAACCAATTCAGCAGTTGGATATCTCAAAATAGAATCTGATTTCTCTTTCTAGCCTAAATTGAACCAAGAAAATGATGCTAATATCTTCACTGAGAAATAAGAAGAATTAGCTGGTGACTCAAGCATTGGTTTCCAACCTAGAAATGAAGGTAAAGTAGATGAGGAATGATATGTTGTGTTCACCTGATCCAAGAATCAGTTGGCCCAGCAATATGATAAAGAAAGAATAGAGGAGTGACCTCAACCAACAATTTCAATTTCTAAATGGGGAACAACTCTACCTTTCTAGCCAAAGGACCTAGTGATTGTAAGAAAGGTAGGTACATCAAACATCTCTACACCTTCTACTTCAACTTCATAGATCAGTCCTCCCCCTCTCAAAAATTAAAAGGATGAACTCCTATCCTCTGTTCTTAGTCCATTTCAGTCATTTGGCATAATCGACCATGTCAAGAAGACCAAAATTTAAATGTCTGAATTAAATTTTTTGCAATCCAATCTTGAGCAGGTGGATAGGTTAATTCAGTATGTGAAGATTAAAGCCATCCCTATAAGACAAAATGTTAAAAAGGTAACTCATGATTCCCTAAGGAACATGTCCATCCCAAACAATCTTGTCATTACTTCTCCAACTGCCCCTAAAAAAATAGAGCCTTTCTATGTTTCTCTATTGATAAATGGTTACAAACTGAGCAATTACATCATAGACTCAGGTGCATCTAACAACATCATGCCTGCCAAGGTGGCAGATTCTCTTAGACTCACACTGACTAAAACCTTTGAGAAATTTTTCTCCATGGAGAACCAACAAGTACCTCTACTAAGACAAATCAAAGATCCCCAATTTGCATTTACAGCATTCCTAGACAAAAGAATCAAGATGACAGTCTTGGTGGCTAATGTTCCAGCCTCATACGGCATTCTTTTGGGGTAAAATTTTTGCAAGGATGTTTGTGGAGAATTGAGCATGGATCTATCTGAAGTGAGGATCCCTATCAAAGGCATCATGCAGAGGATGCTTCTTGAAAAGGAATCAAAATATGTTCTCACTCAGACATCAGCCCCTGAAGCTCAAATTTTGTTTGAATCTTCAGGCATGGGTAATTACTTCTTAGCCAGAGAGGATATTCATGTTTCAACAGATGAAAGTCCTGTAGGTGACAATTCAGGAATTGACTCAAATGAGACATCAAAAGAATTGGTAGGGTGTAGTATAGATGAAAAAGAAATCCCTCTTCTAAGCAAGGAGAAATCTAAGAAAAGATCAATTCCTGATGATGTTTGGATCCTAGAATTTGATGGCAGCAATTCTTCTACTAGCTCAAGGGCTGGAATTGTGTTGATATCTCCTCAAAGAGATATTTTTCCTTCTTCATACAAGTTGTAGTTCAGCAACACCAACAACATAGCTGAGTACAAATCTTTATTGCTTGGATTGAAGGCTACTCAAGATAAAGGCATTAAACTCCTTCATGCCAAAGGAGATGCTAAACTGGTGGTTTGTCAGGTAAAGAACATGTATCAAATAAAAAATGAGATATTATGCCATTACCACAATCTAGTTTGTGATCAAATTGAAAGTCTTGATGCTTTCATCATCTCTACCATACCCAAGGAATTCAATGACCGAGTTGATGCACTGGCTATTTCAGCAACTCTCTTAGTTCCTCACCTAGACTTCAAAGGAAATAGGTACACTATCAAATTGGTCTTTTGACCAAGTGTGCCTGATAATGCCAATCATTGGCAAGTGTTCAATGGTGACAACTAAATCATCACCTTTTTAGAACGAAAATACAACTTCAAACAGCTTCATTTTGAAGGTAGTAAGCTCCAAAAACTTGAATCAGCTCCTAAAATGAATTCAAACTCAGGTGAAGAATTCTTGTAGTTAAAAGGGAATAGAATTCCCAAAGGACAGGTTTCTCTTGAGAAACTATTTGACAAGCATGACAGGTCATCAAATAGCAATAAATGGATTCAAACTCCTCCCAGGGGTTTGATTAGATAAATTTGGGTACCAAGGAAAATTCCAAGATGGTGAACATTGGGAAGTGCTGTACTCTAGAGGAAAAACTCAAATTTACTAACCTACTTCGCCATTACATGGATGTTTTGGTGTACTCTTATGATGATCTGAAGTCACTCAAGCCTAAGAAAATTCACCATGAAATTCCTCTCAAGGATGATTTGGTGCCTTACAAGCAGAAATTTTGATAGTATAATTCAAATATATCAAGTACTTTTTTGTTTGAGATATAGAAAATGTTGAATGCTAGGATAATTTTTTCAATCCATCATTCCACATGGATTGCCAACATAGTCCCTGTGAGGAAGAAGAATGGCAAAATTCACATCTGTGTGGATTTTGGGAATCTAAATCAGTCATCTTTAAAGGATAACTATCCTTTGCCCATCAAGGATCAAGTGCTTTAGATAGTGACCAGCTTAGAGATGTTATCAATGCTAGATGGCTTCTCAAGATACAATCAAGTTGAAGTTGGTGAAGCAAACCAGCACAAGACTACCTTCACCACACCTTGGGACACCTTTGCTTATCAAAGAATGCCATTTGGCCTGATAAATGCTAGCACCACTTTCTAGAGAGAAATGGACCTTGCTTTCAAAGATGAAATGGTTAGGTTCATTGTGGCAGACCTTGATGACTTGACCATCTTTTCCAAGCATCGCTCTGAACATGTACGCCATTTGCAACAAGTGCTAGAACGTTGCCACCAAAATGACATTTCTCTTAACCCTAAGAAGTCTATTTTTGGAGTGATATAAGGGAAGCTTCTTGGACACATTGTATCCTGAGAAGGCATAAAGATTGAATCAAAGAGAGTCAAATCCATTCAAGAGCTTACTCTGCCCATAAGTAAGATTGCAGTTCATTCTTTCTTTAGAAAAGTGAATTTTTTACAAAGATTCATTCCTGAGTTTGTTGAGAAGACTAATCATATTATGGATATGATGAAAGGAAAGGCCACTTTTAGCTAGACTGAAGAAGGCAAATTGGCATTCTAGAATATCAAGATAGCCATTACCCATGCCCCAATTCTGGTTTGTCCAGATTATACCAAAGATTTCATGATGTACAGTTATGCTTCTGAGCACACACTTTCAGTTATTCTAGTTCAACAAAATGAAGGTGTGGAATCTCCCATATCCTTCATAAGTTTTCCTCTTAAAGCTCATGAGCTAAAGTATTCAAACATGGAGAAGCATGCCTATGCGGTATTCAAGTTAGTAAAACATTTTCGCTTTTACATTCTGAATTCCCACACTACTGCCCTAGTTCTTGATACCACAGTTAAATCTATATTAACTCAGTAGGAGTTTAGAACCAAAAGGGGGAATTGGATTTCAAAAATTCAAGAGTTTGATCTAGTTATCAAACATATGAAGTTGGTGCGGGGAAGGGGCCTTTGTCGATTGATTGCTGACAATAGACCCGAAGAAGTAAGGCATGAAGAAAAAGAAGTGGAAGACATGCCAACAGTCCTCTTTATATCCACCACAAATAAGTGGTCTTCAATTATTTCTCATTTTCTTACTTATAGTGAATGTCTTACCCACATGTCTCGTAAATAAAGGATGACTGTTAAACTGAAAGCTACCAATTTTGTCTTCTAGAATAATGGCCTGTATAAAAGGAGCTTTGATAGAGTGTTCCTTCGTTGTGTGGACAAGGAATAGTAGAACCAACTTTTGAAGTCCTTCCATAATTTGGCTTGTGGAGGACATTTTTCTACTCTTATAACTACCCACAAGATTTTGTGAGCCAGGTATTACTAGCCTACTTTTTTAAAATGCATACAAGTGGGTAAGGAAATGTGAACTATGCCAGTAGTTTATTGGAAGACCCAAGTTGGCTGCCCTGCCTCTCAAGCCAGTATTGATAAAAGAGCCATTTCAGAAATAGGGAATTGATTTCATTGGTGATATAAACCCATCTTCAAGTGCGAGACATGATTATGTCCTCACAGCCACAGACTACTTCACCAAGTGGGTGGAAGCTATCCTAACCAAGCATGCTACTTCAAAAGTAGTGTGCAATTTCCTCAAGGAGAATATTATTTCTAGTTTTGGGGTCCCAACCAAGATCTTCACAGACAATGTAGCTTGTTTCACTTCCCAAGAGATTACTCAGTTATATTTTTGCTACGAGATCACCCTCTCCCACTCTTCTGATTACTTTCCACAAGGGAATGGACAAGCTGAATCAAGTAACAAAAACTTGATGACTATCATCAAGAAGTTGGTGGATGACAACCAAAGGACATGGCATAAAGCATTAGTTGATGCTTTGTGGGCAGATAGAATTACACAAAAAAGGGCAATTGGTATGTCTCCTTTCCAACTTCTTTATGGGCTCAACACTGAGATACCAATCACCCTAGAATTTCCAGCATTAAAATTGGCTAAGGAAATTGAAGACCAAACATATGAAAGATCCATTGATAAGAGGATCATGTACCTGACTAAGCTAGATGAGTAGAGAACTATGGTGGTGGATCGAATTGCTGCCCATCAGAGTCTGGTGAAGAAGCTCTTCGACCAGAAGGCAAAAAACTATGATTTTTAGGTTGGAGATCAAGTCCTGTTGTGGGACAAAAGGAGAGAACCAAAGGGGATGCATGGAAAGTTTGACCCCATTTGGAGGGGCCCATTTATTATCCATCAACTCAATGGTGAAAATAGATTCCTACTAAAGTATCAAGATGTCACACTTTTTTCTCTACCTTATAATGGGCAGTATCTGAAGCACTTCAATTTTTGAAGTATCAAATAAGTTTATCTGTACATATGTATATTTGTATAGTCTTTGTTTCTGCTTTGTATTGTTCATTTTCATTTTTTTTAGCCTTTCTTCTTGGGTAGCATGACTCCATAGCCCAATGGCATACTTCCAGGCACTGGAGATTCTGGTTTCTACTCCCCTTAGCTATTCCATGTTTTCAACTAAAGGAAGTTCCCCAACTGGAGCCAGCTGTTGTCCCCAAAAATGTCAGCTCATTTTTGGGACAACATATGAACTATTCTAGTTCAATAGACCAAAATATTCTCTTCCCTTTTCAATTTTTTTTTTGAGCATTCAAATTATTCATTATTCAAGCTTTTTTAGGCTTGAATCTATGGACTCTGCAGGTTCATTTCTATGGACTTTGCAGATTCAAATCTCTGGACTCTATAGGAAAGAAACAAGCTCTCAACACTTAAGCATTTTTCCAAGTTAGTTCAATGCTTCGGTTCAACTAAAAAGGTTCATTGGCAAGCTTCAAACAAAGTATTGAACCATTGGACCATTGAACCACCGAACTCTACTTTCAAAAGGTTCAATGGGTTCAAAGTGTTCAATGACATCGACAAAAGTTCAAAGGTTCAACGCGGTTTGGTTCAACAAGGTTTGGTTCAAAGTGTTTAGTTTAATGTGGTTGGTTCAAGCGGTCAAGAGAATGAGTAGAACACAAGATTGAACCTTTGAACCATTGAACCAAATTTGTTTCAATTAGTTGGTTTAATCGATCAGTTCAAAGGAGTACCCTAAAGCCTAAAAGCCAAAGTACCCTTATGAAGGGCAGTGAGCAAAAATGGTAGAACGTGCCATGTGTCTTGTTATAACTCAGCAAAACCCACCAAGTGTCATTGTCTACGTGAATCCAAATGAGTCCCAAATGTTTCTATAGTGTTTCTAAAAACTCAACAGAAGCTACCAAGTGTCATCCGTCGAGACCCATTATAATTTGTTTCTAAGTCGAGCAGAAGTTGCTACATGTCCCTGGTAAAACTTGGTGGAAGCCACCAAGTGTCAACATCCATAGCTTCTTCATTTTATTGAGTAAACACTGTGGTGGGCCCTAGGTGATTTTCTAAAGTAAGTGGAGCGTGCCAAGTGTCATCATCCACGTGAATCCAAATAAGTCCCAAATGTTTCTATAGTGTTTCTAAAAACTCAACTAAAGCTACCAAGTGTCATCTGTCGAGACCCATTATAACTTATTTATAAGTTGAGAAGAAGTTGCCATGTGTCCCTGGTAAAAATCAATGGAAGCTGCCAAGTGTCAACATCCATAGCTTCTTCCCTTTATTGAGTAAAGATTGTGGTGGGCCCTAAGTGAGTTGCTAAAGTAAGCAGAGCGCACCAAGTGTCATCATTCACGTGAATCCAAATAATTCCCAAATGTTTCTATAGTGTTTCTAAAAGCTAAGCGAAAGCTACCACATGTCATCTTCTGTAAGACTCTCAAAAGGTATCTGAAGCTTTTATAAGTTAAGCAAAACATGCCATGTGTCCCATTTTATCTCAACAAAGCGTGACAAGTGTTTGCATCTGCATTCCCCTTTTGAAGCTACTCGGGCAAGAAGTATTATGGGTCCCATTTTTTGTAAGTTGATAAAGTTTAAAAGTAGCAGAATGTGATAGATGTCAAAGCCAGAGCATTCCCAATATAAAGACAGCCTCAAGCAAAGAAAGAAGCAGCGACAGATGATTCTAAAGGCACGTTTAAAGAAGTGATTGAACAAAGAAGTGATGAACGTTCAAAATTTCAATATGGTTCAAACAAAGTAATGACCAATGACGTCCTCATGGACGTCAAATTTAAGGTGATGGGATATCCATTAAAATTCAAGTATGACACAGACACTGTGAACAAATTCATCGACCAACCAAAGAGATAACCCGAGAGCTCAGATCGCACAAAAAAGGACAAAATATAGCAAGGAAAGGGGGAACAATGGAGAAAGATTAGAAATATTCATGCATGGGATATGTTTCTAGAAGGTGAAGCAGTCCACCAGGTGGACATCAGAGAGCAAAAATATTCAATGGCATGGCCCATTTTTATGCATTGAGTAAAATGAATGAACAACTATGCACACATCAAGAAACACATTAGGCAGCCCATATTTAAGACTAACACCTAATTCTAGCATAGCCCATGGACAAAATTTAAAATGCATTGAAGGAATTGAATGCATCATAGGCCATTTTTGTGAAAAAAAGTGCCCAAGTCTTTCTTAGAGCACTATGTATTGAACTCTCCCTTATTGTTTTAGAGGAGATCTCTCTATTATCAGAAACAAAACTTTGCCCAAATTGAAAGGCACTACTGAGACTTTGAGCTTAGATTATTGATCATATTTCGTTATTTGAATAAGAAAATAAGTGACTTTTTAGACTTTGTGCTGGACTAGTTTGGTTGTTGGGAAAATTATTCTTATGTTTATTTCCTTAATAATTTTTTGTCCATTTAATTAAATAAGTACAATTAGTGAAAGTAATTAGGAAGGTATCCTGAAGCCAGCTGTGGAGAGACTTTGTGCTACCATAATTGTCTTTAGTTTGTCTATTTTATGGTTCTGTGTAAAGGATCTTGGGACAACTTTGTGCCCTCATTGTCCTTCATATCTCACTCTTGGGCAGTTGAGGTGGAGACTTTGTGCTACATCTCAGTCTTCTGGTTACTACGTATTTGGTTACCAATTACTTGTTACTACTTGAAAGAACTTCTGTTGTTTCCTGCAAGATCACTTTTGAAAGAAGAGGAGTGCCTTTTATCATTTCATCAAGATTTCTCCTTTGATTTGTGAACATCATCTCTAAAAAAAGAGAGATGGATGGTGTTATCCTACCTCTGAGTGTTATTTTTAGCTTTTATATATATATATATATATATATATATATATATATATATATAACCTTATATTTATAGGGAACCTCCCCTTGATGAGAGGAGATATTTGTCCCTTTTTGAGGTAGTAAACCTGCACATTTGGCCGACCAATCTCCCTATGTTGTGGTTGAAGAGACCTATTTTGCTCATCAGTTAGCTGGTGACAAAATATTCACCCAACATTGTCACCAAATATTGCACCCTATAGGAGGGTGTTCAAGCCTCCTCCAGATTTTGTAAGCATGGTAATACTTCTATGTATGTGGGTTTACCTATAGGTAAAAGTAGACCTCTAGGTTTAAGGGCTAGCTCCCTGAATATACCTTGAAATGTTTATCACCTATTGAACTAGTTTCTTGTTGGAAAAGAGATAAAAGTTTTAATGAATTAAAACTGCTCTAATGGGGTGATATACCAATATTATTTCCACAATACCATCATACTTTGATCACAATAAAACAATTTCTACAAACTAGCTTTTATGTCCTAAAATATTATAACATAAGTGTTTCAACATAGAGGTGATATGCATGAGACAACACAATGTAAATGAACCAGAGGATAGATTTCACACTCTAAGGACAATTATACACTTGAAAGGAGTTTAAGACACTAGTTATAATATATGTGACATGTTAGAATAGGAATTATTGAATAAACATGAAAGGATAAGGAAAGTAAGGCTAGAAGATTATCACTAACTTCACCATACATGCTAGAAGATTATCACTAACTTCACCATACATCACTTTAAAAACATAGAAAAATGTTCATGAACTCAAAACCAAAGTTGAAATTATTTTTCAAAGGCAAAATACAATTTCATTCTATAATTAATTTTCCATACATGGTGTGGTATTAGTCTACAAGAGCCAAAATGGCTACTACTTATAGAATTAGAGAAAGAGGAGAAGAGAAAGAAGTCCAATAGTCACTAGGACATGTGTCATGATAAGAAAAGGAGTTAAACATGTAGGAGATAGTAATATTAAATATACCATGAAAGGTATAATTTCACAAATATCCCACAAAACATGAAACTCCTAAAATGTGGCATAGAACTTCTCTATTGCTTGCTCAAAAAATTGCCTTCATCATTTGGCCTTCTTGGAACATCCCAAAATAGATGATGGGTATATGTGATGATTTAAATGAGAGGGATGGTTTTTATACATTATCCAACATGTATTTTTTTCTTCCCTAATCATCAAGATTCTTTTGGATATGAGTTATCACTACTTGTAATCCAAATAACTCCTCTTTCACTCACCTTGTACACTTAAAACCAAAGTTGCCATTAGTTTTCCAATTTGATCCATAAAGAGGAATAAATTACACTTTAAAATATCCCTCATGGCCTTATATTCCTTAGGAAATCCTTAAAAATACTCTCACTTGAAGTTATCACTCCCTCACTAACTTCTTCAATATGCCAATTTGGACTGGCTAAGATGAAGGTACTTTTAGAGGCACTTAAGAACTTAACTAAGATAATAAATGAATATGGTGAGTTAGGTTAAGTCATAATCTCTCTCCCAAAGTGGATTTAATCTCTTGAAAGCCTTCCATGCCTATACAAAACCAAAAATAGTTAATAAAATCCAATTTACACCCTATCTGTATAAGTAGGGTGAAACTCAAGTTGATGGGGAGAATCCCTAGATATTCCTCTGAAAATCCAATCATCTCATAATCCATTCCATTCCATATATACGCCTCTATTACTTCATTTTCCAAATTGGGTCCTTAGCAAGATTTTTAGAGGGTTTAGAGTCATTTTTCCCTCTAAGGATTGTTCATATAGGTTTGACATTCATTTTGCTAAAGAAATAAACAAAGTGATTTTTCAAGACATCTTTCATCATCCCCCAACTCTTTATACTCTCATGGAAAGCCTCCAAGTATGTGTGAGCATCTCAAGTTAGCCTATCAAGCTTTGTTCTCCATTTTGCATAGGCTTGAGTTGGTCTAAACTAAGAAATGACTTACCTATGGTTTTATCTACATGATAAAAGCTTGAAAACACCATATAACTCCAAATAAACATGTTCCAAGGCATTGTAATGTTCTTCTAGCCTTAGGAATGAAGTTTATACCCTAATAGTCACTAAGCCTAATCAGGACCTAATAGGTCTATCTACATGCTCATGGGTTTAAGACACCCTGAATTGTTTATCACCTCTATAAAAGGTTTACCATATTATTACAGGTGTAATAAAACTCTCCACATCCTCTTGTAAGGTCTTATCAACCCTCAACCCACCTTGTCATCTCCTTTATGTTGAACCTATAGGGTTTCATATTTTGGGAGTGCCTTTTGTCTGAAATAGAATAGAGGGCATCTCCCTTATTATCCCAAGAAAATAGAGGATATGAGGGGATTAAAAATGTTATTGGGACCTTATTTGTAAATTTTTAATGTTACTTTATACCCCTAATCCCTTCAAACACTTCAATACCCAAAACAGACTTTTGAGAAAGTTGACTATGTGTAGGTCTTATATGTTAATTGTATGTTTCTTGTAAGAGAACTCTCCTTCCCATATTTATATGTGGTAAGAGTATTGTGATATTATTAAAAATATGATGAAGGTGTTTTAATGCCTACTTACCACCGAAAATTTTCCAAACACTTCACACATACCTTACTCTTGACTTTGACTAGATTGTTGACTATGTTTTTTTATTTGAGAGAGACACCTATAGGTGGTAGTACATGGTTTAGCCTTGGAATCAATTCCTAAAGGAATTATTTGAATCCTTAGGGTCATTTGATAGTTTTTTGTATTTATTCACATCATGTTCATACCCTGTCAACATCAATAACACCATGTTCTAACTAACTATCCACTATAGTTGATTGTAGTTGCCCACTAATGGAAAAAAGGGGTCCTATAGGTGAATATCCACCTTGAAATCCATTTTACATGGTCTATGATCTACTTATAGGTATTTATAAATAGATCCCACTATTAGGTGTTTATGTTTATATGTCCAAGCTCACCTCATAGACCTATGAGAGTTTACAGTCAACTGTAGGTGAGTTGTCTCAGGGTAAATAACACCTATATGTTTTGATGAAGGATAATACCTTGTAATTAACCCTTGTTGATGCATATTTTAGAAACAAATGTCCTCATTACCTTAATATGATAACCCATAATGTAGATATGTTCTCACCTTACCATCTTTTGGTGTAGAGGTCACTCGAAGTTCAAATCCTATAGACATCACTGAGAAACTACAATGAACAAATATGTAACTTTTGTTAGAAATATTGTCATTGATGTCAAAGGTTTAGTATTATTGGTGATAAAGGCCCCATTGCATTTAATATTTTTTATCTTGGCTAATATGAGTTAATATTTATTTAATATTAATGAATATGTTTTTGGTCGCATATGAGACAAAATAAGGGCCCATGGAGAAGTCGAAGAGTCACGAGATAAAGACAAAAGAAGGATAGGACACATTTTCCCATGAAGAGTCATCTTGGGGAATACCAAGAGTCACCAAGTGAATACAAAATAGTAAAGGACGAATTTCTCATGAAGGGACACTTTAAGGAATACGAAAAGTCACCAAAGATAAGGACAAAAGTGGGAAAGACGTTTTTGGTCATGAAGGGTCACCACATGACTTTTCAAATGCTTGGATATGAAGGGTCATCCAAGATTGGTGCCATTTTTCATGACGATTGAAAGGTCACAAAGGGTGAAGGCCAAAGGTCATTTGGAAAGCTATAAATAAAGACTTGAGTAGCCATTTGTAATGTGGAAGTGAGAGGTTGATTTGATATTGTAATATCTAGCTTAGAAGAGCAATTGTGAGAGATGAATATGATTTGTATTTGTTATATCTAGCTTAGAAGAGAAAAAGTGAGAGAGAGGAAAGAGATGTTGTATTGATCTATCATTTGTTGATGTAACAACATTGAGAGATAGGTGTGTGGTATACACAAAGGGGTTGGTGCTCCTATGGGTTGGTGCTCATGAATTGTTGCTAAGTTGGTGCTTGGCAAAGGGGTTGGTGCTCTTATGGGTTGGTGCTTGGCAAAGGGGTTGGTGCTCCTGTGGGTTGGTGCTCACGAATAAGTGCTGGGTTGGTGCTTGGCAAAGGGGTTTGAAGCTCCTGTGGGTTGGTGCTCACGAATTGTAGCTGAGGTTTGTACTTGGCAAAGGGGTATGGTGCTTCTGTGGGGTTGTTCTCATGAATATATTTGAGATTGATTCTCTATGGTTTTTCCCATATTGGGTTTCCACGTTATATCTGTTGTCTCTCTCTAGCTTGTGTGATGTTTATTATTTGAGTTTTATTGCATATCTTGAATGTTTGATTAAGTGGAATTTGGTTAAAGGGAAAGTTTTATAAGATATATAATATATTGATTCACCCCCCCTCTTATTATATTCCATGCTTAACAATTGGTATTAGATCAGGTTCTTTTTTGAAAAGTTTTACAGCTTGAAGGTAGATCAGGAAAGCACGATGGCTGGGTCACAGGAAGGCTTTTCTACAAATAAGGCACATTTGTTTGACGGGATGAATTATGCTTTTTGGAGCATGAGAATGAAGTTTTATTTGATGGTCCTTGGATTCGACATATGGAAATCAGTGGTGGAGGAATATGAAGAGCCACATACATCTACAATTACTCCAGTAGAAAAGAAGGCAAGTGAATGTAATGCTAAAGCTTTAAATGCTATTTTATGTGGTTTATGTGAATATGAATTTGTTAAAGTTATGCAATGTAAATCTGCTCATGAAACTTGGGTAAAACTTGAAAATATTTACAAAGGTGATGGAAAGGTTCAGCAAGCTAAGTTGCAGACCTTTAGAAGGTAGTTTGAAAGTTTGAAGATGGAAGAACATATAGCAAGTTATCTCTTGCAAGTTGATCAGATAGTAAATCAGATTCAAGGTCTTGGAGAAATGTTGAAAGAGTCAATGGTGGTGCAAAAGGTTTTAAGATATCTACCAATGAGATATGATGCAAAGGTTTTGGCAATCGAGGAGATGAAGAATTTAGACAAGATAAAGATGGATGAGCTTCATAGTATTCTCACGGCATATGAGAGGCAGACAGAACAAGATAAAGCCTCACAGAGAGAAGCAGTTTTCAAGACATCAAAGAAGGAGAAATCTAAGATTCAAGAATCAAGTGATAGTTCCAGTGATGATGAAGATGACAACGAAGCACTTTTCATTCACAGGCCAAAAAGAGGAATAGGTAAATATCAAGGAAAATTACCTTTTAAATGTTTTAGTAGTGGAAAGATTGGACATTTTTCAGCTAGATGCCTAGATAAGGTTAAAGATGAAGAAGAAGAAAAGCCTACATACAAGAATAATTTCAAAGGAAAATCTAAGAAGGGATTCAAGAAGAAGAGCCTGTATTCTAAAGATCCTAGCTTAAGCAAAGATAGTGGAGTCAACGATTCAGAAGAAGAAGAGATTTTATTCATGGCTATACATGAAGATGATCAAGAAGAAGAAGAGGAGGAAGCTAAAAAAGATATGGAAGGAGAATTCAATTGTGCCCTAGAAGAGTTAGAAGCCGTTCAGAAGAAGAATCAAAGGTTAAAGTGCTAGATCGAAAAAAACGAACAAGAGTCAAGGAAATGATTGAAGATCTACAAGCACACTTTGAAGAAGCCAAGAAGAATGAAGAAGATCTTACAGCACAGTTGGAAATATCAAGAAAAGATTGTGAAAGGTATGTTATTAAAATTGCCTCTTTAAAAGAAGATATTAAGAAAGTAGTCAGTGATAAAGCAGTCAGTGATTCAAAATTTGAAGATAACACTAACATGCTGAATAAGATATTGGAACGTCAAAAAGCATATTTAGATAAAACAAGGATCAGATTTGAAAAGAAAAGGAGCTATGCTGAAGCTCTTACACAAGAGGAAACAAAAAGGGGAGAAGTGAAGAATACAGAGGACATTCCAAACATAGAAGGCTGGAAAGAACAAAACTACAAAAGGCAATCAGGTCAGAGATATACAGATAGGTCTTATTTTTATGGCTATTGTTTTTATTGTAATGGATATGGTCACAAGAAATTAGAATGTAGACAAAGAGCTAACAATTTTAGAAATAAGGAGAAGGAAAGTCAAGTAGAGTCAAGTAGAAGCCACAACTCTTTTGTTCCTCTATCAAGCTTTGATGAAGAGACCATAGTATGCTACACGTGCAATAACTACGGACACATAGCTCAGTATTGCAGAAGCGTGTTTGAGTCAGTCAAGAAGGATCAGAGGTTCAAAGCTCCATTCATCAAGAAGAAAAATTAGAGTGTCAAAGATCCATTCATCAGGAAGAAGGTTCAGACATGTACATGGTAGAAGAAACAACATGAAGATTCTATGATGGTGCAGATAGCTCTACATGTGGGAGGTAAAGATTAGTGATGGTTAATTGATAGTGGATGTTCAAGGCATATGATAGGAGATAAAAGTAAGTTCATTTCTCTAAAGAAGTTAATGGTGGTACAGTGAGGTTCGGAGATAAAACCACTACCAAGATAGCTAAAAAAGGTACTTTGAGTTTGGATTATGGTAGAACTAAGACTAAAAATGTTTTGTATGTAAAAGGTCTTAAGCATAATCTATTGAGTGTTAGTCAAATTTGTGATCAAGGATACACATTAAGGTTTCATGTTGAAGGTTGTGAGATTAGAAGAAAAGATTCAAATGAGTTGATTACAGATGCTCAAAGGACAAGGAAAAATGTGTATATATTGTCAGATATCTTCTCAAAGGCACGATCAAAGGATACATTCAAAGATCGGTGAGAGGCGTTGGGAGTAATTTCTACTACTTCCTGCCATTGATGTTCAGCATCAAGTGTGGAGGAGCTAAGTGTTAGCTCTAGGTAGGCCCTTTGCCATTGATGTCAAAGGGGGAGAATAATAGGTACAAGGAACAGGTACGGGTTGCTATAGTAAGGGGGAGTTACTGTATGTTTTCAAATGACAGTATGTGTAGGTGACAGGATATGGCAGTTTCAAGATTGAGGTTGCCATCAATGACAAAGGGGTAGATTGTTGGAAATATTGTCATTGATGTCAAAGGTTTAGTATTATTGGTGATAAAGGCCCTATTGCATTTAATGTTTTTCATCTTGGCTAATATGAGTTAATATTTATTTAATATTAACGAATATATTTTTGGTTGCATACGAGACAAAATAAGGGCCCATGGAGAAGTTTAAGAGTCACGAGATAAAGACAAAAGAAGGATGGGACACATTTTCCCATGAAGAGTCATCTTGGGGAATACCAAGAGTCACCAAGTGAAGATAAAAGAGTAAAGGGCAAATTTATCATAAAGGGACACTTTAAGGAATACAAAAAGTCACCAAAGATAAGGACAAAAGTGTGAAAGATGTTTTTGGGCATGAAGGGTCACCTCATGACTTTTCAAGTGCTTGGATATGAAGGGTCATCCAAGATTGGCACCATTTTCCATGAGGATTGAAAGGTCACAAAGGGGGAAGGCCAAAGGTCATTTGGAAAGCTATAAATAAAGGCTTGAGTAGCCATTTGTAATGTGGAAGTGAGAGGTTGATTTGATATTTTAATATCTAGCTTAGAAGAGCAATTGTGAGAGGTGAATATGATTTGTATTTGTTATATCTAGCTTAAAAGAGAAAAAGTGAGAGAGAGAGAGGAAATAGATGTTGTATTGATCTATCATTTGTTGAGATAGCAACATTGAAAGATAGGTGTGTGGTATACACAAAGGGGTTGGTGCTCCTATGGGTTGGTGCTCACAAATTGTTGCTGAGTTGGTGCTTGGCAAAGGGGTTGGTGCTCATAAATTATTGCTGGGTTGGTGCTCGGCAAAGGGGTTGGTGCTCCTGTGGGTTGGTGCTCATGAATAGGTGCTGGGTTGGTGCTCGACAAAGGGGTTTGAAGCTCCAATGGTTTGGTGCTCACAAATTGTAGCTGAGGTTTGTACTTGGCAAAGGGGTATGGTGCTCCTGTGGGGTTGTTCTCATGAATATATTTGAGATTAATTCTCTATGGTTTTTCCCACATTGGGTTTCCATGTTATATCTGGTGTCTCTATCTATCTTGTGTGATGTTTATTATTTGAGTTTTATTTCATATCTTGAATGTTTGATTAAGTGGAATTTGGTTAAAGGAAAAGTTTTATAAGATATATAATATATTGATTCACCCCCCCCCCTCTCAGTATATTCCGTGCTTAACAACTTTGAAGCCTCTAAACATCACTTTCCTTTAGTTACAAACCCACTTTATTTTGTAAGGTTATACCCCTATGTGGAGGCTAAAACAAGGGTGCATCTAAACTCACCTAAGAATCATTCAACATTATTATATGGCATCTCTAAAAGTTCTTAGGCTTTTATTTTGGTATTTTAGGGAAACATGTCCCTAAATTTAAATTCTTTCACTAGGACAGACCTAAAGTTTTCATACCTACCTATGAATCCAAACATGATTCTCAAGGTGATTCCAACTTCCTTCAACATTATGAAGGTCTCTAATATGTTAAATCTCCTCTATGAAGCATTCTCAGATCTCTGCTAGTGCCACCTGTAGGTGGACATTTCAATGTGCAGGCAGTAAATGGAAACATAAGAAATATGCATAATATAGGATTTGTAATCAGATTTGGACCTTATAAAAGTGATAAAATTAATATTTACAACATTTAAGGATTTGAAAAAAGTTTCAAAACTACCAATCTAATTTAACATTCTCTAGAGAGCACATGTAGGTGTAGATTAGAGTTGCAAACCTGCATATATGTGAGAAATAGTCATCACAATCAATCATATACACTTGGAGAGATTTAGTTGATTGATAATATTTAAATCATATGTATAAAACCTTATGGAATATTCAAAAACCTCCAAGAACATCCTCAAAACTCCACACACCATGATTCAACTGACTGGATACATGAAACTTACTATGTATCACATCCTCAACTATGTGCTTGATAAATGAATGATCTTGAGAGACCTATATTGGAGATAAAATTTATTAATATGAAATTAAAACATGTATAACATCATATTATATTTAAATGAAACCATTATGAGCACCAGGACCTTTTCAAGTGGTGAAATCTAACTGCAAGTTCACTGTTAACATCAACCTAAAAATTGAACTATTTGGATCATGAAAACAAATAAAAACATGAAAATAAATATTGAAAACATGATATAAGTAAATACACATCCTTTATAATTAAATTCATCAATTGAGTTATACAAACTAGTTCAAATAAGAGCAAAACCTACAGGGTGTGGGAAACAATAAGCAGAATTAGATAGTCAACTTATTAAGGATGGTTCATAGAGTATAGGAAACCATTATTATAAATAAAAACATAAAAACTAATTTTATAAAGTTTAATATCCACCACCAATATCATTTTACCTAGAAATCCTCTTACTGGTCCTACCATCTAAAGACTTATTGACCAATTTTGCTTGCCTAGTGAGCTGATGGAGAGATAGAACAATTTTAGCCCATTTTTTGCACTTAAAAATAATTTAATGCATGAAAATAGATTAAATTAATTTTAATATATATTACATAATATTCTCTTACATGTCACTCTCTCCCATATGTTGTACAAACCTTTGAAACTTCCTCTTTCTCACTTATTTTCTTGATTTTTAGTTAACACCTGCATATTTCTATTAGTAGTGACATTCCTAACAAGGAATATGAGATTTATTGGCATGAGGGACATTTATAAATAGTTTTAAACACTTATATACCTAATAAAACTATACCACTTCACTTAATGACCCATATATGATCACTAAGTGACTCAAAATGATGTAAGGACTAAATAGAACTCTGACCAAGTTTAATAAGACATTAAATTACATAAAATGAACCATGAAACACCCCATGAAACTATAAAATACCCCTATATAAATTTTTGGACTATAGGGGGCTGACTCATTTTGACTTGTGGTAGAAAATGGTCAACATTCTTAGCGATTTCCCAAGGGTGGTATGCTTATTATGCTAAGACCAGTTGCCTAATCTTTTCCATTGGACCATAGAGTCATATGTATACTATTTTGACACAAAAATTACCTTTGAAACCACACCAAACATAAATAAAGGACACACAAAATAGACACACCTAAAATAAACACACATGTGTTCAACTAGAACATAGCATAACTGAAAAAAAGACACACACACCTAATCTAGTATTTACAAAACCTCACTCTTGAGGTGAAAAACATCATATCATACTTCAAAAAAGGTAAAATATATGTTCCCTTACATCTTTGTCACTCCATGAAGGTAGTCTAGCATGTGAAACATGCCCATCATCAACCATTTGCATATGTGAATGTTCAAGAAGCCTATCACCTTTGGATCTTGTTCAGTCTACAAGTGGACTTTTTGGAGATTTCATGAATGCTTTATGTATGAAATAATAATTAAATGATGTGCATAAATAAATTTTTGATCAGATAAGATAGATCACACCTACATTTCTGATTGGGGCATACACTTTTTAAGAGGGAGCATGACCAATATGAGGATCTGCTAGACCCAATGAGGGGATCACTTGTATCATCTATCATAACACATCATGTTAGGTAGGGTTCCAAAACCTATAGTCTAACATAATCACACAACAACCCTAAAATATTCCTATGGTTTCTATAGTCACTTATGATAATTAAAAAGAAAGTAAACTAATCTAATAACAAGAAAAGTAAGTGCTCACCAAATCTTGTGACACAAAGCAAGGGGTTAGATGCAAAGCAATCAAATACATGTATAGGAAACTTCAAATAAATTAAGTATGAGTAACATCCTAATACATGGAATATAAGGAGTAATATTTTTTGAGCCAACACTTATGCTACTTCTATCTGCTAAAAGAGAGGAGAACAAAGTTAGAATATACTTACCTAAATGTGAACCTGTCGTGACTTAATCTCTCCTTTGGCCAATGGGGATTTGAAAGAGGTTATTGTGGTTTATAAGGATCACTTTGTTAGGCCAAAGCATTGAAGACCTATCCATAAGACTAATATTCTCCAAATCATAAACCTAAGCTAAGACTCCTCAAGTAGAATGGTGGAAGAGAACATTGTGAAGAAGCATGAGTGAATAATAACTCATGATTGCTTTGATCTAGAAATAACTGAAATGACCTTGTATATATAGGAGTATCTGACCTAAAAATAGCTCAGACATGTTGGTTATGCTATGTTTATTGAGTTGATCTAGCACATTATCGGGCTAATGCCTGAAGTTTCTGTTAGGTCAGCCAGATGAAAACTAGGCCTAAAGAGCTAAAGTGACCCTAGATTGTGCTAGGTCAACCAAGTTGACCTAGCTTACTAAACAAGTAAAAAAGGGTAATAAGAAATGGAAAGAAGGATAGAAAGAGTAAAATACTATAGGAATGTGCAAGGAAGGATAGATATCTTAGGGAAAGGTTTTAAGAGCTGAATGGATATGGAATAATATGGCAATAAGGGACAATAATCTTGTGAAGCACCAAAGGTCTACCCACCCCTTTCCCTATGCACCCCTTAAGGCATGCACTCAAACAGATTGATTCTTTATGGGTTTTTTCAAGATGTAAAGCATCAATAATTGATAGCAATGTTAAAATATTATGTGTATACATATGCCCCACTCAAATCTCACCATGTGTTACTAAGGCATAACAGGGGATGGTGCTTTGAGAAAGAACACAAGAACACACATAATGTTGATGCTAAAAATATTAAAGTATTTTAAAAATAATACAATAACTGAAATTAAATGATAGAAAAGGAAACTAACTAAAAATTAAATAACTAAAAAGTAAATGATGCATACCTTGACTTGCCTTTATTATGGGAGGTTTATTAGTTGTGTTTTAGTTTTGATTGTGGAGGGCACAGACACTACTTTGGACAAACCTCGAAATACAAAACTAAGGACAAAAAAAAGGGTAAGAAAATTCAAGATAACTGGTGCTATGTGGATAAGACGCACTTTGGAATTTGGCAAGTTGGGTGATAAGTGCTATGTTAGACCAAATAACCAAGTCAAACAAGAGTAAATCAGGTAATCAAAAATCCAAGGCTACTAAAGACTAAAAACCTAAAATAAGTAAACCTCAAGTATGAAAAGGCAAACTCACATAATCAAATCAAGGATACATGTCAAATAAGATGATAAAAAGAGGATTCAAAAATAAAAATGGTAAAATAACATTGATGAGTGAGTAGTAACAATCCCTATCTCAATCATCAATGGAAAAAGGGGATGTATAAAAGGGAAAACCACATGGTTGGGTGAGTAGTAACAATCCACATCTCACCCAATAATGGAAAAAGGGTGCAAACTAAGGTGTACATAATAGCATAACAATAAAATCAAGATAAATGGGTAAAGGAAAGAAAAGTAGTTTAGTAAATCTATAGAACATGATGAAAATGATCCATAGTTTCTCAAACATTTTGTTTTATGTCTAAAGATAAAAATGAAACAAAGTAGTGTTAGCTGTGAACTAGGAATTTGACTCAAGAGAGGATGGTTACTATTGTGTTAGTTCCAAAATGAAATAAACACATTAGCATAACATCTATAGGCCTAGTTACTAGGGAGAGACTAGTTAAAAAGATTATAATTGAAGACACAATTAAAATGAAAAATAAACTTTCTTTTACCTTCCTTGGATGCTCAAAAATTCTTGTTGTAGTGGCTTTCTCAGTTTGTGCTCATGAAGTCTACATCAATGGAAACTTGGCTACCCCCATCTCTCCTTGGCATCTTATGGCTTTGGCTTGGCTTGGCTTGGATCAATATTTTAGCATTATAACACTAATTTTCATGAGGCTTTAGAATAAATTCAACATTATAACTTTGGCATATGAGAGTTTAGAATTATAGCTTTGAGGCTTGTTATTTATAGACTTTTGGAATATTTTGAGGATCAACCATGACCATCCATCTCAAGATTGAGATGTGTGGCCATGGATAAATCCAAATATTAAATTCATTATACAAATATCCCTATTAATATTGGGATAGAGGGGCATTGAATAGGCATGGAAGGGATTTGATGAGGCATGGGAGGCATGAATCCTGATATTTGTGGTATTGATGGCCTAAGGATGTCTTCTCAAGAAATGAGGTCACCTGATGATGTAGATATTCAAAATTCATTTTAAAAAATAAATTATTCAAAAAGATCCATATAATTCTTAATTAGGCCCATGATTTAGTTTAATGAGCTCTTAAGCATGATTAATAACTTTGTGCACAAATTATTCAAATTGATCAAAATGCCTTATTATTAGCTCAAAATTTGACTAGATTGGAGTTAGGATGTGATGTCAGATGCGTTGGATTCATTATCTCATTTAGGATGATGTCAACACCAAATAATAAAGGCACATGTCTTGTGCAAGATATTTGATAGAAAAGAGCAATCCAAGGCACCCAGGTGCAAAATTGGTGTTTTGACTTGAAATGATCTTATCAAAGTTAGTTGCTTCATAAATCGCATTACCCCATTTAATGACACCCTAGCCAAAATCGGCACTTGAATATATCAATTTCAACTCTTTTAATGTGTTTTAATGTTTTTAGACAAAAATTATGAATTTTGGTATAAATTGGTCAAAAGCCTGATTGGAGGTTAACGGTGACCAATTTAGGTGTCTACAATTTACCCCTATTTGGGAAGATGTTGCAAACCACAGGCAAAGAAATTTATTCTCAAATAATGAGAAATGGCTTGCGTTGTCCCCAAAAAATGTCACTCATTTTTTAGACAACATTTGAACTATTTTGGTCCAACAGACCAAAATCATCTCTCCTCTTCTCAAAAATTGTTTTGGACATTCAAACTCTCCATTTTTTAAGCTTTTTCAAGTTCTACGGACTCCACCAGTTCTACGGACTCATTTTTATAGACTCTACAGGCTTAAATCTATGAACTCTGCGGATATGTTTCTATGGACTCAAAATGCTTGAAATTAGCAGGTTCAATAGGTTCAAAGGCTTCTACAGGCGAGTTCAATCAAAAGAGCAAGTTTTCAAAACTTAGTCATTTTCAGGATTGGTTCAATGCCTTGGTTCAACCAAAAGAGTTCATCATCAAGCTTCTATGCAGTGTTTAAACCATTGAACCATTGAACCGTTGAACCTTGAACCATTTTGGTTCAACGGGTTCAATGGGTTCAAAGGTTCAACATCATCAACAAGATTTAAGCGCAACTAGTTCAAAGGTTCAACATCATCGACAAGAGTTAAGTTCAACAGGTTCAATGGTTCAACAGCCATATGTTTCAACACGTTTGGTTCAAGAGATAAAAAGACTTAGTCAAATAAATAGATTGAACTGATTGAACCATTGAACCATTGAACCAAAGTTGGTTCAATCAGTTGGTTCAATTGGTAGGTTTAAGGGGCTGCCCCAAAGCCAAAGGAAAAAGTGCCCTTGTGAAGGGCATTGAACCAAGCTAAGTGTCCTTGCAGAGGGTAGTGAGTAAAGGTGAACACAGGGAATTCCTTTGGGAAAGTTCCCATGACAAAGTTGTTAAGGATCATTTCCTTCGGACAAAAAAGTCTGAAGGAAAAGCTTGAAGAAAATCTCGTTGAAGGAATTAAAGCCGGAGGCCACTCGAAGGATCCCGAAGAGTAGGTACCCTTATGGGAGGCTCTTGTCAAGAAAAATGAACCATTTCTCAAGAACCCAAAAGGCAAGTTTCCTCTGAGAAAAATCAAACCTCAAAGTGCAGCAAAAGTCGCCATGTGTCCCTTATAAAGTTGAAGCAGAAGCTGCCAAGTGTCATCTGTTGGGGCTCAATTTCTAATAAATTTTAAAGCAATAGAACATGCCACGTGTCCCATTTTAGCTCAGCAAAATATGACAAGTGTCTACATCCATGTCTCAGTTTCTAATAAGTTTCAAAGCTTATTTCAATAGGCTTCTCTCAGAGTCCTGTAGAGGATGCCAAGTGGTGACAGCAGAAGGTTGTAATATGTTTTTATCAAAATAGTCGAAGACGCCACATGTCCCTTAAAAAGCTTGACAAAAGCTGCCAAGTGTCAACATCCATAGTTTCTTCCTTTTTGTTTCATAAGGATTGTGGTGGGCCTTAGGTGAGTCATTGAAATGAGTAGAGCATGCCAAGTGTCAACATTCACATGAATCTAAATGAGTCCCAAATGTTTCTACAGTGTTTCTAAAGCTTAGTAGAAGCTGCCATGTGTCATCTTTTGTAGGACTCTCAAAAGACATCTAAAGCCCCTATAAGTTAAGTGGATGCTACCACATGTCCTCACCTGTTTCATAGCAGAACATGCCACATGTCAATTGTTGAGATCAAAAAAAAGTGGTCAAAGCAAATGGGAAAGACACAAAAGAATTGCTAAGGAGGATGATGGGCCCATAGCCATCAAATTCAGGGCAACCAATTAGTTGTTGGCTTTCAAATGATGATGGACCCAAAGACATCAAATTTGTGGCAATGAAGTAATTGTTGATCCTTACAATCTTAAGCACAGACCCTATGAACAAATTTAGCGATTGGCCAAAGAGATGGCCTGAGGGCTCAAATCACATAGATAAGCACAAAATATAGCTAGGAAAGGGGGAACAATGGAGAAAGATCAAAAATATATATGCATGGGATATGTTTCTAGAAGGTAAAGAAATCCACCAGGTGGACATCAGAGAGCACAAATATTCAATGGCATGACCTACTTTTTTGCATTGAGAAGAGCAAATAGCTATGCACACATCAGGAAATACATCAGGTGGCCCATATTAAAAATTGACACTCGATTCTAGCATAGCCCATAGATAGAATTTAAAATGCATTAAAGGCATTGAATATATTGGACTCTATCTTATTGGTTTAGGGGATATGTCTCTCTGTTATCAAAAACAAAAATTTGCCCAAATTGAAAGGCATTATTGAGACTTTGAGCTCAGATTGTTGATCATATTTTGTTATTTGAATAAGAAAACAAGTGACTTTTTAGACTTTGTGCTAGAATAGCTTTGTTGTTAGGGAAATTATTTTTATGTCTGTTTCTTTAATATGTTTTTTGTCTATTTAATTAAGTAGAATTAATGAAAATAATCAGAAAGGTGTCCTGAAGCCAACTATAGAGAGACTTTGTGCCCTCACAATTGCCTTTAGTGTGTTTTCTTTATATTCCTATGTAAAGGATCTTGGGATGACTTTATGCCCTCATTATCCTTCATATTTTGTTTCTATGTAAAGGGCCTTGGGATGAATTTGTGACCTCATTGTCCTTCATATCTCACTCTTGGGCAGTCGAGGTGGAGACTTTCTGCTACATCTCATTCTGATGGTTACTACACCTTTGGTTACCAGTTACTTGTCACTACTTGAAAGAATTATTGTTGTTTCTTGCAAGATCACTTCTGAAAGAAGAGAAGTAACTTTAGCATTTTCACCAAGATTATCTCCTCTGTTTGTTAACATCACCTCTAAAAAAAAGAGATGGATGCTTTATCCTACCCCTGAGTATTATTTTATGCTTATATATATAGTATATAGATCCTACATATTTATAAGAAACCTCCCCTTGATGAGAGAAGAGATTTGTCCCCTTTCGATGTAGTAAACCTACACATCTGGCTAACTAATCTCTCTATACTGTGGTTGAAGAGACCTATTTTTTTCATCAGTTAACTGGTGACAAAATATTCACCCAATAATTTTTGGTGACTCCACTGGGGAATTACATACAATTTGAAGCCTCAAGTTTCAAATTGAAGTAGTCTCTACCCTTATCCATTATAGACTCTATCAAATCCATTCTATGTCTTACCCATTATCATTATAACCTTACTATCTCCCTCCACCTCCATGCCAACTGGGGAAGAACGTGCAATTTGAAGCCTCATGCTTCAAGCTGAAGCAGTGCTAGTTCTTTTTTATTTCTATTTTTACACTCTGGTCGATCCACGGTATACGCAAAGCCAAAGGGATAAAGGTATTATTGACCTTGTATTCGAGTTGGTATAGCAAAGTAATTTTGATATGTTTCTTTCACCATCTCACCTCCAATGAATCAGGAGCTTTCCTCCTACTAAAGTCAAGTCTCCATTACCAGGCAAAGCATTTATTTCTGCTATTAATAAAGCTTTGTCATACTTACCCCTCTGAGATTTGTTATCCCACCTTTCCATAGTCATACAATGGTAGTTTAAGGCCCTTGGGGTAACTCTTTTGGCCCACTCAATTTAACTCCACCTCTACATGAGCTACCATGCAGTTCAAGGAAAAAAAATTCCAAGTTCTATGGTGATGGGAAGGTTCATCCTGATGAACATATTGTAGCCTTTAGCATAGCCTGTGGTGTGATAGGGGTGGAATTTGAAGATGTATCAGTCAGGATTTTCATAGAAACACTACAAGGCACTATTGCATACTAGTTCTATCATCTATAGGCTAGAACAATCACTAACTGGAATACACTCAAAGCTAGATTTGAAGCCAGATTCAAGCCTGTAGAAGATGCACATGCCCTATTAGCTCAACTCACACAAATAAAGAAGGAGCCTCATGAACCAATGAGGGATTTCATAGCCAAGTTTGACAAGCTGAAGAATAGGATTCTTGCAATTGCTCAGCCAACACCTGAAAACCTCAAATGCTTCTTCATCAACTCACAGCTGCTTGAAGTGAGTTTTTTGCTAAGATGTGTCAACCACATAGACCTTGAGGATGCTCAAGACTTGGCTACTGATGTGGAAGATGACCTTATCTTGGTAGGAAAGATAAAGAGAGATCCTAATAAAGGTAAATCTTCTTCATCTTTTGAATACTCACCTATAGGTACCACTGATTTAATGGTGCAAAAGCTAGAAAATGAGTTGCTAGCTCTCAGGAAGCAAATAGTGCAAGGGATATCTTCAACTCCTTCATATAGAGATATGCCAAGAAGGACATTCCTCAATCAGTCATACCAAGGCAATGCTGCTAGAAATCAAGGGCAACTAAATCATCTTCCTCCCCCATAGGAAAAACTTGTCATTGAAGCACCCCCAACCAATTCAGCAGTTGGATATCTCGAAATAGAATTTTATTTCTCTTTCCATCTTGAATAGAATCAAAAAAATGATGTTAATCTCTTCACTAAGGAAGAAGAAGAATTAGCTAGCAACTCCAACATTGGTTTCTTGAATTATTAGGATTAACCTAGAAGTAAAGGGAAAGTAGATGAGAGATCATATGATGTGCTCACCCAGTCCAAAAATCAGTCAGCCCAACAAGCTAATAAAGAGAAGATAGAGGAGTGACCTCAACCAGTAATTTTAATTGCTAAGCATGGAACTACTCTGCCTTTCCAGCCAAAGGACCCAGTTATTACAAGAAAAGTAAGTACCCCAAACATTTCTTCACCTTCAACTTCAAACTCGTAAGCCAGTCCTCCCCCTCCCAAAAACTAAAAGTATGAACTCCCATCCTCTCTTTCTAGTCTATTTCAGTTATTTGACATAATTGACCATGTCAAGAAAACTAAAATTTAAATGACTAAATTTGAATTTTTGCAGTCCAATCCTGAGCAATTGGATAAGTTGGTTCAATGTGTGAAGAACCAAACCATTCCTACAAGACAAGAAGCTAAGAAGGTAACTCATGATCCCTCAAGGAACATATCTATCCCAAAAAATCTTGTCATTACTCCTCCAACTGCCCTTGGAAAAATAGAGTCTTTCTATGTTTCCCTATTGATAAATGGTCACAAACTGAGCAACTGCATCATTGATTCCAGTGCATCTGACAACATCATGCTTGTCAAAGTGGCTGAATCTCTTGGTCTCACACTAACCAAAACATTTGATATATGTTTCTCCATAAAAAACAAACAAGTACCTCTGTTGGGACAAATCAAGGATGCCTAATTTGCATTTGCATCATTCCCAAACAAAAGAATTAAGATGACAATCCTAGTGGCTGATGTTCTAGCCTTATACAACATTCTTTTGGGGTGAAATTTTTATAAGGACGTTGGAAGTGAATTGAGCATGGACCTATCTGAAGTGAGGATTCCTATCAAAGGCATCATGCAAAGGTTAATTCTTGAAAAAGAATCAAAATATGTTGTCACTTAGACATCAGCCCCTGAAGCCCAAATTTTGTTTAAATCTTCAGGCATGGGTAACTACTTTCTATCCATAGAGGAAGTTCATGAGGCACCTAATGAATCTCCTGAAGGTGACAACCTAAAAATTGTTTCAAGAAGAACAACAGAAGAATTGATGGAGTGCAAGGTAAGTATAGGAGAATCCCCCTCTCCAAATAAAGAAGAATCCAAAGAAAAATCAGTGTCTGATGAGGTATAGATTATGGAATTTGATGGCAGTAATTCTTCTACCAGCTTAGGGGCTAAAATTATGTTAATATCTCCTCAAGGAGATATTTTTCCTTCATACAAGTTGCAGTTCAACAACACCAACAACACAGTTGAGTATGAATCTCTATTGCTTGGATTGAAGGCTTCTCGAGATAAAGGAATCAAACTCTTTCATGCCAAAGGAGATCCTGAACTGGTGGTTTATTAGGTAAGGAACCTGTATCAAACCAAAAATAAAAAATTATGCCACTACTGCAATCTAGTCTAGGATCAAATTAAAAGCTTTGATGATTTTAACATCTTTGTCACCTAGAGAATTCAATGACCAAGCTGATGCACTGGCTATTTTAGCAACTCTATTAGTTCCTCATCTAGACTTCAAAAGAAATAAGTCATCACCTTTTTGGAATAAAAATATAGCTTCGAACATATTCACTTTGAAGTCAGTAAGCTCCAGAAACTTGAATCAGTTCTTGAAATGAATTCAGATGTAGGTGAATAATTCTTGCAGTTAAAAGGGAATAAAATTCTCAAAGGACTGGTTTCTCTTGAAAAACTATTTGACAAGCATGATAGGTTCATCAAACATCAAACAAATGGATTCAAGCTCCCTCTAGGGGTTTGATCAGATAAATTTGGGTACCAAGGCAAATTCCAAGATGGTGAACATTGGGAAGTGTTGTAATCTGGAGGAGAGACTCAAATTTATTGACTTGCTTCACCATTACATGGATGTTTTGGCATACTCTTATGATGATCTGAATTCACTCAAGCTTGAGGAAATTCATCATGAAATTCTTCTCAAGGATGGTTTGATGCCTTACAAGTAGAAGTCCCAGTAGTATAATCCAAATATATTAGGTACTATTCTATCTAAGATACAAAAAATGTTGAATGCTAGGATAATTTTCCCAATCCATCATTCCACATGGATTGCCAACATAGTCCCTGTGAGGAAGAATAATGGTAAAATTCACATCTGTGTTGATTTAAAGAATCTAAATCAATCATATTTAAAGGATAACTATCCTTTGCCCATCATGGATCAAGTACTTCAGACAGTGACTGGCTCAGAGATGTTATCAATGCTAGATGGCTTCTCAGGATACAATTAAGTTGAAGTTAGTGAAGCAGACTCATATAAGACTACCTTCACCACACCTTGGGGCACCTTTGCTTATCAAAGAATGCCATTTGGCCTGATAAATGTTGGTGCCACCTTTCAGAGAGCAATGGACCTTGCTTTCAAGGATGAGATGGGTAAGTTCATTATAGTTTATCTTGATGACTTGACCATCTTTTCTAAGCATCGCCTGGATCATAAATGCCACTTATAACAAGTGCCAGAGCATTGCCACTAGAATGGCATTTCCTTAAACCCCAAGAAGTTAGTTTTTGGAGTAACAAAAGGGAAACTTCTTAGACACATTGTGTCTAATGGAGGCATAAAGATTGACTCAGACAGAGTCAAGTCTATCTAAGAGCTTACCTTGCCTACAAGTAAGGCTGTTGTTCACTCTTTCTTTAGAAAGGTGAATTTATTATGAAAGTTCATCCCTGAGTTTGCTGAGAAGACTCGACACATTGTGAACATGATGAAGGGAAAGGCTACCTTTACCTGAACTAAAGAAGGCAAATCAGCATTTGAGGATATCAAGACTGCTATTACCCACACCCCAATTCTAGTTTGTCCAGACTACAACAAAGAGTTCACCATATATAGTTATGCTTCTGCACACATGCTTTCAGCAATTTTGGTTTAATAAAATAAAGAAAGTATGGAATCTCCCATTTCTTTCATGAGCTGCCCTCTCAAATCTCATGAGTTGAAGTAATCAAATATGGAAAAGCATGCTTATGTAGTGGTGAAGGCAGTCAAGCATTTCTGCTTCTACATCTTAAATTCTCACACGACTACCTTGGTTCCTGATACCATGGTCAAATCTATACTAACTCAGAAGGAGTTTGGGATGAAAAAAGGCAATTGGATTGCAAAGATCTAGGAGTTTGATCTAGTCATCAAGCCAACAAAGTTGGTATAGGGAAAAGGCCAATGCCAATTAATTGCTGATAATAAACCATAAGAAATAGAGAATGAAGAAGCAGAGGTAGAAGACACACCAACAATCCTCTTTTTCTCCACCATAAATGAGTGGTATTTAGGTATTACTCATTTCCTTACTTATGGTGAGTGTCCTACTCACCTATCTTATAAAAAAAGAAGGACTGTCAAGTTTAAAGTTGCCAATTTTGTCCTCTAGAACAACGGCCTGTACAAGAGGAACCTTGATGGAGTGTTCCTTCGCTATGTTGACAAGGAGAAGCAAAGCCAACTTTTAAAATTCTTCCATAATTTGCCCTATGGAGGAAATTTTTTTGCTCTTATAACTACCCACAAGATTCTGTGAGCTAGGTATTACTGGCCAACTCTTTTCCAAGATGCATACAAGTGGGTAAGGAAATGTGAACTATGTCAGTAGTTTGTTGGAAGACCTAAGTTAGCTACCCTACCTCTCAAGCTAGTGGTGATAGAATAACTCTTTTAGCAATGGGGATTTGATTTTATTGGAGCTATAAACCCATCTTCAAGTGCTAGACATGATTATGTCCTTACATCAACTAACTACTTCACCAAGTGGGTGGAAGCTATCCCAACCAAGCATGCTACTTCAGAAGTAGTGTGCAATTTACTCAAGGAGAATATCATTTCTAGGTTTGGGGTTCCAACCAAGATTGTCATAGATAACATAGCTTGTTTCACTTCCCACGAGATTACTTAGTTCTATTTTTACTATGGGATCATCCTCTCTCACTCTTCTGATTACTTTCCACAAGGGAATGGACAAGCTAAATCAAGTAATAAAAACCTGATGACTATCGTTAATAAGCTTGTGGATGACAACCAAATGACATGGCATAAAGCATTTATCGATGATTTGTGGGTAGATATAATTACACCAAAAAGGGCAATTTGGTATGTCTCCTTTCCAACTTCTTTATGGGCTCAATGCTGAGATACCAATCACCCTAGAATTGTTGGCATTAAAATTGGCTAAGGCAATTGAAGATCAGACATATGAAAGATCCATTGATAAGAGGATCATGTACATGACTAAGATGGATGAGCAGAGAACTATGGTGGTGGACCGAATTGCTGCCCATCAAAGTCTGGTGAAGAAGCTCTTTGACTAAAAGGTAAAAAATCATGATTTTTAGATTGGCGATCAAGTTTTGTTATGGGATAAGAGAAGAGAACCAAAGAGAATGCATGGGAAGTTTGAATCCCTTTGGAGAGGCCCATTTACTATTCATCAACTAAATGGTGAAAAAAAAATCTTGCTGAAATATCAAGATGGTATGCCCTTTTCATTGCCTCACAATGGGCAACATCTGAAGCACTTCAATCCATGAAGTATCAAATAAGATCAACTTGTACATATGTATATTTATATAGTCTTTAGTTCTATTTTTGTGTTTTAATTTTTGTTTTTGTGTTTTCATTTTTGTTTTTTCCACCTTTATTTTTGGGTATCATGACTTCATAATCCAATGGCATACTTCAAGGCACTAGAGATTTTGGTTTCTACTCCCCTCAGGTATTCTAAGTTTTCAATTGAAAGAAGTTCCCGAACTGGAGCCAGCTGTTGTTCTTGAAAAATGTCACTCATTTTTGAGACAACATTTGAACTATTTTTGTCCAATAGACCAAAATCCTCTCTCCCCTTCTCAAAAATTGTTTTAGACATTCAAATTCTCCATTTTTCAAGCTTTTCCAAGTTCTACAGACTCCGCCTGTTCTATAGAATCATTTCTACGGACTCTGCAGGCTTAAATCTATGAACTCTATAGATATGTTTCTATGGACTCAAAATGTTTGAAATCAATAGGTTTAAAGGCTTCTATAGGCAAGTTCAATCAAAAGAACAAGTTTCCAACACTTAGTCATTTTCAGGATTGGTTCAATGCCTTGTTTCAACCAAAAGATTTCATTGGCAAGCTTATATGCAGTGTTTGAACCATTGAACCATTAAACCTTGAACCATTTTGGTTCAATGGGTTCAACGGGTTCAAAGGTTCAACATCATCGGCAAGAGTTAAGTGCAATAGGTTCAAAGGTTCAACATCATCGACAAGAGTTAAGTTCAACAGGTTCAATGGTTCAATAGGTTCAACGACCATATGGTTCAACATGTTTGGTTCAAGAGATAAAAAAGACTTAGTCAAATAAAGATATTGAACCGTTGAACCAAAGTTGGTTCAATTAGTCAGTTCAATTAGCAGGTTCAAGGGGCTCCCCCAAAGCCAAAGGAAAAAGTGCCCTTGCGAAGGGCAGTGAACCAAGCCGAGTGTCCTTGCAAAGGGCAGCGAGTAAAGGTAGACATAGGGAATTCCTTCAAAAAATTTCCCATGGTAAATTTGTTAAGGATCATTTCCTTTGGACAAAAAAGTTTGAAGAAAAATCCTAAAGAAAAGCCCACCGAAGGAATTAAAGCTGGAGGCCACTAGAAGAATCCTGAAGGGTAGGTACCCTTGTGGGAGGCTCTCATCAAGGAAAATGGACCATTTATCAAGACCCTAAAAGGCAAGTTTAATCTAGGAAAAATCAAACCTCAAAGTGCAGTGAAAGCCACCACGTGTCCCTTATAAAGCTGAAGTAGAAGCTACCAAGTGTCGTATGCTAGGGCTCAGTTTCTAATAAGTTTCAAAGTAGCAGAACATGCCACATGTCTTATTCTAGCTCAATAGAATGTGACAAGTGTCTACATCTACATCTTAGTTTCTAATAAGTTTCAAAGATTATTTCAATAGGCTTCTCTTAGAGTCCCGTGGAGGATGCCAAGTGGCGACAGTGGAAGGTTGTAATATGTTTTTCTCAAAATAGTAGAAGACACCACGTGTCTCTTAAAAAGTTTGATGAAAGCTGCCAAGTGTCAACATCTGTAGTTTATTCCTTTTTGTTTTGTAAATATTGTGGTGGGCCCTGGGTGAGTCACTGAAATGAGTGAAGCATTGATCCAGGCAACAATTTAGGCGACAATTCGGGTGACAGTTCCACCCCAATTGATGACAAAACTTCCAGGAGCCATAACTTTTGCACCATAGCTCCAATTGACTCACCGTTTGAACCGTTGGAAAGCTAAGAATGAGGGGAACATAATGAAATGGCATTGATCTTTTCTAAATGAATTTTGACCCCCGAAAACCCAACGGAAGTGCCTCAAATTTCAATTTTAATAGTGCTGTCTAGAAATAGTAAGTTTCTAAAAATAATAATTCCTCGAATTATGTATTGTTTTAAATATTGGAATTCATACCACTTAATATCCCTCAAGATTGGTGTCCTTAAACATCCTCCCCATGCTTTCAAATTGTGTATAAATGAAGATGTAACCCAAAATATGAAGGCAGACATCTCTTCCCAGAGATAAGCATATATTTGTATTGCGATCTTGAGTAATACTACATCTCTTCTCAGAGAATTCATTGTTACTGTGTTATTTCTATGTTATTGAAATATTTATCAACCAAAACTTTTGAGTTTTGGATCAATCATGCCAAATGTCAACATCTACATGAATCCAAATGAGTCCCAAATGTTTCTACAATATTTCTAAAGCTCAACAGAAGCTACCACGTGTCACCTTCCATAGGACTCTCAAAAGACATCTAAAGCCCCTATAAGTTAAGTAGATGTTGCCACATATCCTCACCTATTTCATAGCAGAACATGCCATGTGTCACTTGTTGAGATCAATAGAAAGTGGTTAGATCAAACAGGAAAAACACAAAGGAATTACTAAGGAGGATGACGGGCCTGTAGTTGTCAAATTCAAGGCAACCAATTAGCCATTAGCTTTCAAAAAAAGATGGACCTGAAGATTTCAAATTTATGGCAATGAAATAATTGTTGATCCTTGCAGGCTTAAGCATAGGCCCTGTGAATAAACTCAACGACCGGCCAAAGAGATGGCCTGAGGGTTCAAATCACATAGATAAGCACAAAATATAGCTAGGAAAGGGTGAATGATGGAGAAATATAAAAAATATCCACGCATGGGATATGTTTCTATAAGGTAAAGTAGTCCACCAAGTGGACATCAGAGAGTGCAAATATTCAATAGTGCGACCTATTTTTCTACATTAAGAGGAGCAAACAACTGTGCACACATCAAGAAACACATCAGGCAACCCATATTAAAAACTGACACTCGATTCTAGCATAGCCCATGAACAGAATTTAAAATGCATTAAAGTCATTGAATGCATTGTAAGCCATTTTTATGAAATGAAGCACCCAAGTCTTTCTTGGAGCATTATATATTGGACTCTCTCTTATTGTTTTAGGAGATATCTCTCTCTCTCTTATCAGAAATAAAACTCTGCCCAAATTGAAAGGCATTACTGAGACTTTGAGCTTAGATTGTTGATCATATTTTGTTATTTGAATAAGAAAATAGGTGAATTTTTAGACTTTGTGCTGGAATAGCTTGGTTGTTAGGGAAATTATTCTTATGTCTGTTTCCTTAACACATTTTTTTCCATTTAATTGAATAAGCAAAATTAGTGAAAATGATCAAAAAGGTGTCCTGAAGCCAACTGTGGAGATAATTTGTGCCCCCACAATTGCCTTTAGTGTGTTTTCTTTATATTCCTATGTAAAGGATCTTGGGATTACTTTATGCCCTCATTATCCTTCGTATTTTATTTCTATGTAAAGGACCTTGGGATGAATTTGTGCCCTCATTATCCTTCGTATCTCACTCTTGGGCAGTCGAGGTGGAGAATTTGTGCTACATCTCAGTCTGTTGGTTACTACGCCTTTGGTTACCAGTTACTTGTCACTCCCTGAAAGAATTCTTGTTGTTTTCTGCAAGATCACTTTTGAAAGAAGAGAAGTGCCTTCATCATTTTCACTAGGATTTTCTCCTCTATTTGTTAACATCATCTCTGAAAAAAGAGAGATGGATGGTTTATCTTACCCCTGAGTATTATTTTCTGCTTATATATATAGTATATAGCTCTTGCATATTTATAGGGAACCTCCCCTTGATGAGAGGAGAGATTTTTCTCCTTTTGATGTAGTAAACCTACACATCTGGCCGACTAATCTCCTTATGATGTGGTTGAAGAGACTTATTTTGCTCATTAGTTAGCTTGTGACAAAATATTCACCCAACAACTTGTATGCCAAAAAGAAGATGATGGTTGAATAAAAATCTCCAAAGAATGTTTGGAAAGCCTATGATGATGCCCCCTCAAGGGAGTGGCCATCACATTTGTTGATGGATGGTCCCTTGAAAAGAAGCAAGAAGAAAAAGTGGGATTAACTTGTGGTTGAGAGTAATCCAAATGAGAAATGCTTGCATGCATTGATTTAAAAAGATTTTGATTTACCCAAAGGTGGTTATAATCAAGAATAAAAGTCAAAATAATGATTTACCCATAGGCAATTATAATTATTAAGAGCACCTGGATTGGCTAAAGATGATTTTTTCCTAGTTAGGGTGGATTAGCAAGCATAACTCAAGGATATAACTTGGAATATACATTAAATATGAGTGGGTGCAAAGTGATGAAAGATATGAATAGAAGAATAAGATTTGATCAATAGAAAAGATTTAGTTGTAACTACTAATGAGGAGATGCTCACACTTATTATCAATTATATAAATATAATGGCCAATAGGTTGACTTGATCAAGGGTGGGATCAAAGGATTTGCCAAGGTGTTAAGGAAAAACTTCTATGGCTCCATTTATTGTATACCTTCTTTATATTGATGTTTGTTATAGCATGTGATGATAGGCATCATGATAGAACACCATGAAGACTTAGCCAAAATATGCATAAGGACTAACTCCTAATCCAATAAACAATTGAAAATAATGCACCAATGATAAAAACCATGATGGCAATGTTAACATATGAATATGAATGGACTCAATAATAATATGCATAAGGAATCACCCAATATATACATATACACTGAATTGAGGTGACAATGTTAAAAGTAAACAAATAGACAAGAAAAAAACAAAAGAAAAAACTCATAGAAAGCACACAAACAGATAAACAACTTGAAATGAACAAACAAATAGAAAGCTTGAAAACAAAAGCAAAAAAATCATCCTAACAATGACCATGCCCTAGTAAGGTAGATCGAAGATAACTGAGTAGGATTAGATAGGACAAATGTTTTTGGATATTGAAATATTTGAAATGTTTTTGGTATTTTAAGGTATCTCAACTCGTTAGAGAATGACAAGATATCTACTTGTAAAACGGTGAGAGTATTTGGTTTAGGTTACAAAATGGTGAGAGTGTGGCTTAATAGGGACTGAGGTGACCTCAACCTAAATTAAGAATGACCCACATGGTCCCAAAATGACCTCAAGTCACATTGATTCCATCCACACAAAAGGTAGGAAAAAACCAACTAGGTCCCAATAAGTTCTCAAATTTGACAAATGGCCAGTCAAATGAAAATAGTGAGGGTAAAGTGATGAAGAAATTCATGGTTAACAAGTGTTTCCCTTAGTTTTCCCATAGGTGGTTATAACTAGGATACAATGAAATAGGTCAATGATACTAATCTACCCATAGGAGGTTACAATTAGTAGCAAGAATGGTGAGATGCTAATTTGCCCATAGGTGGTTATAATCAAGCTCACATAAATAAACTTGATATAGGATGGAAAATGAAATATATCTTTCTAGATCAACTATCACAATAATTTCATAGACTTTCATGGTAAACATAGATTTGATTGATTATTGAAGCTTGATCAGAATCCCCTCACAAAAGGTACAGGAAGAACCAAATGAACCAAGATCAAAATAGGAATGGGTAGGATGACTAAAAATAGGCTTTGGTCTATATAGGAATGTAATGATAGGATGGTATGGTTTTACTCTAGGATATTGATGTATTTTGATAGATTGGATAAAATGGTACGAGGGTTGCCCCCAAGTGATAAGGTGATTAGCTAGGATATGCGACAATGGCAAAAGGATATGTAATAACGATAATGGCATGGCAATGAAATGATATGGTACATGTTTTTAGCCTAGGTGTGATAAATGTCATATGATTCTATTGTTCCTAATGAAGTGGAGATGCACATCCTAATCATAAAATGATACAAATATAATAATCAATCATGTTAATTACTACCCCACACCTCATCGAAATAATTGTTCTGTCAAGAACCTATTATAGATCTAGTTGTTAATAATGCTTTTGTGATCTTCATTGGCCATTGATTTTGATTCCTTAAAACATCAAGACAAAACATCTTTATATCCTCTGCAAAGGAAAGTGTGGTCATAGATGGTAAATAAGGACAAATAATGGATAGTAGGTTTGATTGTGAAGTGGAATGATAGATGAAAATGGAATGTGTAATGGTTGAGAAATAAATGAAGATCAAGACTTTCATTCACATGTAATTTTTTTGATTCCATATTCAACATAAATTTGGTTATGGCAAGGCTGAAGACCTCTAAATATTCTCTCGATAAGACCACTAGATTTTTTTGTTCTTTGATCTTGAGAGTAGCTACCATCTGATTAGGCTATAGATAGTAATATATTTTGATTTAATCTTTGATTTTGTCTTCATCAAGTAGTGAAGAACTTTTGTGCTCAGCTATTGGTGCCTCAAAGAGGTTTTCACCAATGAAGTTGTCTTTATTGTCCCATAGCACCTCCAAGAATGTTTCACTAATGAACATTGGTTTTTTACTTTGATTTTCTTCTAGTGCTTCTACAAATGTTTCACTAGAAGATGTTGAATTTGAAATTTGCACATCCCCTAACACCTCCAAAAAGGTTTCACTAGGAGAGTGGTCTTTTGCTATATGAATGTGGTCTTGGCCTTCTTTCTCTTTTTCAACTACTATGTTTACATGTATGCAGTTTAACAAAGTGTGATTTTGTCAGTCCTAATCGACACTTGTGGGAGATGGAATGTCAATAATATGGCTATTTTGGTTTATGGTAATGGCCTTTGGAATGGTAATGGAATGGGGAGAGGTTTCCAAATCCTCATAGAAGATACTAGGATAACCCATGTCAAAGTTGAAGTACTCATCATCAAAAACTATAGAAGGATCACAAATGTATTCAAATTGATTTGTGAGGCATGTGTAATCAATATTATAAAACTCATGAATGTATTATATTTTGAATCTAATTTTGAATCAATGGAATCTAAATCCAATGTTGAGACTAATGTTGATGTTGATTTTGATGATAAATTTGATGTCAGCTCAATAATAGAACATGATTCTAATTTTGATTCTTCATCTGATGGGTACTCTGTTACAATGATGTATTGTTAAATGTATGGTTTTGGACAAGTAATGGCATGTGATGGCATAATGGGCTCCACAAAGATGGTTTTATCAAAGTGAGGCTCCTCAATGATGGGAAAAAGTTCAAGAGATAACTCCTCAAAGACTGGCTTGTCAATAAGAGGCTCTTGAAAAATAGGCATATGGTCAAGGTAATGATTTACCCAAATGTGGTTATAATCATTAAGAAGTGACTCAAAAAATATTGGATCATTAGAGTGAGGCTCCTCGATAATAGATATAGGATTGAAAGGTGATTCATCATAGATTGAATTATCACAAATGGTTAGTTCAACATAAATATCTTGGATTGGTTGGTTTTCTTGGCCTTGGTTTCTAATGAGTTAGAAAATACCAATTTTGAACACAACTTGATCTTTAAATGATTGTATGGGTTGAGGTTTTGATTGGATTGGTAGCAAATAAGGAATGGCTTGGAGTTGGATAATGGTAGGGCATTGAGGAGCATGATTTCTCACATGAGCCAAATGATGAAGTCCTGAAATGGTAATGATAGGGTGGTACAAAGCTTGGTTATTTTCATAAGCTAAAGGACAAGGTATTGAAATTATGAAGGGGCATTATGGATCTTTATTTCTCACACAAGCCAAAGGATGAAGTCTTGGTATAGAAATGGTATGGATATGGGGAGCCTGATTGCTAACACAAGCCAAAGGATGAGGTCTTAGAATGATGAAGGGGCATTGTGGAGCTTGATTGCTCATACAAACAAAATGATGAGGTCTTAGTATAGAAATGGTATGGCATTTGGGAGCTTGTTGATCGCACAAGCCAAATAATGTGGTCTTATAATGGTAATGATATGCCTTGGATATTATGGATCTTGGTAGCTCATATAATCCAAAGGAGGGTTAGGGGTAGATGATAATCAGATGACAAAAATATGTCATATAATTTGATTGCTTTCACAAGCCAAAGCTTTCAAGTCCTCCTGATAAACCATATCATCCCAATCTTGAGTTGGATCATAATTTAGTTCTTGACTATGTTCCACATACTAATTATCATAAAGAGGGTATTGATTTGTATCTCAAACAACATTATCTATATTTGTGTCTTTAAAGTCCTCCTCACAAGCCTCTTCATAACAATCAAGGTCTCAATTTGGATATTAATCTAGTTTGTGACTTGGTTCCTATGAATGATTATTATGAGGTGGATAGAAATCTATCTTAAAAACCATATTTTCATCATTGGGGTCTTGACTAAATCCATAAAATTCATTTTATGTATCCATTATATCATAAGTTGGATTATACGTGACTTCACTATAGGTGTATCTAGACATATCCACATAAATTATGAAATCTCTGGAAACAAAAAGGCTTAGAGTTTTACAAACTTCAAAAAACTATGTCCAATAGAAAAATAGTTCAAACTTTGTCTAACTTGGTCAAAATAGGAGTTGTATCTCCAAATAATGATTTGATCATGGATTTGTATCTCCAAAATGGTTTATGCTAAGACTTGGCATATAATAGTCTAACCTCAAATGTCTAATGTCAAATGTCATACACACAAAAGGTCAAGCATCTAAATAAAAACTGGCATGTCAAAGGTCTAGGTCAAAGTGTTCCAAACAAGGTCTAAACTTGGAAAGGGAAAAGAGTCACTAGGTCTTTTGTCCAAACACAGAGTCAAAAGCAAGGCTCAAATAGGCTATGCTAGGATGTTTGGCCAAATGGCATCAAAAATTAGACTTTAAACAAATGCATGATGTGATTTGATTTAATCTAACAAGTTTAGATACAACTTTGACATAGACCCGACACATGAAATCAAACATAAACATGATTAGTTGGCATTAGGCATAAGGAAAAAAGCATTTGGATAAATATTTTGTTCTCTCAAATAAAGGCACAAACAATGATGAGTATAGGCATTGAACACATAAACCATCAAGTATTCAAATTTAGGTAATCCATTAACTAAAGTTATGCAACCCAAAAGATAAAGATATGTGTATTAGCCCCAAGATTTGAGGCTTAAATAGAAATAAATCAATATTTAAATCCAAACTTGACAAGGTTAATTGAAAACTCAATGTTGAAGACTAGGATTTGACCAAATAAGCTAGACAAGATTGGACAATATGATGGTGCATACACAAGGTCCAAATGGTATACATGACATGGCTTGAGATAAATAGTTTTTGGTGCAATGGTAAACAAGTCTTGAAATAAATTGATTAGCTTAATGATGTAATCATTCTTGAATGATGTGACTAATGTTATGTTTCAAAGACTTATAGGCAAAATGGTTTGACATGATTTTGGGTAGCATAACGATACTCACATCAGTCAATTAACACACACACAAACAAGTTTATTAAAAACATTTCAAGGCACAAGTGTGGTGTAAAATGGCTAGCATAACATCTCTTTAAACAAAAGAGTGGAATATAAACAACTTATTTTTGACATGGTTTATAAACAAACAAAGAGATTTTAGTCTCAAAACATACCAAGCAAAAAAATGACCAAAATACATCAAGTATAATTATCCAAATCCTAGCAAGGGTGGGGTTGACTAGAACTAATTAGTTTTTAATCATCTAGATCGATCAATTTCACAATGACTTTCACGCCAAATGATGCAAAAGACATGCATTTTAATTGGGTGTCTGTAGCATTTAGTTTGTTGCAAAAAGGTCTAGGTCCTTTTTCCAATCACTACATCCATCACTTACTCAATGTAGTACAATGTCTAAAGTGCAGATACATCCCATGTGATTTACCCCTAGAGAACTCATGGGAGGTGATGAAATCCCCCTCATAAGCCAAGTTTTCATGAAATAAAAGATATAATAAAAAGACTTTAGGGTCATTTTCAAGATCACCCAAACTATGATGAGTTTTTGGGGAGTGCTTTAGATGACATTATTTTTATGCCTTGAACTAGGCATGTTTGCAACAAAAATGGCACTTTTGATTCCAAGGGTTCCTTAAAGGGGAAAAATTGAAGATCATACACATGTAAACCTTCTTATTTCCAAACAATTTCTAATTAAATAGCTATTGAAAACAAAAATTGACAATTGTGTTCAATTTTAAGCACCAAAACAATGATTAGTTGGTGTTATTTTGACCCCTTGGTCTTAAGTTGTAACTTTGAAAACAAAACTATCAAATCATTCACTTAAGCATCTAAATTTTTCATTAAGCCCAAAAATAAAGTTCCTAATTCATTTTAAAACATTAAAATGAAGTGTGAAAGGTGCTAATTTAGATTTCTTAGATGACTTTCCATGTAGATCCTACAAGAAAAATGTTAGCAAGTTGCTTAGCTTTGAATCACTTTTAAGGATGAAACAAGAACTTTGGAAAAACTAGCTCTCAAGTTCACACAGTTCAATCATATGACTCCATAGAGTAATCTTGATAGTTGTATGGAAATCATGCAACTTGGTGAGTTATGGTGTTGTAACTTAACCACTAACAATTTAGTCATAATACCATGACTTTGTTTGGAAATCCTATTAGTTACAAGATAATCCCACAACTTCTTGAGTTGTGGTATTGTAATTTAACCACTAATAGTTTAGTCATAATATCATGAATTTGATAGATAATATTGTAAGTTATAGGGTAATCCCATAACTTTATGAGTAGTGGTATTGCCACGTAACCACTACTAGTTAGACAATATCGTGACTCGGTTAGACAACACCTTGAGTTTTAGGATAATATCATGATTGAGTGAGTAGCAGTATTTTTGAACCTAAACATAAAGGCAAATTTAGTCCAAAAAATCAATTAAACACAATACTATGCGTAGACATCTAGTTCCTAAAACTATTTGTGTTGAAATTGTCAATCTTACTCGAATTACACTCAAATGCACATTTTAGGTCAAAATCCCTTATAAGTGCCAATTTAGTTCAAAGTATCCCTAAATAGGGCAATGCATTTTTTGGGATAACTAACTTTGGTCAAATCATTTAGAGTCAAAATGACCATTTTGCCATTTACTGCTCTAGATCACTCTTTTCTTCTAATTATTTGGTACACGTCATGTACCTTTGTTATTTTTTGTTGACAACATCCTAAATGGAAATATGGTTCCAATGCATTTAACATCACCTTCTAATTCCTCTCCAATTAAATTATGACCCATTAATATGACTTTCTAACCATTTGAATTAATTAAGGACCAATTTTCAAATAATTGCACAAATGTTGAATAACCTTATTTAAGGCTAATTAATCCAAATCAAGAGCTTAAGTTGATTTTCCATGAGATTTGTTGAATATTTATTTTTGAAAATTGATTCTTATTATCTACATCACATAGTGACATCATCTATGGGGTGGCATCCATCAAACCATAAGTGCATAAAATATCAGGATTATAGGTCACCCATGCCTAGTTAATGCCTCTCATACCTCTTTAATGCATATTTATCTTGAGAATAATTATGGATTTAATTCTAATTATTAGAATTATCCATGGCCACACATCTCAATCTTGAGATGGATAGTCATGGTTGATCCTGACCAATCACAGAAATTTATAAATAGAGAGGCCATGGACATCATTTCTAATCTATTTTGGTGCAAGGCTATTATGCTCAAATATCTTCAAAGATTAAACATTGCAAAGTTATAATGCTAAATTGTTTCCATAAAGCTTCATTGATAGGCTAGTTTAGTGATTCCACATCAAGATCCTAGGTTTTATGGAGTGTTTTTAAGGCATTGGAGGATCTTACCACCATTGTTGACAAAGACAAGGATGCTTGATCAAGGGAGAACATGTTTTTGAGCCACACAGGTATGGTGAATCCATTTTGGAAGGTAATATGGTGATTACTTGCTTTCATTTGTTTCTTGTTATCCTTTGTAATTCCCATAGGAATAGATAGGCTTGATTAGTTAGTTCTTTATGCATATTTCATTATTTATGAACTAATGCTTGACTAACTTGCTTTGTAATCCTCTCTACATCTTAGCACGCCCAGTGGGATTATACAAATCCTACACATGAAGGAGATCCTTTTGAAACCTTAAAAATATTATTTAAGCTTTTAAAACTCTTGAAAATTGGTTTTCTAACTTTATTTTACCATTTTTAGTTGCCATTGTTTTTACATAGTAACTGACATTAGCAAAAATACCAACATCAGTTACTGACTTAACTAACATTGGTTAGCAAAACTAACATTAGTCAGATCTTGATTAGGCATAACTGACATCGGTGGTAGTGACCAATGTCAGTGGTATTGATTGATGTCACTCACTATGTTTTTCCAAAAACACAGACCCAAGACCTACTTTTTCAAAGTTTATTATTTCAAATTCAAAAGGGCTTCAAAACTAAAGGACATGCTAATAATTTTGTTGTAGGATCAAGTTTAAAATTTGCTTAAAACATGTTTAAATCACCTTTGTATGCTTAAAAAAATTATTATGAACCTTGTTTTGGTGTTTAACAAAGAATTTAGGTGTTTTTGGTGAATGTTTTCAAAGTTTACAACTAAGACCAAGGGGTCAAATGAACACCACCAAACATTTCATTCATGTTTAAAATTGAACACACTTGTTAATTTTTATTTGTAATAGTTTATTAGATTAATCTTGTTTGGAAAAAAGAGGTATGTTACGTGTATGATCTTCTATTTGTCCCCTATAGGGAACCATTGGAATCAAAAGTGACATTCTTATTGTGAGGAGCCTAGTCCAAGGCTTAGAAAGAAACTCATCTAAAGCACTCCCCAAAAACTTGATAAAGTTTAGGTGATCTTGAAAATGACCCTAAAGTCTCTCTATTTTCATGCTTTCTTTGTTTTTATCCATCTTGGATTGCAAGGGGGACTTCATCACCTTCCACAAGTCCTTTAGGGAAGCTTTGACCTAAGGTTTCACCTCCCGATATTGACTTCATTTGACTCCTTTGGAGTTACACATGAGACATAGTGGCACTTTGGACATCACACTATATTAAGAAAATAACAAGATGTAGTGGTTGTATAAAGGACTAGACCTTTTTGCAACAAGTTGAGTGATATGGACCCAAAATCTGTGCCTTTTTTTGCATTGTTTGGCATGAAAGTCATTGTGTAATTGATTCCCCTAGAAACATTCAAAACTTGATAGTTTAGTAGACCCCACTTTACCATACCTTGTCAGTTTAGACTTAAGACATTTGTTTTTTGTGATTCACTTACTTTGTCTTGATTTGTGTCTAAACATCGTATTAACTCAATGAACTTAACCAAAACACATTGTCCTCAATTTTATTGAGCAAGGGAGGCGTTACACTATCCAAATGGAAAATTCATCTTTTCCTTGTTCAAATTTATTATCAAAAGCTTTGTGTCATGACACATACTTTGGTGTAGTCATGTTGCCCAATTAAGTCTAGAACTTTTACCCAATTTATTTAAATCTTTCATTTATAATCCACATTTGAAATTGAACCTTTCTGAGTTCTAAAGGTTGGTGCATCAAATTGGGTTCGCCATTTGTGATCTAAGCTTGTTTTAACTTGGGTTCAATTTTCTATTTAGATTTAGGGTTGTTTATTAAGAAGCAAAATCACATTATCATTTTGGTGGACTCAAGTCATCTTGCATATCACTCACGCCTTAGGTCCTAGAACATATCTTATCCTACTAGAACCATGTGGCAATGTTGTGCTACCCATTTGGTCCTAAATTTATCATTAATGATTCACGTATGTCTTTAGATCTTTATTTGATTAGTTCATTTTGTCTTCTTCATAATTTGGAGAGCTTTCTTCTAAACTTCTAGGGTCAACTTGTCAAAGTTGAAAGTAGCTTTTGTAGTGTGGGTGTATTACAAGGATCTAGGCTTTAGTGTATTAGTTTTCACCTTGGGTATTTGAGCTACCTTACTCTCTTCTGATCTATATGATTTAAACTTTACCAAAGGTTGAGTAATTTTGTGAACCAAATCTTCTAAAATGTGTGTGGTTTCAAACCACCCTCCCTTATATATCTCATTGGTACCTTGGTTATTTGTTTAAAAAGAGAGCCAAAGTATACTTTGATTTGTTTCTAAACTTTGTCCAAAGTTATTCAAAAGCACAAAGCATCTCTTTTTAGACATGACTCAAAGGTTCACTCGTAGTGGGCCTTTTATGGCCCTAGTTATGAGGATGAGCAATTTTATGATGGTCAAGATAACCCCATTATTTTTAATGATATCCCTATAATAGTAGGATTTGAAGATTATTACAATGAATATCAAACCCAAGAAGATCAAGATGAAGCCCTTCTTAGATTGATATAATCAGGTGTTAGACTACCTTCTAACTTTCTTATGAAACTATTGCATGCCTTAGTTAGAGAAGGAGAACAATGACGGAAAGAGCAATATTTTTCACAAATAGACATACCTTCTTCTTCTAACAAAGGAAAGGAAATATAAATAAAGTCAAAACCCACAAATCTAGATCTTCTAGTTAAGATCAAGATAATAAGTCAATGATATGCAAATCAACTTGTCATAGACTTAACTAAATCCCTAGTTGCCACTTCAATTCACAATAAGGATTCAAAAGAACACAAGTATATGGTGGACAATATGCAACAAATATTGGATGAAAACATTACCATAGTGGATCAAGGTAATCTAAATGAATAGTTAAAGTCACAAGAGACCTTAAAAGATGTTCCATTTGACACAGAACATACATTTTTCAATCATCAAGAACCTCTTTCTACTTTACAAACTCAAAAACCCAAACATTTAATTTGAATTGAGTAAATCCCTCAAACAAACCAAATATTGGTAAATAAACATAGACATTTCCAAAATCAACAAAATGTGAAACAACCAAATTCAGTGAATGTTTTACAATCCAAGAATCAATGGCCTATATTCTCCACTCAAGAAACAAATCAAAACCAAATCATGGATCAAAAGGTATACACTCCTTATCGATCCATACAAAATCAAGGGCACATTCCACCCCAACAATAAAAAAATTAGGGGCACATTCCACCCCAACAACAACAAAACTAGGGGAAAATTCCACCCCAATAGCAACAAAACCAAGGGCACATTCCACCCCAATATCATATTATCCAATCCAAAAATGCACCAAACATGTAATAATGGAATTTTATGAAGGAAATTTTCCAAAGATTAGAGATGAATAATAGAGTCAAAAATTATAAATTCGATGAGATATGCCCATAACCATTTGACTTATCTATTCTCTAAAACCTCTTTCCACCTCACTTTGAGGCACCCAAATTTGAAATATACAAAGGGAAAGGAGATCCACATGAACACATATAAGCATTCTTCATCTTATGTCAAGAGGTTGCTTATAGTAGAGAGTGCTTATTACGATTGTTTCCATGAAGTTTGGTGGGATAAGCTCTTGATTGGCTTCTTAAACTACCCAAGGGATTAGTTACAGATTGGAACAAATTATCAAAAAAGTTTTTTAACCATTTCTCATACAACATAAAACATGAATTGACCATTGTTGACTAATGCAAAGCTAAACAACATGATGGTGAAAGCTTTATTTCATATCTATAAAGGTGGAGAGCATTGGTAGGCCACTTTTAAAATAATTTACTAGACAAATAGTTGGCTGATATCTTTACAAAATTTGCATTTTAAAGTTATGCATAATCTATGGTTAGCTTGTGCTAACTCATTTGAAGAAATTATTGACAAAGGAGTGCAGATTGAAAAGGATCTTATTGCTAGGGGCCTTGTTAAGATATTTTCACAAGGATAAGTGTTTAATCAGAATAAATGATCAGTTCCTCAAAAAGTTACATAGGATAAGTATAAGGGCTTTCAAAAAAATAAGAACATGGTTAGAAATGGGGTGATAGAAACAATACATGTATCAATGGTACAGACTATGCCTCCTCTAAATGTATAAGTAACTCCCTCAAATTTGCTACCTACTTTGTAAAGACAACCTCCATGAAGGATGTTTCATAAAAAAATTTGAGTCTTTAGCAGGTTAGGAGAATCAGCTCATTGTAACTAACTTAATTATATGGCCAGTATCAAGGCCATTTCCTCAAGATCAACTAAAACTAGATTGGTACAAAAAAAATGAATGGTGTAAATTTCATGATGTTGTTGGTCATGGTGTATATCATTGCATTCAATTATGACATATTATTAAGGAATTTATTAAAAATGGTGAGATAGAAATTAAGTTGGCCCCTAATCAGGACACAAATCAAGATATTGGAATCTATAAAGACCCCTTTCCTTGACATGATCCACTACCACCAAGAAATAATCAAAATGGTCATAATCAAGGACAAAGGTAGAATCAAAACCAACAACAGGGTCATAATCACAATGAGCATAATCATTATCATGATTCCCACACTAATAATGTGGCTTATAATAATGTTCCTTATGACTACAATAATACTATGGGATGCATTTCTACAACCCACATTACCACTGTTATTGTGATGCCATGTGGCCAATATTGTGTTCCTCATAACACGAGACCCATCATTATAGGGTCAGCACCCTCTCCCCCTAGTAATACCATTTTGAGTTCACATCATCTTATTACTACTCTGTTTACATGGGTTACTAATCCTAAACAATAGTACTATTCTTTTAGAGGCTCCTCACTGACCCAAAATTATAGCAATACCGTTAATCACCCATAAATCACCATCCAAGGCTCTTTGCCTCATCCTTCTAATTATAATGACTCCTTACCACCTCTAGGTTGTGCAGTTACAACTAGACAACTATGAGTTACCATCCAGGGCCCTTTACCCACTTCTTTCCATAAACCCAATGAGAACATTATGCCAATGGTTCCAAAATCGAATATTACTCCAATAAAGACTAAACTAGTTCAATCCATAATTCGAAGGCCTTATAGTATAATAGACTAGTTAGATAACACATGTATGTAAATTTCCATATTAGAACTCTTGTGGACATCTGATGTCCATAGAACCATCTTCAATAAACTTTTACAAGAGTCTATTGTGCCTAATGATATAAAACTTGATCAATTCTAAAACCTAGTTGGACATTTGTCTTCATTTCAGCAAATCACATTTGATCAAAAAGACATGTCCACCCTTGGCCCAAACCACAATAACCCACAATACATTAAGATAATCATTATAGATGACAAGATCAAGCAAGTTCTTATAGATAATGGTTCAAGGCTAAACATCATATCTCTTAAATTGGTGAAACAATTGGGTTACATGGACAAAGACATTCAACCAAAGACTATTACAATCAAGGATTACGATAATGCTGAGAGGGAGTTAGCTGGTATAATTTGGTTTCCAGTCATGGTTGGAACTATTTATCATCACAAAATATTCCATATTATGGATATCAAGCTTCCTTATAACATACTTCTTGGTCATCCTTGGATCCATGAAGTATAGGCAATTCCATCTACTCTTCACCAATGCCTTAAGTTCCTCCATGATGGGATCGAGGTTACTATTCCCACTGATCAGCATCCATACCAATACTACAAACATCTTAAAGTAGAGTTTCATAATTATAACTATTGCCTAGGTTTTGAATTCATTAAAAATAAGAACAAAGCCATCGTGTCTCATCCATTTCCATATAATTATATAAACCCTGGTGATCTAGCCTCGACCTCAATTGATCCATTTCCTACAGCTATGGCCAAGCAGGTGATTATTAAAGATGTAGGCATTTCCATGTATCATCTAAAGGATGTCCTCCATGTTGTAAAATTACCAAAATCCCCTAAAACATTTGGTAAGCTTAAAATTTCCCTGACTCCTAATAGACCCAATCAGATTTGGCAACCAAAGAATAAGTAACCAAAAGAAAGATTGAGAGGCTTTTATCAAGGGAGATTTGTTATATTCTGAGGGCCTTGCATACTATTTTTAGAATCTAAAGTATCCTATCTCTAATAGGATAATGGATCATCTTGACTATATAGGGAAAGGCCTAGGCCCCCAAATGCAAGGAATTTAAGAGGCCTTATTAGTTGGAATTGTCAATGAGAATCAATGGTCTCAGATTTAAACCACTAGAGGATGATCTCATAACATTTGGTAGTGATTCTTCTAAAGTGACTGGTAACAAGACACCTAATAGTGACACAACATCCCATTATAGCCTTTTTGATGAGTTTGTTGATTCAAATTTATTTGATACAAATGCCATATTGACCATAACACCTATTGGATCTTCCCATCCTGAAGCAAAAATCTATCCTATTGGAGCTTCCCATCCTGAGGCAAAAGCCCATCTTAGTGGTGCTTTCCTTCCTAAAGTAGGACATTATATCTTTACCATTGGTACTTCCCATCTTGAAGTAAACCCTCATTGTAATGTATGCCTTTGCCATCTTGAACTCATAGATTGGGATCGACAAAATTTGATCATATGCCTCAATGAGTTTCAAAATGAAGAATCAATTTCAAAAATCATGGGCCTACAAGATGCATTCCCTATTGGTGATCATAAATAGGGTTTTATTTTTTCATTGAATTCTTCTACCTACTTTGGAGAGAAAGTGATGCGCTGGGCTAGGGGTCCCAGCTAAATGAATGCCCCAACCTATAGCCTATACCCCCTTCATCTTAACATATCACACTCACTCACACACAACTAACACTCATGAGTATGCAACACACATTTCATATTAATCTTCATCTAAAATCAACTTTTAAATGCTCTACAATGATTTTCATTCCATGTTCTATCTATCTGGTTCATCCTAGCATCTCAGCACTCTCTGCTTGGCTTTCACACTCACTTCTGGCTCAGTCAGACACATAAATGTATATGCAACATTTCATAGCTTCAGCTTATAGTCTATCTTTTTGTATAGCTTATATAGCCTCTTAGGCTTTTACAAGCACAACTTGGCCTATATAGGCTCTTAACAGTGTCTAAAGCTTTCTAAAGCTTGTCTCCATGCTCTCTCTCACTCCTATGACTGAGTTGAATGTCTCCCCTATTTTTTTTTGTCACTTGCTGATAGTTATATAAGAAGCTGCAATGGTTTCCAATTCCAAACTGATGCGCTGTCATCAGACTGCAAACAGGGCCAAACTTCACCCATGGCTCAATAAGAACAAATGTGCCATCCTTCTCACTTCAGCCACATGTATCATTTTGCTATGGCCAATGGCCTTGTACAAAATGGTGATTGAGTAAGCAGACTCGGATCTATTCACTTTTCAGGCTCGACTCGGCTCGACTTGCCAGGCAGAGACATCTGTCTATGTTATAAGGTCGGGTCTGCACGAAATTTATTATTGCCATTGCTCGAATGAACTAGATGCCAATAACTTCTCTTCATACGAGTCTTATGTGTGAATATGTTGCAACATCGATATTTCACTTTGGCCCAACAATGATGAGAATGGATCATACTTTTATCATTCTGAATGGTTTCAACTTCTTCCTTTCGAGCTTCCAGATTAGGATAACCATATCGTCATGGTCTACTAGATGGATGAATCTCACATACAAATCACCAACAGTCTCAATTGGATTCCTTCATTAGTGAACCATAATATTTTTCTCTACATAATACAAGTGGAATGTCCTTCTTCAAAGAGACATGAAGTGAACTGAATTAATAAACACGAGTCAAACAATTATTGGTCTTCACTTGAACTCACGCTTCAATAAACTAAAACCGATAGTGGAATGAGAGTAAATAGTTCAACAAGTAGTAAGAAATTATTTTCCAATCACTTGCTTAATATTAGAGAAAGCACACAATAGACCTCCATCAGATTTAAATTGGAAGATATAGCATTCTCAGACATCTACTTACCTAGCCTGTGAGACTTTGTAGCAACTTGATGAGATTTCATTGGCAACAAAGCTGACCATAATGTCATGCCTTATTCTTTAAGCTCTTATGGGAAATTATATACACACAGGCCTGCTTATAGCTAAAATAGAGTTCTACAGATGACATAAAAATCAACATCATTTTTCTTGATCAAATAAGAGCACTTACACAGAAAAGAATCAATATATCCATGACCATGATCAATGGCCTAAATTGATATCTTCACACCTTCTTTTGTTCTCAAATAATTCCTCAATTTTCTCTTTCCTACATTCTTACATGCCTACTGATCATTCTTCCTCTCTCCTTGAATGAGAGATTCTCCTTCTGTCTTTCCTCTTTCTACCTTCCTCTTATCCTCCCAATGCATATCTTACTCTTTTTGTTTTTAAAAAGTCTCCTCCTTAACCTCTACGCCCAACTTGGGCTCAAGATAAAACAAACACAGTTTTTAATTTGTAACAATATACTAAGGTTGAAATATTTTCAACCACTCCTTTATTTTCTCAACAGCCCCAACAATTACTTTTTACCTTTAATTTTTACAATTAATCCTCATTAACAACATTTTGGTGGGAAAAATACAATAAATTGAAATTTGAATTCAAACATGACTTGTATCCCAACGTACCCATGTCTTGTATGAAAATGTATGTAGATGCTCTTGCATCATACTCTCCCTCTAGAAACAGATATCTCTTCAATGTTTTAATCTTCATTCTATCCCTGGATCCCAAGGTCTTGTTGCCAATACCAATACTTGTCTTTGTTTGGAATAGTCTTTGTCTTTCATCTTCTTGCTTTTCTTCCTTTTCTAGTATGTTCTTCTCCTCATCTCCTTTTCAGCTATTATGTCCCATCTCCGTGCTTGATTCTCATACATGTCTTCAAGATCTTCTTGATGTCCATTGAACTATGGACTTCATTCATCTCCACAACTTTAATACCTGTATTCAAAACATCAAAGGCAATGTTAGAAGTAAAAACTTGAGACCATAAAGTCTCTTGGCTGCCTCCACTTTGTTGTTCTTTGGCCAAAACTTCCTTTGCCTCTTTAGTGTGCTCTTTTCTTGCTTCACTCTCACCAATGGTGTTCTCATCATGGTTTGTGCCTGTATGTAGCTCTCTTGAAGAACTAAAGAGCTCTTCCAACATTCGTATTTCTTCCTTTAGTGAGCTTTCATCTATCTCCCCATTCACTTTATCAAACTTGGGCTTATCAACTTGAAAGATTGCTTGTCCTTTACTTGTCGTGTACTTCATTTCATTCTTTCTTGGCTTGTTTCCATACAAATCAAATCCTTCATTAATATACTCATCAAAAACAATTGGAGCAATATTACCTTGTGTCTCCTTACTCTTTTCAATCATGTGAACTGATTTCACATCTCCACTTTCATCATCCATCTTCTTAGAACTCTCTCCTTGTTGCACATTAGTTTTCATAAACATTTTACATTCCTCATTTTCCATAAAAAGATCATTAAATGATTCAAAAATATCATTATCCCATTCATTGCAAGCAATTGACTTAATTTTCATCTTTGTATCCTCATGCTCTACCTTGTTATTCTTTGAGAAGTTTTCTTTCTCACCTTTAGCCATCCATACCTTCTTCATACCTTTAGGATGACCCTTGTTCAATTCACCAACTGATTTCTTCTCTTTGACATCTTCACTCTTTGCCTTCTTAGGTACCCATACTTGTTTCTCCTTCCTATCATTTGTCTTCTCAAACCATGTCGGCATCCTGCACCCATGCTCTTGTACCAACACTTCCTATTGCTTGGGAGTTTTCTTCTTCCACCATTTAGGCATCACATATCCATGGTTGATTAGAAACTTCACCTTTCTCTTTGCTTCTCTAATATGCATATCAATAATTTCATGCTTATAAGAAAAATCAATTTTTGAATTCACCTTTACCTCCTTAATGGGCTGCTCCATTAGTTCTTTGACTTGCATAGCTTCTTGATTATTTTTACTTTCTTCTTCCTTTATGCTTGAGTGTTCTCTTTCCTCTTCTTGGATTTCAATGGCATCATGGAAGTCATCTTCATCTTCTATCTCTTCTCTTGCTCGTATGGGTTCCTCAACACCTTCCTCATGCATTAACCAATGCATCTCTTCTTCTTTATCATCAACAACAAACTCTCTTCTCTTTCTTGCACATTCACTTGTGCACTAGGTGTCTCTTCTTGCACAAATCTCTTCATTCTTCAAGGCCTTTCTTTTGACCTTCACAAGGTTGCTCATACCTGCAATTACCCATGCAAAGACAACATTAGATATAAAAATAAGAGACCACATGGTCCCTATGAGTGTTCTCTTCACCAACACTCTCATCTTTTCAAGTGCTCTTCCTGACACTTTATCTTTTCTTTCTTCTTTTCTCTTGTTCTCCACAATGAGAACATTTTTCACAATCTCTCCCTCTTTTTGTTGCTCACTTGGCAACCTACTCATACTCTTGCCTCTATGGGCTTCTCTCTTCTTGGCAATCTCATTTTGCCTTTTTCTCCTCTTCACTAGGAGATCTATTGGCCAATTCAACCTATTCCTCATTGGCCATACCCATGCTTGCTTGTTCATCTGCATCCAAGACTCATATCTATCTGCAAACTTAGCTAAATCTCTTTTCAAACTAGAAATCTCTTTATCAATATCAATACTGGTCATATCTTTCTTCTTTTGGATGTTTGCTTTCTTCTTGGTGCCCTCATGTACCTTGCTGCTCTGTAGTGCCTTCAACAGTACTTCCAATTCTGAGATCTTCACCCAAGTCTTTTCCACCTTGGTCTCTTGATCCTTATAGGTCCACTTGTCTCACCCAAGCCTTTCTCCTTGACTGGTCTTTTGACAATCTCCTTGATCTCACCTAGGCCTTTTGCATCCTAGTCTTTTGATCCTCCTTAATGGCTTTATTGAGCTTCACACTGAGTCAATGCTCTACAATATGACACTACCTTAACCAAATATCAATAATTTCACAAATCCAAGCTTACCTTGCTTTGGATCTTTCTCTTGAGCATTCACTTGCTCTTCTTCTAGAGCTTCTCTTGGCTCTTCACTAAGCTTTCCTTGGCTTCTTCTCCTCTTAAGCCTGAATGGCTTGACTGCCTTCCTCTTCACCTGTTTACTTCTCAAACACAATAAACTCAATTCAAATATCAAAGGTTACTCATACCTTTCCTCAACAAGGTCTTCTAGCACTTTGTCCTGTTGATCCTTTTCTCAATCCTATAGCAACTTATTAGCAAACATGATCAATTACCAAATCCCAAGAGCTTCAAGATCTGATACCAAAAATGATGCACTAGGATAGGGGTCCCAGCTAAATGAATGCCTCAACCTATAGCCTATACCCCCTTCATCTTAGCATATCACACTCACTCACACACAACTAACACTCACGAGTATGCAACACACATTTCATATTAATATTCATCTAAAATCAACTTTGAAATGCTCTACAATGATTTTCATTCCATGTTCAATCTATCTGGTTCATCCTAGCATCTCAGCACTCTCTGCCTGGCTTTCACACTCACTTCTGGCTCATCCAAACAAACAAATGTATATGCAACATTTCATAGCTTTAGCTTATAGTCTATGTTTCTGTACAGCTTATATAGCCTCTTAGGCTTTTACAAGCACAACTTGGCCTATGTAGGCTCTTAGCAATGTCTAAAGTTTTCTAAAGCTTGTCTCCATACTCTCTCTCACTCCTATGACTGAGTTGAATGTCTCCCCTATTTTTTTTATCACTTGCCCACAGTTATATAAGAAGTTGTAATGGTTTCCAATTCCAAACTGATGCGCTATCATCAGACTTCAAACAAGGCTAAACTTCACCCATGGCTTAATAAGAACAAATTTGCCATCCTTCTCACTTCAGCTGCACGTATCATTTTGCTATGGCCAATGGCCTTATACAAAATGGTGATTGAGCAAGCAGACTCGGATCTATTAACTTTCCAAGCTCGACTCAGCTCGGCTTGCCAGGTAGAGACATCTGTCTATGTTATAAGCTCAGGTCTGCATGAAATTTATTATTGCCATTACCCAAACGAACTAGATGCCAATAACTTCTCTTCATATGAGTCTTATGTGTGAATATGCTACAACATCGATATTTCACTTTGGCCCAACAACGATGAGAATGGATCATACTTTTATCATTCCGAACGGTTTCAGCTTCTTCCTTCTGAGCTTCTAGATTAGGAGAACCATATCATCATGGTCTACTAGATGGACGAATCTCACATACAAATCGCCAACAGTCTCAATTGGCTTCCTTCATTAGTGAACCATAATATTTTTCTCTACATAATACAAGCCGAATGGCCTTCTTCAAAGAGACACAAAGTGAACTAAATTAATAAACATGAGTCAAACAATTATTGGTCTTCACTTGAACTCACGCTTTAATAAACCAAAACAGATAGTGGAACGAGAGTAAATAGTTCAATAAGTAGTAAGAAATTGTTTTCCAATCACTTGTTTAATATTAGAGAAAGCACACAACAGACCTCCATCAGATTTAAATTGGAAGATATAGCATTCTCAGACATCTGCTTACGCAGCCTATGAGACTTTGTAGCAACTTGATGAGATTTCATTGGCAACAAAGCTGACCATAATGTCATGCCTTATTCTTTAAGCTCTTATGGGAAATTATATACAGACAGGCCTGCTTACAGCTGAAACAGAGTTCTACAGATGACATAAAAATCAACATCATTTTTCTTCATCAAATAAGAGCACTTACACAGAAAAGAATCAATATATCCATGACCATGATCAATGGCCTAAATTGACATCTTCACACCTTCTTTTGTTCTCAAATCATTCCTCAATTTTCTCTTTCTTGCATTCTTACATGCCTGTTGATCATTCTTCCTCTCTCCTTGAATGAGGGATTCTCCTTCTGTCCTTCCTCTTTCTACCTTCCTCTTATCCTCCCAATGCATATCTTACTCTTTTTGTTTTTAAAAAGTCTCCTCCTTAACCTCTACGCCCAACTTGGGCTCAAGATAAAACAAACACAGTTTTTAATTTGTAACAATATACTAAGGTTGAAATATTTTCAACCACTCCTCCTTTATTTTCTCAATAGCCCCAACAATTAATTTTTACCTTTACTTTTTACAATTACTCCTTATTAACAACATTTTGGAGGAAAAATACAATAAATTGAAATTTGAATTCAAACATGACTTGTATCCCAACGTAACCATGTCTTGTATGAAAATGTATGTAGATGCTCCTGCATTAGAAAGTAAACTTTCTTGGTCATAATAAAGAACAAACAACAATATCTTTAGATGAAAACCTCTTTGAGGCACTCATTGATTAGGGAAAAAGTAAACAAAAAGACAAGCCTTTAAGTGAAAACTAATTTCAGGTGCTTAAAGGTGGGTAAGTTTGTTCATCCCCTCAAGATGTATAAAGTCCATCTAGCTCAAGTTCCATAGCTAATACAAGCATCTCTTCAGAACAACATCAAATATTTGAGTGTCTTGTTCTTGAGTTTCCATAAGTATTTGCCAATTGGTCTTTACCTAAGAAGGCAGATTTTGATTATTCATATTATCTAGATCTTTGGAGGAACAAAAAGAAGATATGGTAGAAGATGATCATGACCATACATTGCCTACAGTTCTAGAATATGGATCCTCACTCCTTATGGAGAGCATAATAGAAGTGAATTTGGGAACCCATGAGGATCCCAAAAATGTTTATCTTAGAGCTTCCCTTATTGAATTAGAATGGGAACATACTATATCCATTGTTAAGGATTATATAGACATCTTTTCATGGGCATATTCTGATATGCCAGGCCTGGATCTAGATTTAGTTATGCGTCATCTAGTTGTTTACCCTGATGCTAAACCAGATAAGTAAAAGTTAAGAAAGATACATCCATGCATTGCCCTTTTAGTTAATGCCAAGTTGGAGAAGTTATTACGATCCAATTTTATCAGAGCACTAACTTACTCTAAATGGATTTCTAACATAGTGTCAGAAAGTAAAAATACCCTAGAAATACGTGTTTGTATTGATTTTCATTATATCAACAAGGTATGTCCCAAAGATGATTTTCCTCAACCCACCATCAACACGATTATCGAATCAATTGATAGGTATGAGATGCTATCCTTAATGGATGGATTTTCTAGTTACAATCAGATCAAGATAGCCCCTGAAGATTAGCATAAGACTATGCTCACCACTCTATAGGGAACATTTTGTTACCAAGTCATGCCATTCAGTTTGAAGAATGATGGAGCCATTTATCAATGTGCAATGACTATCATTTTCCATGACATGATGTATGACATTGTCGAGGACTATGTTGATGATATTCTATAAAAATCAAGAACAAGAGCTAGACACCCTGACATTTTATGAAGGATATTTGAGAGGCTTCATGTATATAAATTCCACTTGAATCCTAAGAAATGTGTATTTGGAGTCACATTAGGAAAATTTCAAGGGTTCATTATATCACAATGAGGGATTGAAGTCGACCCTGTGAAGGTCACTGCTATTATGGAAAAGACTCCGTCTAACAATATTAAATAGTTACAGGGTCTACAAGGCAAGATTCGGTCTATACGTAGGTTCATTTCTCAACTAACATATAAGTGCCACCCATTTACCCATCTCTTAGATAAAGTGGTGATATTTTAGTGGGATGAATATTTTTAGATAGTATTTGCAAATCTTAAAACATACTTGGCCAATCCATCGGTCTTACACCCTCCAACACAAGGAAAACCACTACTTCTTTATATATCAGTGAGGAAATATGCATTGGGGGTACTTTTGGCTCAGCATGATGATCATGGTAAGGAATACATGGTTTATTATTTAAGACATACATTGGTAGCCTACTACCATAATTATATGCCTATTGAGAAGTCATATTTAGCTATGGTGTTTGCCACTCAAAAATTATGACAGTATATGCTAAATAACAATACTTTTGTTATCACCAAGGTAGATCCTCTCAAGTTCCTCTTATCTAAAGTAGCTCTCCAAGGATGCATGGTTAAATGGACTATGATCCTCAGTGAGTTTGTTATTAAATATCAAAATTTGAAGGTAATCAAAGGGAAAATTTTTATAGACCAACTTATAGAAGCTCCTATTATAGCCACTCAACCTCTTAACTTTGACCTTCCAAATGATTCTATTATGATGATAATATAAGCATCACAAGAGCATAAAAAGTGGACACTCTATTTTTATGTATCCTTCACATTCCAAAGATTTAAGCTATCATATTTTTGATAACACCACAAGGGGTTTTGATCCCCAAAGCCTTCCATATATAACTTTAGTGTACAAACAATATGGCTAAATATGAGGCATTGGTTGCAAGGCTCTGTCTTTCCATACAATGGGATATTAAAAGTTTAAAGTTCTATAGAGATTCACATCTAATCATAAATTAGATACCTGATCAGTATAAAACAAGAGATAATAATCTTGTCCCTTACAAGTGAATTGTTGATAACCTTAAAAGACATTTTAAATCTCTGTAGTTTGATCAAGTTCCATGAGTTAATAATAGGTCTATCGATGCCATGGTAACAATTGGTTCCATCATTCAAATGCATGAAAGTGCTAAAGAGTATTAGTTTCTGATTAAAAATCTTCTTTAGCCGACACATATTTTATCAAATTCAGAGAGGATATGCACCCTTTTTGATCCTAATCTCTCACCTGAGCCACTATGGTACCAAGATTTTTATAACTATTTCTATAGCCATGTCTTTTTTACCAACTTTTCCAATAACCAAAAAAAACTTTTCCTTCATCACCTAACACATTATATCCTCCTTAGAAACATGCTTTATCAAAAAGGCTATGATGGAATGCTTATTCATAGTTTATCTTTGGGAAAATCCAAGCTGGCACTAAAGGAGGTTCATGAAGGAATGTGTGGGGTCCATACCAATGGTGTATTCCTAGTAAAGAAACTTCTAAAAAATGATATTATTGGCCTAAAATGGAGACAGATGCTTTTAATTATGTACAAAAGTGTGTTCCTTGTCAGCAGCATGGCAACTTGATACATGAACCTTCCTTACCATTGCATCTAATTACAACACCATGGCTGTTCTCAACATGGGGTCTTGATCTCATTAGGAAAGTTAACCCAACATCTTTAGATGGCCATAAGAAAATTTTGACTATAATTAATTATTTTACCAAATGGATTGAGGCCATTCCTCTCACTTATTTTATTGGGAAACAAATAGCCAAATTCATTCATTACTATATCATCTATCGATATGGCATGCCAACCTACATTATATCTGATAATGGAAAATCCTTTGTAAACCAAGATGTGAAAGCTATTTGTGCAAAATTCAAAATAAATCACAAGAAATCCACTCCATATAACCATCAAGGCAATGAACAAGCTAAGGCTTCAAATATAACCATTCTATCCATCTTTAAAAACACTATCAATGATGCTAGCTATAATTATCACTTGTAACTCTTTCCTGCCCTTTGGGCTTATATAACCAATCATTATACCTCTGTACTCCCTTATTTTTGGCACTAAATCTATCATCTCAGTTGATATTAAGATCATATCATCAAGAATCTCATTGGATCACATTGAAGATGATGAAGATAATAGAGCCTCATGACTGCAAAAACTAGAACTTGATGATAAACATTTGGCTGCCTTAAAAAACTTGTAGGCCTATTAGAATAGATTATGGAGAAGCTACAAAAAACACATTCTCCCTTGAGATTTCGAGATTGGTGACTTAGTAAGGGTAGGGGCCCTAGCCTAGTTGGCTAGGTATTTCTGTTGTGGCTCTGCTAGTCTCAAGTTCTAGTCTCCCCCCACCCTGTGGTACTGGTATTAGGTTTGTCTAGCTAGTGCCGCCGGTCACGTTAAAAAATTTACTAGGCTTTTTTTTTTTTAGAGAGAGATTGTGACTTAGTTTTGAAAGAGAACCATAAGAACACAAATTTTGAACCCAAAAAGTAAGGCAAGTTTTAGCCTAATTGGTTAGGACCATACATTGTCATGGAAAACTATGGATTAGGAGCATATCGATTAGCTAAACCTAATGGTGAAAAAAATTTAAATCCCATGAAATTTATACACCTTAAGAGGTTTTATGCATAACTAGCTTTGAACCATTATCTATAAGACCCCTGACTTGGGGGTAACTTTTGCTGTCATAATTTTATCCTAGTCCACTTTTCATGAATCCCAATGGTAAAAGATTTGAACTCTTGGAACTCTGAACACATTCTTCATCCCATTCTAGATTGCTCTCTTCAAGATGCATATTCTTTGTTATGTCTAAGACATGTTATAAACTTGAACACTTTTTGTCCCTTGACCAATTATGATCTTTATTATGTCTCATAAACATTATGAACATATTAAACAACGGTTCTATAAAGTAGTTTAGCCAAGATAATATTGTGCAACTTCTGATGGGCGAATAGTCACATCTTTTCAGTACAAGTATTTTACTACTTTTTTATTTTATCAAGATCCTCACTCTTGCCAATTTATGATCATGGGTTGTTGCAGCTAACTTCTCTATCTTATTGTAACCTCTACTCTTAAGATGTGCATCTCCTCAGTTAGATGGTTCCACCTTGTGCATATTTTATCCCAAAAACACCAAAAATATTAGGAATAATTTGAAAATACCAAAAACATTAGAACATGATCCAAAAATAAATAAAAACATTGTCTCATGCTTCTGTACATTTGTACATTCCTATTTCACCATCCCACACTCTCACCATTTTGAGAGTAACTAGTAATAGTGAACACTCTCATCATTTTGTGAGCAACTGTTAAGATTGAATGCTCTCACCATTTTGTGAATAACTATTAAGATTGAATGCTCTCACTATTTATGATCAACTTTTAAGATTGAATGCTCTTACCATTTTTCAAGAATAAAAACACTAGTTCATTTCATCTTATCCCATGCACTTTCCATTTTTTAAGATCATTCTTTCTCATCTCATTAGCTTCTTATTTACTAGGCCATTCGTGTTTGTTTGTTGTATCTTCCATATCCTTATATAACATTAATCATACTAGTCTAATCATCTTTTTCCTTCTATCCCATTTCCTAGGAGAACTACATTTGGCTTGATGTTCATATTGGAACATGCATCCATAGAACTATGTAGGCAATGTCCACTTGTCTTATACATCTAGAGTCATCTCAGCCAACCCCTTCCTTTTATTCTTTTACCATTTTTTCTATCATTATTCCTCTTTAATTAGGGAAAAATTGTCGTGTCATTGTTATTTGTTATGATGTGGTATAAAGTAACATCCCTACCACACATACATGAACATTTGTCTTTAAACCGCACTAATTTGGCTTTTGTTTGTGTGTATTTATTTGAGTTTTCCTGGTGTTTTGTTGTGTTTTCTTGGTGTTTTGTTGTTCTTTCACACCTCTCCTTTTATTTCTTCTCCTCTCTTTTTATCACTTCTTGTTCCATTCTTGGTCTTATATTTCTTTGTCTTGTTTTTCTATTTGATTTTGCTTTTCTCTTTTGTGTTCAAGAATGCCTTGATGGTCCACATGGATCTTGATTATTCATAACTTAGTCTCATGTCATTAAGACGCTCTTGCATTTTATTTTTTAAACATTTTTATTCCTACTTAAGATCATATCTTGATTCCAAGTTAGGTTCATTTATGTTTATCTTTGTCTTTGTTTTTGCTTTTTTATTTAAATGTAAATCACTGTAACTTTGGTTTTGGTCATTATTTTACCATTATCCTTAGTTATAGATATTCACATTTGAATTGGCTCAGCACAATTAGAATTGTATGGCATTCTTAGTTATTCATACTTATGATGCCCAATTTATTTTGATATAACAAGCACTTTATGCTCAGGTCTCAAAGTCTTAACATCAACATCAGCTCTGATGAATGATTCTCAAGAACACTCTATAAAAAATAAGCTCATGATATGTAATTAGGCTTCTAGGTAGCATGCATTTTAGGATTCTTTGTCTATTCTTAGACATGCATCTCTTTGCATTCATTGTGAGTTTAATCAATTCTTGGTCATTCTTCATCATTTTGCATACCATTCTCTTCCTAACTTGGGTAAACTACATTATCCTAAAGTTCATGTTGGAACATGAGTCCATGGAACTATGTAGGTAGTGCTCAATTTCTATTGAGGTTAGCTCAGATATCTCCATTCTTCTTTTCATCTCTCTCATCACTTTGTGCATTCTCATATGCTTGGTTTTATATGGATTTATAAGCCATTACACCATCGCATGTACATTTGTACCCACTCATTTGAACCTATATTTTCAGTTATATCCTTGAGCTATTTTGCTTGTCATTTGCCCACATTGGGGCAAAACATCTGAACACCGTCTGAATCAAATTATCTCTACAGGGGCAAGTCATTATTTATTCCTTATCAATGATCAATATTTTCCCTACTGGGGCATGACTATTTTACCATGATCAAATTTGCCTTACTGGGGCACTTCTTATGATATTCTCTTTGGAGACCTCATTCTAGTGATATTTCCCTCCCTGAAGTAGAATGTTCTCCCTTTTCCTCTAATTTCAAGATCTCCACATTAAAGCCCATGATGGAAGTATTTTAATGTGCAACTTGTCCTAGGATTGATTAATGTCTTAAGTGCATAGCTTATACTCTTAAATTGGGTATGTTTAAAGTGTGTCTATTACATTTATGGATTATATCTTTCCCATTCACCCTATCTCTGGCGCCTATTATACCTCTAATTATATTTTTATCATTGATGGTAATCACGTGTGCAATCATTAGCTCATCTGGATGTGATCTATTCTATGGGTTAATCTCTCTCTTTTCACGAGTTCATCCTTCTCTTTCATCATAGTTTGCCCTCTTGAGGGGACATCATGGGTATATTCCAATTTTTTCTTGACAACTCTTTTCTTTGAAAAGACATTGCTTCACCTAAATGTCTCATTATGCCTTCTCAAATAGAGGCAAAATATAGACATCCCGTTCCTAACACCATTTGTGTTGAAATTGTCAATCTTACTAGAATTACACTCAAATGCACATTTTAGGTTAAAATCTATAAAACATCCTAAATGGTTTTAAATTATCCTTTACAAGTACCAATTTAGATCAAAGTATCCCTAAATAGGGCAATGCATTTTATGGGCCAACTAACTTTGATTAGATCATTTCGAGTCAAAATGACCATTTCACCATTTAGTGCTCTAGATCACTCTATTCTTATAACTCTTTAGTAAACATCATGTACTTTTGTTATTTGTTATTGTAAACATCGTAAATGGTAATACGGTTCTAATGCATCTAACATCACCTTCTAATTTCACTCTAGTAATATGACTTTTTGACTATTTTGATTAATTAAAGACCAATTTTCAAATAATTGCATAAATGTTGATTAACCTTATTTAAGGCTAATGAATCTAAATCAAGAGCTTGAGTGGATTTTCCTTGAAAGTTGTTGAATATTTCTTTTTGAAAATTGATTCTTATTATCTACATCACCTAGTGACATTATCTATGAGATGGCATCCATCAAGCCATAAGTGCATAAAATATCAAGATTATGGGTCACCCATGCCTAGTTAATGCCTTCCATGGCTCTTTAATGCTTATTTATCTTGAGAATAATTATGGATTTAATTCCAAATATTAGGATTATCCATGGCCACACATCTCAATCTTGAGATGGATAGTCATGGTTGATCCTGACCAATCTCAAAAATTTATAAATAGAGAGGCCATAACCATCATTTCTAAGATATTTTGGTGCAAGGTTATTGTGCTCAAATATCTTCAAAGCTTGAACATTGCAAAGTTATAATTCTAAATTGTTTCCACAAAGCTTCATGAATAGGCTAGTTTAGTGAATCCACATCAAGAGCCTAGGTTTTATGGAGTGTTCTTGAGGCATTAGAGGATCTTACCACCATTTTTGACAAAGAAAAGGATGCTTGATCAAGGGAAAACATGTTTTTGAGCCACATAGGTATGGTGAATCCATTTGGAAAGGTAATATCATGATTATTTTCTTTCATTTATTTCTTGTTATCCTTTATAATTCCTATAGGAATAGATAGGCTTGATTAGTTAGATCTTTATGCATGTTTCATTGTTTATGAACTAATGCCTGACTAACTTGCTTTTCTAACCCTCTCTACACTATGACTTTGAATGACAATACCATGAATGTGTACAAGTAAAATTGTGACTCCTAAAAAAACATTTTTTTCTTAATTTTTTCACTCTTTTGGGCCTCACACTCCAAGATTTTGCATAACTAATGTTAGTAGTTTTCTTGTAGGGGCCAGGTATTTTTGGGGCTAGTGTCCCATTGGGTGTGCCATTATGTGTACTATGAATTTGACTCAAGAGAGGATGGTTAGTATTGTGTTAGTCCCAAAATGAAAAAAAAATGAAATAAACACACTAGCATAATATCTCTAGGCCTATTTACTAGGGAGAGCTTAGTTAACAAGACTATAATGGAAGACACAAATAAAATTCAAAAGAAACCTTTTTTTACCTTCTTTGGATGCTCTAAAATGCTTATTGTAGTGGCTTACTTGGTTTGTGCTCATGAAGTCTGAATCAATGGAAGCTTGGCTATCCCCATCTCTCCTTGGCATCTTGTGGCTTTAGCTTGGCTTGGCTTGGCTTGGCTCAATATTTTATCATTATAACACTAATTTTCATGAGGCTTTGGAAACAATTCAGAATTATAAATTTGGCATATGAGAGCTTAGAATTATGGCTTTGAGGCTTGTTATTTATAGACTTTTGGAATGGTTTGAGGATTAACCATGACCTTCTATCTCAATATTAAGATGTGTGGCCATGGGTAAATCCAAATATTAAATTCATTCTACAAATATTCCTATTAATATTTGGGATAGAGAGGCATTGAATAGACATGGAAGGGATTTGATGAGGTATGGGAGGCATGAATCCTGATATTTGCGGCATTTATGGCCTAGGGATATTTTCTAAGAAATGAGGTCACTTGATGATACAGATATTCAATATTCATTTCTAAAAATAAATTATTAAACAAGTTCTATGAAATTCTTGATTAGGCTCATGATTTGGTTTAATTAGATCTTAAGCATGATTAATCACTTTGTGCACAAATTACTCAAATTGATCAGAATGCCTTGTTATTGGCTCAAAATTTGACTGGATTAGAATTAAGATGTGATGTCAGATGCATTGGATCCATTATCCCATTTAGGATGATGTCAACACCAAATAAAAAAGGCACGTTTCTCATGCAAGGTATTTGATAGAAAAGATCAATCTAGAGCACCTAGGTGTAAAATTGGTATTTTGACTTGAAATTATCTAATCAAAATTAGTTACTTCATAAATTGAATTTCACTATTTAGTGACACCCTGGCCAAAATCAGCACTTGAATATATCAATTTCAACTCTTTTAATGTGTTTTAGTGTTTTTAGGCCAAATTATGCATTTTTGTGGAAATTGGTCAAAAACTTGATTGGAGGTTAACAGTGGCCAATTTTAGGTGTCTACATTAGCATGTTTTTAAGAAATGAAGAAAAAGGAATTTAAAGAAGAAGGAAAATAGATTTGGAATCATAATTTCTCTATCAAGGGGGAAATGAAATGGGACAGAGGGTAGAATGAAGGAAAAGCCAAGGTAGAGGAACTCTTTATCGAAGTCAAGACACTCAAATTTAGTTTGTTAAAATAAGAGGACTATTGACCGTAAGGACTCTGAAGAAATTCTCTTAGCTACATAAGTCTTAGGCCAAAAAATGGAGTATATATATCATCCCATGAAGGCTATATGCATGAAAATCAAAATGGACCTACCTCCCCATGATGTGTTCCCCACTCTTTAGAACCCCTTATAGAGTCATTGATCTACTATGAAGATTTGGTACTTGCATGAGAAAGTAGGTTGCCCTATAGATTGTTTTATTGACATACCTATTGCAATATACTGGCCTACCGCACCCCAAAGGACTTTGGATCTATGTGAAACTAACTGTGGATATTGAGCTTTGATTGGAGATAGGAGATGTGCTTATAATCACACCTTTTGGTGTGATTAGAATTTTAGATTTGTATGTTACCTTTTAGATATCATTTCCTTTTATTTTCAAATGATTGGATTTTAAATTTATTTATTTTAAATTCCTCCTCCATATGGATTTGGAAGGCCAAACATGGATTCTAAAGATGACTTTCATTTAAAAACTTTAGGACAAGGTTGGTAAGAGAGAGAAAATAAAAGAGCATGGGGTCTAAGAGTCTCATAAATCTAGTGAAATAAAAGTGCTATCTTGACTTTGACCTTATTTTATCTAAATGTGGAGGTGAAAGAAAGGGGGAAATCAAGAGGAAAATGACACGTGTTACAAAATTGAATTTCTTCAAATTGTAAAAAATGTGACAAAGGGAAAAAGGAATACAATGATAGCAAAGGTGTGATTCCTTATCATAAGACTATGGGTAGTGAAGGAAAACATGCTAACATAGATTGTTTACAAATTTCATCTAGCAAAAGAAGCAAAAACTAATGTCTAAATAACAAGGATCACAAATAAAATGAAAATAAAGGTAATTTCATGAGGAGGGCAAAGTTTTATCTACAGTCTTACCAAGAAACTCACAAAAGGAAAGCCCAAGGGGTGCCAATAAGCAAAAAGTGAGGGAGCCTTTGTATAAAGCACCTCACAAAGAAAGACCTAAAGGATGCCAAAACAACATTGGCAAGTAGCAAAAGAATGAAAAGGAAAAAATGAGAAATAAAAAGAATGGTAATTTTATGAGGGTTAGGTTTTATCCATGATCTTACCAAACAACTCATAAAATAAAAGCCTAAGAGGATGCCAAATTAGCATTGGCAAGAAAAAGGAGAATGAAAAGATAAGTGATGAAGACTAAGGTACATCAAGAAACCAAAAGACCAAAAGGGAGGACTAAAGGTTTGAAAAGAAAGGAAATGGAGACTATGGTACATTAGGAAACCAAAAGACCTAAAGAGAGGACTAAAGGTTTGAAAAGGAAGGAAACAGCTATATATAAAGAAAGCATGAAAAGAAGGAAAATGATTAAGCAAAGAATTTCTTAAGAAATTGAGCATTTGTGGGCTCTTTGAAAACATGGCCTTCATTAGCTTGAAGGTGATAAGTAGTTGGACCAAGAACATATTTAACTAAGGGCCCCACCATTTTTGTGTGTACTTACCTTATTTGTCATAAGGGTAGTCTAATTTAAGGAAAAGATCACTGACATTAAATGTGCAATTTTTAACATGTTTGTTATGTTGTCTAGTGATATGAGATTTGTATTGGTGATTGTGATGCAAGGCAAAAAGATAACATTCATCAAGTAGATCAAGGGCATGTAGGTGAGCCTCATGAAATTATTCATTGAGAATGATGCCATGAATAAATATTTGAAGAGAAGGAATCTCAACTTCAAGAGGAAGAACCGACTTAGAACCATAGACTAGAGAGAATGGAGTTGCCCTAGTAGAAGTACAAATACTAGTTTGATAGGCCCAAAGTATAGGATAAGATGAAGATGCCAATTCACATGGGATTCATTAATTGTATTTTGAAGAATTTTATTGGTGGCCTTAGCTTGAGCATTACATTATAGATGATAAGGAGTGGAAAACTTGTGATTGATTTTGAATTTGGTGTAAAGTTGTTTAACATGTTTATTTTTGAAATTACCACCATTGTCAAAAATGATTGTGTGAGGAACACCAAAGTGGAAAATAATTTGGTTGAGAATGAATTTAGATATACTAGGAATAGTAACATTAGCAAGGGGTATGGATTTAACCCACTTGGTAAATTACTTGATGGCAGTGATGATGAAGATGTGCCCATCTTGGGAATGAGGAAGCTTGCCAATGAGATTAAATCTCTATGTATAAAATGGCCAAGGAGATTTGATAACTTAAATTTTAACTGGTGGTGAATGAATGAGATCATCATGAATATAAAAACCATTACACTTTTAGAATATTCAATAACATCCTTTTCTAAATTAGGTCAATAGTAACCCATACATAGGCATTTTTGGGTTGTAGCATGTCCGCTATAGTGACCACCACAAATGCCCCCATGTACTTACTCAAGTAGAGGAGGAACCTCATCTTGAATGACACAATGGAGCAAAGTACCTTTGGAATTGTGATAATAAAGGATGTTATGTCTAAATATGTACTTAAAAGGTTGTTTGTGAAGCTACATTGTTTCATGAGAATCCAAGTTAGGAGGATAAGTTTGCTGTTCTAAGAATTGGATAATGTCTAGATACCATGGGCATTTTTAGATGGTGATAGCCCTAATGTGGTAAGTAAGGGAATCTAGAGGGTGAGTATATGATAAAGATTTAAATATTTGTATGATAAAATAAGTATAAAAAAGAACTTGATGTGGATGAAAGAGAGAATCTAAAGAAGCAAGAGAATCCACAATGGAATTTTAGTCTCTAGGAATAGGTTCAATTATAAAAGAGGCAAAATCCTTGGCAAGAGTGGTTTTAATTTGATGATAGGTAATAATATTTTCACTTTTACATTGATAGGCACCACTAACTTGATGATAAATGAGTTGATAATAACCCAAAGCATGAAGATGTTATATGTTCATATCAATAGCATCTCTCATACCTAAGATAAGAGCTTCGTACTTGGCCATATTATTGGTGACATCAATGTGATAAAGGAATTATTTTACCAAGAGGAATAGTGAGAATGCAACCTACCCCAAATCCTTAAAGGCATTTAGCACCATCAAAGTGAAGGGTCCAAGTATCCTCATGCAAGTCAATATTAATTTTAGGGAGCTCCTTGATAACTACTTTTAGTTTGGTAGTATCAGAAGAAGTGTAAGGTTTATTAGATTGATTGGATTCAAGATCAATAGTAAAGCTATGAAAATAATCTTTAAGAGAAATTTCTTTATTAAGAACTTCCATTTAAAGATTATTGTCATTAGGAAGGTCATCTTGAAGTGAAGAAGTGGCTAGAACAAGAGCTATGCGAAGTTGGTCAGCTATGACTTGCCCTTTGATAGATTTTTATGTGACGATGAGAAGATTAAATTCTATAAGTAAAACCTTCCACTTTCCAATTCTATCTCCTAGAATAAATGCTTTGGAGAAGAAGTGAAAAAGGGGTTCAAAATGAATAATGACATATGTGGTTTGGTAAAGCATATAGTGATGAAGCTTTTTAGCTATAAAATAGATGGTGAGGAAATCACACTCAACTTTGGTATAACATGTTTCATAATCGATGAGGCCTCGGATAATTTAATATATGGCATACTCCTTACCTATATCATCTTTTTGGGCAAGCATTGCTCCAACTAAAATAGGTGTGGAAGAAGTATAAAGAATCAAGGTTCAATCATTAGAAGGAGGATAGAGTGTATGTATATGAAGCAATGACTCTTTCATATTATCAATTTATTTTTGACATGGATCCATCCATTCCAAATCTATACATTTCTTGAGAATGGAATTAATGGAGTGAATTTGATAAGCCATCTTAGGAACAAATTGTCTAATTACCCCAAGATTGCCTAAATAAGTACAAATATCAAGAATAGAATGAGGGATAGGCATGTTGACAATAAAACTAATATTAGCTGGATCAACATCAATTCCATGGAGAGAGACTAAGAATCCTAACAATTTTCTAGATGTAACTCTTAAGACACATTTGAAAGGATTAAGTCTAACTTTATATTTGATGAGATGATCAAAGATGATGGCAAAATTAGAAAAATGATTTGTGCAATGATTAGATTTAATGATAATATCATCCACATATTTTCAACAATTTTATGGATGAAAACATGAAAGATATTGTTCATAGCACGCTGGTAAGTAGCTCCAACATTTTTGAGATTGAAGGGCATTTTAACGTAACAATAGGTGCCCCATTCCATGGTGAAAGTAGTCTTATGTTGGTCTTCAAGAGCTATATGAATTTGATTGTATCCCTTAAAGCCATCCATAAGAGATAATATTTCATATCTAGTCATGGAATTAACAATGGCATTTATTGAAGGTGTTGTTCCCAGAATTTGTCACTCATTTTTTTGGGACAACATATGAACTATTTTGGTCTTGCAGGCCAAAATTCTCTCTTTCCTTTTCAAAAATTGTTCTGAGCATTGAAATTTTTCATTATTCAAGCTTTTCCAATTAAGGTATTGGTAGGTTCAAGGTTTAATGGCTTCAATAGGTGAGCTCTCTCAAAGAAACAAGTTCCCCACACTTAGGCAATTCCAAGTTTGGTTCAATGCTGAGGTTCAACCAAAAGGTCCATCGACAAGCTTCAAAAAAAGGAATGAACCGTTGAACCTTGAACTAAAATGGTTCAACGGGTTCAAAGGTTTAATGATGTTGGCAGACTTAAAGAGTTAAGCGCTTCGGCAAGTTCAAAGTTTAACCGCTTCGGTAAGTTCAATGGCTTCAAAAGACTTAGAAGAAAAGAAGAAAGATTGAACCCATTGAACCATTAAACCTTGAACCAAAATGGTTCAAAGGTTCAAGGTTCAATGATTTCAATCGAAGTTCAAAGAGCTATTGGCATGTCCCCTTTTTAGTTGACATGTTCAGAGTTGATGGTTAGCCTATTATGCGACCCTCGTAGGCTTATAGGATGGATAGAGGGTCATGGTGGAGCTTGGCTTGGCTTTGATTAGTAGAATTTGTCTAGTTGGCTTATCATTCAGGTTCTTTCAGACACGTTTGCCTAAGCTCCTATTATATAGGGAATTTTGACACTCAACAGACCATCCCTGTTATGGTATGATCATGTGTGGAATCACTCCTTGGTTCACCAGCTTCAGACGGTTTGAGGATCTGACATGTATTGAGGGAGATATTAATATTTGATTGATTTAATCAAATATTAATTATTTAGTCTAATTTTAATTAAGAAACCCTAATTCTAATTTAAGAAACCCTAATTAGGGAAAGCACACTTTTTAGGGTATAAGGGTTTCTCATGGGAGAGAGTTAAATTCATGAATGAATGGATTATTGATTGAAGACAATTTTTGCTAAGGATTTTCTTGAGAAGACTGAGCCAAGGGTTCCAGTATTCTATCTGCATTGAAGAACATGCCCTCTTTAGTGTGTGCAATTTAGAGGATGTGAGATATCAGCTGATCTATTGCCAGGTTGAGAGATAACTTCACACAGAAGTTATCACAGGTATTTACAGGGATTTATTTTATAAGGTTTTTGATTCCGAGTTTTGATTTAGATATTGCACACATAAAGATCTTCTGTATTAGAGCCATATATCTTGAGATCAGGGGTCCAACAAATAGGTTATGCTATATTGGCAGCTGTATGAAGTCCATACATATCCATATAAATTTGTATGCATCAATGAAAAGCGCAGAGACCGACAGCGACCGACATTGGCCGACCCCTCATCGATGTCGGTAGGTTAAAGACACCAGGAAATTGATGGTGGCAGTATAACCGACGTCAGTGACTATGTTTTTGACACAGCAAGCTGAGACATACCAGATCCAAGTTTTATTCTTAGTTTGTAGAATACTCAGGTTATTAAGACCGTATTTTTAATATTCTTTATATACTTGATAGAGGACATCTATTGTAATCATCTGAGTGAATAAATAAGAGATTATACTGTGGTTTATTTATCTATTTGAAGATATTTTTCATGAATAAAGATAAGAAATTCAATAATATTCAATTTCAAATTTCAAGGGAAATAGGGGATATTACAGTGGTATCAGAGATTTTGTCTTTCTACAGTCTCTATTGGTTGGGGATATTACAGTGGTATCAGAGCCAAATCCTACCATCCTAAGGGTTTATAGATCTAATGCAGCCACAAGAGTTGGGACCACACAGGTATAATACACGCAGTAGAGCCTTACTTGAAGGTACTTAGGTGTTAGAACAGCAGTTGATTATCATGAGTGACAGACATGAGGGTAGCCCACCTAGGTGCCACAGACATAATGATGATCAAGATAACAGAGAATTTTACCATGAAATGACACAGGCACTACAGGCACTTACTACTATGGTAGGGAGGATGAACCCACCTGTTAGATAGAATGGGGAACAAGGAGATAACAGGAGTGCTACTGTTAATCAGAGACCCTAGCTGGCCCTCTCCAGAATAGCTGATAGACTTACATGTCCTACATTTGTTCAAGAGGAACCAAAGGTTCCAAAAGAGGAGGAGGCAGGAGATTCCCTATTTTCAGATGTTCTCATGGCTGCATGTGATGAGTGGGACTTATTAGCTCCTCAAGTTTAGGAGAAGATGTCCTTTGATCATTTTGTTAATCAGAAGAGAGAGCACTATAGATTGGTTAGACAAGACAAGAGACCTAGACACCAGAATAATGATCTAAATCATGCTACGAGCAAGCTCACACTAGCGATGTTTGATGGTAGTGGTAAGGTCACAATGTAGGCCTAGATTAGTAAGCTAGACACATTTCTCACATTGCGATTCATGGCTGAGGGAGATGCTATAAGATATGTGACACTGCATCTTGAGGGAGTAGCTCACGATTGGTGGCACCATGGGATGGTGACACTCCATCATGATCAGATCACATCTTATCAAGAGTTTGTGGATAGACTGGTGGAGTATTTTGATAGGAGGGATCTGGAATCTTATTTTTGAGAGTTGGTATAGTTGCGCCAGAGTGGCAGTCTAGAGTCTTACATTGGTGACTTCCAGAAGTTTTTAGTCATGGTTCTTGACATTTCAGAGAGGTGACTTGCAGTCCTCTTCATGGAGGGATTGACAGAACCATTGAGACGTTGGATCAAAGGCTTTGATCCTCCTTCATTATAGGTAGCTATGAAGAAGGTGTGTAGCATGGAGATGGCAGCCCCATCCAGTAGATTTAACTCCAGAGGTACTTCTTCATCTAGGGACCATAAGTGCTCCAATGGAGATACAGAGGGATTAGATTTCAACAAAGATAAATTAGGTGTTAAGAATGATTCAAAGGCCAACCCAACAGCACCACCTTTGGATCGAGAGGCTCTTAACGATCTACGTAGGAAGAAACTTTGCTTCTACTGCAAAGGTCCATATGATGCCAATCATGATTGTCCTTTGAGGCCTAAGGGTAAGGCAAATCATGTGATGTGGGCGTATTATGAGGATTCAGAATCAAAAGATTCTAAATAGTAGGATAGTTCTGAGAAGTTAGAGGCAGGGTCTTTAGAGCCTAAGGCAAAGGCAAATTTAGAGCTTCACATACAGGAGGCACGCCTATCTAGCATTTAGTTAGATGATTCATTCAAACTCCGTGGAGTTTTGGCAGGATAGAAGGTCATCACCCTTCTTGATACAAGAGCCACACATAATTTTATAGATGTTGGATTTATGGAGAAGCGTGGACTCATGACCAAAGATTTCAAGGGCATTAGAGTTAAGGTGGCTGACGGTCAGACTCTGAGGTGTGAGCGGATGATTAGAGACCTCCCATTGCGCTTGAACAACTATGAGTTCAAGGCTGATTATTATGTGGTAAACATGGGGGATATAGACTTAGTCTTAGGTATGAAGTGGCTTTATTCCCTTGAGAAAGTCACTCTTCATCTTAAGGACATGGAGGTTCATTTTGATGTTGGTGGGAAGACACATATTTTGAAGGCAATACGGGGCAGCAAAATCAAAAATATGTTTTTTCATCAGATGGAGAGACTCATACCACACGATATGGGAGAGTGTGCTATCAAGTCCACATTGGTACCAATACAAGAGAGACATGTGGATGCGCTTTATCTTGAGGTGAGTTCAGTTCAGGAGTTAGCACATGTAGTAGGGACTCAGCTTTTTGTTATAGTCGGGTCACATGTTGATAATGATATGAGTATGTCTAGCATTCACATTCCATATTCAGATATTATTTAGGTGAGGAGTTTACTTGAGTTGTTAGTTGATTTTCATTCATGGATTGGATGTTGGGATCCTTATCTTGGTACTAGGGATGATGTGATGCCATTCGATGAGAGTTGTGATGGACATGGCATGGAGTTCGTGTTGATTGACAGCAGTGGAGATCATGACTACATTTGGGATCCAGGTGGATGGATTGGTTTATGATTTAGCAATTACTTGAGGGCAAGCAATTTTAGGAGGGGCGGATTTTCATGTCCCCTTTTTATTTGGCATGTTCAGAGTTGATGGTTAGCCTATTATGTGACCCTTGTAGGCTGATAGGATGGATAGAGGGTCATGGTGGAGCTTGGCTTGGCTTCAATTAGCAGAATTTGTCTAGTTGGCTTATCATTCAAGTTCTTTTAGACACATTTGCTTGAGATTCTATTATATAGGGAATGTTGGCACTCAGTGGACCATCCCTGTTATGGCATGATCATGTGCGGAATCACTCCCTGGTTCACCAGCTTCAGACGGTTTGAGGATTTGACACGTATTGAAGGAGATATTAATATTTGATTGATTTAATCAAATATTAATTATTTGGTATAATTTTAGTTAAGAAACCCTAATTAGGGCAAGCACACTTTTGAGGGTATAAGGGTTTCTCATGGGAGAGAGTTAAATTCATGAATGAATGGATTATTGATTGAAGACAATTTTTGCTAAGGATTTTCTTGAGAAGACTGAGCCAAGGGTTCTAGTATTCTATCTGCATTGAAGAATGTGCCCTCTTCATTGTGTGTGATTCAGAGGCTGTGAAATATTAGCTAATCTATTGACAGGTTGAGAGATAACTTCACACAGAAGTTATCACAGGTATTTACAGGGATTTATTTTATTAGGTTTTTGATTCAGATATTGCACACATAAAGATATTTTGTATTAGAGCCATATATCTTGAGATCAGGGGTCCAGAAAATAGGTTATGCTATATTGGCTCCATATGAAGTTCATACAGATCTGTACAAATCCATATGCATCAGCAAAAAGTGTAGAGACTAACATCGGTAGGTAGAGACTGACAGTGACCGACATCGGCCGACCCCTCACCAACGTCGGCAGGTTAACGACACCATGAAATCGATGGTGGCAGTATAACCGACGTCGGTGACTGTGTTTTTGACACAGCAGGCCAAGACGTACCAGATCTAGGTTTTATTCCTAGTTTGTGAAATACTCAGGTTATTAAGACCGTATTTTTAATATTCTTTATATACTTGACAGAGGACATCTATTGTAATCATTTGAGCAAATAAATAAGAGATTATAATGTGGTTTATTTATCTATTTGAAGATATTTTTCACGAATAAAGATAAGCAATTCAATAATATTCAATTTTAGATTTCAAAGGAAACAGGGGATATTACAGTTATCCCAATCAGTTGGTTCAAACGAATGGTTTAAAGTGGTTGGTTCAAGTGGTCAATTAAATGAGTAGAACACAGTATTGAACTATTGAACCATTGAACCAAATTTGGTTCAATCAGTCAGTTCAATCGAATGGTTCAAAGGAGTCCCCCAAAGCCTAAAGGGCAAGTTCCCTTGTGGAGGGTAGTGAACAAAAGGGCAAGTGCCCTTGCAGAGGGTAGTGAACAAAAGGGAACAAAAAGATATCTTTTAGAAAGACTTTCCATGGTGAAATTTTACAAGAGAAATCCTTTAGACAAAATGTCTGAAGGAATGATCAAAGGCCTGATGGAAAGTGGCTAAGGCAAAGAAAAGATTTCCTTCAGACAAAATGTTCAAAGGATTTGAAGAGAAGAAGGCCACCCGAAGGACTTCGAAGGGCAGGTACCCTTGCATGGGGGTCTTAACGACTGGGAAATGGACCTTTCTCAAGGCCTGAAGGGACACCATCCCTTCAGGAGGTTCCAAAGACATTTTAGCTAAAGGAATGATCAAAGGCCACTCTATAGGCTTGATTCTATGAACTCCTCGAGCTTATTTCTATAGACTCTATAGGTTGGTTTCTATGGACTCCATAGGCTATTTTCTATGAATTCTATAGGCTGGTTTCTACAGACTCTATAGGCTAGTTTCTATGAACTCTGTAGGCTAGTTTCTATGGACTTTGCAGGCCTATTTCTATGGACTCCATCAGATTTGAAGAATAAGGCCACCCGAAGAACCCCAAAATTTCAAAGCTCAAGAGACTTAGAGAAAAACAAAGGATTATAAGAAAGATGATGAACCGTTGAACCTTGAACCAAAATGGTTCAACAAGTTCGACGAGTTCAAAGGTGTAAGGAAAGTGAATGAACTAGAAAAGCGAATGAACCAGAGAAGTGATGGAACCAAGGACTTGAGAAGGCCACCCAAACTATTGAAATAGTGAACCAATGAAGTCCCTATGGACATCAAATTTAGGGTAATGAAATATCTAATGATTTTCAAATGTGGCGTGGAACCTAAAAACAAAATTAGTGACCAATTGAAGGAGCCAAAAAGGCTAGTAGAAAGGGGAAAAGATAGCCCAAGAGCTCAAATTGCAATAGGAAAGAGGGAAAGACTAGAAATATTTGTGTAGGAGTTATTTCCAGTAGGTAGAATAGTCCACCAAGTAGATATTTGAGCTTTCAAACATTAAAGGTGCAGCCTATTTTTTCTCCCTTAGAATAAAAGTGAGGGGACAACTGTGTACATATTTGGTGAAAGACCAGACAACCCATACAGAAGAGAAGATATTTGAGATGAATTGACATGCCACAGTTAAGGTAGACGTCTTGTTCTAGCATGGCCTCTTTGACTGAACTAAAAATGCATTCAAGGCATTGAATGCAGCATGGGCCGTGCCATGAAAGAAAGTGCCAAGTCTTCCTTCATTGCTATATATTGTAATCTCTTATTTTATGCAAGGGATATCTTTTAGTTATAGAAGCAAAATTTTTCCAAAATTAAAAGGTGATTACTGAGACTTTGAGCTTAGATTGTTGATCATATTTCTTTATTTAAATGAGAAAGCAAGTTACTTTTAGACTTTGTGTTGTAATAGCTTGTGTCATTTTGGGAGATTGTTCTAATGTCTATTTCTTGAATCCATTCTTGCCCATTTAATGAAATAAGCAGAATTAGTAGAAGTAATCAAGAAGGTGTCTTGAGGCCAATTGTGGAGAGACTTGTGCTACCACAATTATCTTTTGTGTGTGTTTTTAGTTTCTTTTTGTGTAAAGGATCTTGGGACGACTTTGTGCCCCCATTATCCTTCATATTTCACTCTTGGGCAATTGAGGTGGAGACTTTGTGCTAAACCTTTTTCTGCTAGTTACTTTTCCCCTATTCTAGTTACTTGTTACCTATCAGAAACAACTCCTACCGTTTGCTGCAAGACCACTTCTGAAAGAAGAGAAGTGCCTTCAGTGTTTTCACCTAGATTTCTCCTTTGTTTGTGAACATCATCTCTAAAAGAAGAGAGATGGATAGTGTCATCATACCCCTGAGTGTTATTTTCTACATATATATATATATATATATATAGTATGTAGCTCCTCATAAGCATAGGGAACCTCCCCTTGATGAGAGGAGAGATTTTTCCTATTTTGATGTGGTAGACCTACACATTTGGCTAACCAATCTCCCTATGTTGTGGTTGAAATGACCTATTTTTCTCATTAGTTAGCTGGTGGCAAAATATTCACCCAACAATTTTTTAGTGACTCCATTGGGGACATAGCAAGTTTGCATAATTTGAAGCCTCAAGCTTTAGATTGAATCATCACCTGTGTCTTATCCATTATCATTATAGCCTTATCCATTTCTGTTATATAATCTAGTCTGTAAACCAAAGTTGTTAGGGATCAAATGTTTCACTTATTTTTTACACTTTCCTCCAGCTTCATGCCAATAATTTTTTGGTGACTCCATTGGGGATCGATGAGCATTTCTAGTCCTTTTCTAGGCTATTCAAATTGAAGCATTTCATATTGATTGGGAATGATGTGAAGTAAGAAAGAACACTAGCAGATTCACACCAATATTTTTTTGGTGACTCTACTAGGGAAGAACAAGCTATTTGAAGCCTCAAGCTTCAAGCTAAATCAGGGCCAGTTCTTTTACATTTTTATTCTACAATCTGACAACTCCACACTATACTAGAAGCTAGAGAGCCCAAGGTCACCACTACAAGGTAGAGTTTCTTTTTTTGTTGTTAGCAAAGCTTTGCCTATACATACTCCACCTAGATTTGTTATCCCCACTTTTCATAATCAAATCATGGCGGTTGAAGGCCCCTGAGGTAACTCTTTTGGCCCACTCAATTTAACTCCACCTCTACATGAGCTATCACATAGTTCAAGGAAAAATTTCTCCAAATTATTTGGTGATGGGAGGGTTTATCCTGATGAACACATTGCAAATTTTAACATAGCCTATGGTGTGATAGGTGTGGAATATGAGGACATGGTAGTCAGGTTGTTTATGGAGACATTACAAGGCACTACTGTAGACTAGTTTTACCATCTGTAGGCTCAGTCAGTAACTGACTGGAACACTCTTAAAGCTAAATTTAAAGTAAGGTTTAAGGCTACAGAAGATGTGCATGCCCTTCTGGCCTAGCTCACATAGATGAAGAAAGAACCTCATGAACCAATGAGGGATTTCATTGCCAAATTTGACAAGCTAAGGAATAAGATTCCTACAATTAATCAACCAACACCTAAGAATCTCAAATGCTTTTTCATCAATTCTCAACTACATGAAGTGAGTTTTTTGTTGAGATGTGCTGGCCACATAGACCTTGTTGCTGCTCAAGATTTGGCCACTGAGGTGGAAGATGACCTTATCTTGGTAGGAAAGATAAGGAGAGATCTTAATAGAGGTAAATCTTCGTCATCTTCTGAATATCCATCTACAGGCACCATTGATCCAATGGTGCAAAAGCTGAAAAATGAGTTGCTTGCTCTTAGAAAGCAAATGGCACAAGGGATGTCATCTACCCCTTCATATAGAGATATGCCAAAGAGGACATTCCCCAATCAGTCATACCAAGGCAATGCTACCAAGAATCAAGGACAGCTAAATCATGTTCCTCCCCCTCAAGGGAAATTGGCCATTGAAGCACCTCCAACCAATTCAACAATTGGATATCTCGAAGCAAAATTAGATTTCTCCTTCCAGCCTGAGATGAACCCAAAAGATGATGTTAATCTCTTCACAGAAGGAGAATAAGAATTAGCTGGTGACTCCAACATTGGTTTCCTAAATTACCAAGATGAACCCAGAAGTGAAGGTAAAGCAGTTGAGGGATCATATGCTATGTTCACCTGATCTAAGAATCAGTCATCCCAACAAGCTGATAAAGAAAAAATAGAGGAGAGAGCTCAGCCTACAAATTTAATTTTCAAACAAGAAAATTCTCTACCTTTCTAGCCAAAGGACCCGGTGAGTAATAAAAAAGTGAGTACCCCAAACATGCCTTCACCTTCAACTTCAAATTCACAGATCAGTCCTTCGCTCCTAAAAACTAAAAGGATGAACTTCCTTCCCCTGTTCCTAATTTGGTTTAGATATTTGACATAATCAACCATGTCAAGAAAACTAAAATTCAAATGTCTAAATTGAATTCCTACAATCCAACCCTGAGTAGTTGGATAAGTTAGTGGAATGTATGAAGAATAAAACCAGCCCTATAGGACTAGTTGTTCTAAAGGTGATTCCCACATCCACCCAAAATAACCTTGTCATTGCTCCTCCTGTTGCTCCCAAAAGGATGAAACCATTTTATGTCTCCCTACTGATAAATGGACACCAGATGAACAATTGCATCATAAACTCAAGTGCATCTGACAATGTCATGCCTACCAAAGTAGCTAAATCCCTTAGTCTTACACTGACCAAGACATTTGGGAGATGTTTCTCCATGGAGCACAAACAAATGCCACTGTTGGAACAAATCAAAGATGCTCAATTTGTATTCATAACATTCCTGGACAAGAGAATTAAGATAACAATCTTAGTGGTTGACATCCCAGCCTCATACGACATCCTTCTTGGGTGAAAATTTTGCAAGGATGTTGGTGGTGAGTTGAGCATGGATCTGTCTGAAGCAAGGATCCCAGTCAAGGGCATCATGTAAAGGCTACTCCCTGAGAAGGAAGTAAAATACGTGGTCACTCAAACATCAGTGCCTAAAGCTCAACTTTTATTTAGGTCTTCAGGCATGGGTAATTACTTCCTGACTATAGAGGACGCTCTTGTCTTAGTTGATGAAAATTCTAAAAATGACAATCTAAAAATTGGTTCAGATAAAATAGTAGAAGACATGAAAGAGCACGGTGCAAGCCCAAAAGAACCATCCCTTCCACATAAAGAGAAATCTAAGGAAAAATCAATTTTTGATGATGTCTAGATTCTAGAATTTGATGGAACTTGTTCCTCTACTGGTTCAAGAGCCGAGACTATGTTGATATCTCCCCAAAGAGATATTTTTACTTCTTCATATAAATTACAGTTCAACAATGCTAATAATATGTCTGAATATGAATCGCTACTACTTGGATTGAAGGCTGCTCAACACAAGGGCATCAAGCTTCTTCATGCCAAAGGAGATGTTGAGCTGGTGGTTTGTCAATTGAGAAACCTATACCAAACCAAAAATGAAATATTGCATCATTATCGCAATCTAGTTTGGGATCAAATTGAAATCTTTGATGCTTTGAGTATCTCTGTATTACCCATAGAATTCAATGACTAAGCTGATGTATTAGCTATTTCAGCAACTCTTCTGGTTCCTCACCCTAATTTTAAAGGAGATAGGTACACTATTGAACTAGTCTTTTAACCAAGTGTGCCTAACAATGCCAATCATTGGCAAGTGTTCAATGGTGACAACTAAATCATTGCCTTCCTAGAATAAAAAGGTAGATTCGAATAGCTTCACTTTGAAGGCAGTTAACCTCAGAAGCTTGAACCAGTCCCTGAATCAAGTTCAAACATAGGTGAGGAAATCCTATAGCTAAAAGGGAATAAAATTCCCAAAAGATTGGTTTCCCTTGAGAAGATATTTAACAAGCACGATAGGTTCACCAAATAGCAACAAATGGATTCAAGCTCCTCTCAGGAATTTGATCAAATAAATTTTGGTACTAAGGAAAATCCCAAGATGGTGAACATTGGGAAGTGCTACACTCCAGAAGAGAGACTCAAATGTTTTGATCTACATAGCCACTACATGGATGTTTTGGCATACTCCTATGATGATCTGAAGTCACTCAAGCCTAAATAAATTTACCATGAAATTCCTCTCAAGGGTGATTTAGTGCCTTACAAGCAAAAATTTAGGCAGTACAATCCAAATATATTAGGTACTATTCTATCTAAAATATAGAAAATGTTGAATGCTAAAATAATTTTCCCAATCCATCATTCTACATAGATTGTCAACATAGTACCTGTGAGAAAAAAGAATAGAAAAATTCACCTATGTGTGGACTTAAGGAATTTGAATCAGTCATCCTTAAAAGATAATTATCCTCTACCCATCATGGACCAAGTTCTTCAAACGGTGACCGGTTCAGAGATGTTATCAATGCTAGATGGCTTCTCAAGATAAAATCAAGTTGAAGTTGGTGAATTAGACCAACATAAGACTGCCTTCACCATGTCTTGGGGCACCTTTGCATATCGAAGAATGCCATTTGGCCTGATAAATACTGGCACCACTTTCCAAAGAGCAATGGACCTTACTTTCAAATATGAAATGGGTAAGTTCATTATGGTGTACCTTGATGATTTAACAATCTTTTATAAGCATCGTCTTGATTCTATGTGCTATTTGCAACAAGTGTTGGAATGATGTCACCAGAATGGCATTTTTTAAATCCCAAGAAGTCTATTTTTGGAGTAAGAGAGGGAAAACTTCTCAGACATATTGTATCCCGAGAAGGCATAAATATTGACTCAGAAAGAGTCAAATCTATCTAGGAACTTACCCTACCCACAAGTAAGACTTTGGTTCACTCTTTCTTCAGAAAGGTGAACTTTTTATGAAGGTTCATCCCTGAGTTTGCAGAGAAGACTCACCATATTGCAAATATGATGAAGGGAAAGGCCACCTTTAGCTAGACTAAAGAAGGCAAATTGGCATTTCGAGACATCAAAATAGTTATTGCCCATGCCCCAATTCTAGTTTGTCCAGATTATACCAAAGATTTCACCATATATAGTTATGCTTCTGAGCACACACTTTCAGCAATTCTGGTTCAACAGAACAAAGAAGGTGTGGAATCTCCCATATCCTTCATGAGCTGCCTTCTCAAAGCTCATGAACTAAAGTATTCAAATATGGAGAAGCATGCTTATGCAATGGTAAAGTTAGTAAATCACTTCCACTTTTACATCCTCAATTCACACACTACTACCCTGGTTCTTGATAACATAGTCAAATCCATATTGACTCAGCAGGAGTTTAGAACCAAAATAGGTAATTGGATTGCTAAAATTTAGGAGTTTGATCTAGTCATCAAATTAATGAAGCTGGTGCAGGGAAGGGGTCTCTACCAATTGATTGTTGATAATAGACTAGAAGAAGCATAAATTGAAGACACACCAACAATCCTCTTTGTCTCCAACACGAATGAGTGGTATTCGAGTATTGCTCATTTCCTTACCTATGGTGAGTGTCCTGCTCACCTGTCTCATAAAGAAAGGAGGATTGTTAAATTTAAAGCTACCAATTTTGTCCTATGGGACAATAGCCTATATAAGAGTAACCTTGATGGAGTGTTCCTTCACTGCATGGATAAAGAGCAACAGAACCAACTTCTAAAGTCTTTCCATAATCTAGCCTGTGGAGGACATTTTCCTACACCTGTAACTACCCACAAGATTCTGTGAGCTAGATATTACTGGCCTACTCTATTTCAAGATGCATACAAATGGGTATAAATATGTGAACTATGCCAACAGTTCGTTGAAAGACCCAAGTTAGCCACTTTGCCTCTTAAACTAGTGGTGATAGAAGAGTCATTTCAGCAGTGGGGAATCAATTTCATTGGTGATGTAAACCCATCTTCAAGCATTGTACATGATTATGTCCTCAGAGCCATAGATTAATTCACCAAATGGTTGGAAGCACTTCCAACCAAGCATGCTACTTCAGAAGTGGTATGCAATTTTCTCAAGGAAAACATCATTTCCAGGTTTGGGGTCCCAACCAAGATTGTGACAGATAATGCAGCCTATTTTTCTTCCCAAGAGATTACTCAAATCTATTTTTACTATGGGATTACCCTCTCCCACTCTTCTAATTATTTTCCACAAGGGAATGGCCAAGCTAAATTAAGCAACAAGAACCTGGTGACCATCATTAGGAAGCTGGTGGATGACAACCAATGAATATGACATAAAGCATTGGTTGATGCTTTGTGGGCAGACAGAATTACACCCAAAAAGGTGATAGGTATGTAATCATTCCAACTTTTGTATGGTCTCAATGCAGAGATACCAATCATCCTGGAAATGCCAGCATTGAAATTGGCAAAGGTGGTCGAAGATTAGACATATGAAAGCTCCATTGACAAAAGGATTATGTGCTTGACTGAGTTGGATGAGTAGCAAACTATGGTGGTGGACCAAGTTACTATGCATCAAATTTTGGTGAAGAATTTCTTCAACTAGAAAATAAAAACTTATGATTTCTAGATTGGAAATCAAGTTCTGTTATGGGACAAGAGAATAGAACCAAAGGGAATGCATGGGAAATTTGATTCCCTATGGAGAGTCTTGTTTACTATCCATCAGCTCAATGGTGAAAACAATTTCCTGTATAAGTATCAAGATGGCACACCCTTTTCTCTACCTCACAATGGGTAGCATCTAAAGTACTTCAATTATTGAAGTATCAGATAAGATCATATGTATATTTGTATAGTCTTTAGTTCTATTTTGTGCTTTTTATTTTCATTTTTGGTGCCTTTCTTTTTTGGTTAGCATGACTCTATAGCTCAATGGCATACTTGAAGGCACTGGAGATTCCGGTTTCTAATTCCTTCATCTATTTCAAAACTTCAACTAAAGGAATTTCCCCAACTGGAGCCGTTGTTGTTTCCAAAATTTGTCACTCATTTTTTTGGGACAACATATGAACTATTTTGGTCCTACAGGCCAAAACTCTCTCTTCCCTTCTCAAAAATTGTTCTGAGCATTCAAATTCTTCATTATTCAAGCTTTTTTAGTTAAGGGACTAGTAGGTTCAAGGTTCAACAACCTCAAAAGGTGAGCTCTCTCAAAGAAACAAGTTCCTCACATAGGCAATTCCAAGGTTGGTTCAATGCTGAGGTTCAACCAAAAGGTCCATCGGCAAACTTCAAACAAAGGAATGAACTGTTGAACCATTGAACCTTGAACCAAAATGGTTTAATGGGTTTAAAGGTTCAATGGGTTCAAAAGTTCAATGACATCGGTAGACTTAAAGAGTTAAGTGCTTCAACAAGTTCAAAGTTCAACTGATTCGGTAAGTTCAACGGCTTCAAAATACTTAGAAGAAAAGAAGAAAGATTGAACATTGAACCGTTGAACCTTGAACCAAAATGGTTCAAACGTTCAAGGTTCAATGAGTTCAATCTAAGTTCAAAGAGTTGTCCCAATTAGTTGGTTCAAATGAATGGTTCAAAGTGGTTGGTTCAAGCAGTCAATTAAATGATTAGAACATAGTATTGAACCATTGAACCAAAGTTGGTTTAATTGGTCAGTTTAATCAAATGGTTTAAAGGAGTCCCCCAAAGCCCAAAGGGAAAGTGCCCTTGTGGAGGGTAGTGAACAAAAGGGCAGTGAACAAAAGGGAATAAAAAGATATCTTTTAGAAAGATTTTTTGTGGCAAAATTTTACAAGGGAAATCCTTCAGACATTTTATCTGAAGGAATGATCAAAGGCCTGATGAAAAGTGGCTAAGGCAAATAAAATATTTTTTTCAGACAAAATGTCTAAAGGAATTCCTTCGGACATTTTGTTTGAAGGATTTGAAGAGAAGAAGGGTGCCCAAAGGACCCTAAAGGGTAAGTACCCTTGCGGGGGGCTCGTAACGACCAAGAAACGGACCTTTCTCAAGGCCTAAAGGGATACCTTCCCTTTGGGAGGTTACAAAGACATTTTAGCTGAAGGAATGATCAAAGGCCCATAGACTTGCTTCTACGGACTCTGTAGCCTTGATTCTATAGACTCCTCAGGCTTATTTTTACAGACTCTACAGGCTGGTTTCTATGGACTCTATAGGCTAGTTTCTATGGACTCTGTAGGCTAGTTTTTATGAACTCTGTAGGCTAGTTTCTATAGACTGTACAGGCTAGTTTCTATAGACTCTGTAGATTTGCTTCTATGGAATCTATAGGATTTAAAGAAGGCTACCAGAAGGACCCCATAATTTCAAAGCTCGAGAAACTTAGAGAAAAACAAAGGATTCTAAGAAAGAGGATGAACCACTGAACCTTGAACTAAAATGGTTCAATGGGTTTGACGGGTTCAAAGGTGTAAGGAAAGTAAATGAATTAGGAAAGTGAATGAACCAGAGAAGTGATAGAACCAAGGACCTGAGAAGGCCACCTGAACTATTGAAATAGTGAACTAATGATGTCCCTATGGATGTCAAATTTAGGGTAATGAAATATCCATTGATTTTTAAATGTGGCACATAACTTGAAAACAAATTTAGGGACCAACTAAAGAAGGAGCTAAAAAGGCCAACAAAAAGGGGAAAATATAGACTGAGAGCTCAAATTGCAATAGGAAAGAGGGAAAGACCAAAAATATCTATGTAGGAGTTATTTCTAGTAGGTGGAATAATCCACCAAGTAGATATTTGAATTTACAAACATTAAAGGCGTGGCCTATTTTTTCTCCCTTGGAATAAAAGTGAGGGGACAACCATGTACATATTTGGTGAAAGACTAGACAACCCATGCAAAAGAGAAGATATTTGAGATGAATTGACATGCTACAGTTAAGGTAGACATCCTGTTTTAGCATGGCCTCTTTGACTAAACTAAAAATGCATTCAAGGCATTAAATGTAGCATGGGCTATGCCATGAAAGAAAGTACCAATTCTTCCTTGGCTGTTATATATTGTAATCTCTTATTTTATGCAAGGGAGATCTTTCAGTTATAGAAGCAAAACTCTACCAAAATTGAAAGGTGATTACTAAGATTTTGAGCTCAAATTGTTGATCATATTTCTTTATTTGAATGAGAAAGCAAGTTACTTTCAGACTTTGTGTTGTAATAGCTTGTGTCATTTTAGGAGATTGTTCTTATGTCTATTTCTTGAATGCATTCTTGCCCATTTAATGAAATAAGCAGAATTAGTAGAAGTAATCAGGAAGGTGTCCTGAAGCCAACTATGGAGAGACTTTGTGCTGCCACAATTGTCTTTTGTGTGTGTTTTCAGTTTGTTTTTGTGTAAAGGATCTTGAGATGACTTTGTGCCCCCATTATCCTTTGTATTTCACTCCTAGGCGGTTGAGGTGGAGACTTTGTTCTACACCTTTTTTTGCTGGTTACTTTTCCCCTATTCTAGTTAATTGTTACCTATCAGAAACAACTCTTGTTGTTTGCTACAAGACCACTTCTGAAAGAAGAGAAGTGCCTTCAATGTTTTCACCCAAATTTCTCCTTTATTTGTGAATATCATCTCTGAAAGAAGAGAGATAGATGGTGTCGTCATACCTCTGAGTGTTATTTTATGCATATATATATTATATATCTCCTCATAAGCACAGGGAACCTCTCCTTGATGAGAGGAGAGATTTGTCCCCTTTTGATGTGGTAGACCTGCACATCTGGCCGACCGATCTCCCTATGCTTTGGTTGAAATGACCTATTTTGCTCATCAGTGAGATGGTGACAAAATATTCACCCAACAGAAGGTAAAGTAAATTTATATTTAGGATAAGCAACATTAAGATTGCAAAAATCAATGCAAATATGAATGACCATGGTGACCTTCTTTTAAATAGGAATAATATTGGAAACCCATTTAAAATAGTCCACATGTTGAATTTAGCATCAATAAGTTTGATGATTTATTAATGGCATAAGTTGGTAACTTTAGGAGGAAACTTTCATTACTTCTGATGCATATGTTTGGCATCATGATAGGTAATGATGTTATAGAACACTATGCTAGGGTCAATGCTAGGCATATCTTGGTAAGACCATATGAATGCCTCTTGATAATTATCAAAAAATAGGTTAAAATTATCATGTTTAGAAGGTGAAATTTATTTGGAAACTATGATTGGTCAAGGACAAGATGGAGTACCATAGTTGATATGAGTTGTTTATTTAATAAACATGGCATTACCATCTTGAAAGTCGTATGGTGTATTGGGTAAAGATGATATTTGATTACATTTAGGATCAATGCTAGAGACAAATTCATTGAAGTGAGGATTTTTATTTTTAAAATTTCCAGGTTTATGAAGTTTCCATGAGAGTTGTGTTTCTTGATCATAAAGCAACTCCAAAATAGCTTCATCACTAGGCAAAGTAGGAAGAAGACCACAATATTCCGCATCTACTTCTAGATCTAAAAATTGATTGTCATTGTTTCTATTCAAATTTTGCTTTCTATATTCAAGAGAATAATTAAGAAACTAAGAGATGGTCAAGGCTTGATGTACCTGGATGTAGTCTGTGCACCGTAATCCAGACACTGTGAGGACTCCTCTTTGGCTATGGAGGAATGACACCTGAATGATGTTGTCAAACTGATCACAGTCACCGGCATCGGTGGTCCTACCGGCATCGGTTGTTGAGGTCTACCAACATCTGTTAGTCTGCCGACGTCAGTTGGGGTAATGACCGGCGTCGGTCGGTGCAGTAGTCTGTAGACGGGTCTGGTTGAGTTTCTTGGTCTGTGGATGAGTCTGTGGTCTGTTTGATTAGTTTGAGACAAAGTTTTGGGCTTGGGTGAATGGTCTAGGGTCTGGGTCTAGTTGAATGGGCAGAGTATATGGTCCAACAGAGGGATCAAGTAGAAGACAGGGATAGCAGAGAGACAGGGTTCGGGACTGGTCTAGTTTGGTCAGAGTTTGGTCTGGGGGATAGGAGTGTTGAATCTAGTTTAGAAACAAATGAATAGAAAACAAAAATGAAAACACAGACGAAAACATACCCGTGGTGTGCTGAAGAAATGGTGCAGACTGGTGTGCCTGTTGTTGGTGTTGCCGATTGATGCAGAGTTCCTGTTGTGTTTGTTGGTGTAGAGGCCCTGTTGCTGATGGAGTTGTTGAGGCAGAGTACCTATTGTGGAGAGAGTGAGATGCTTGGCTGAGAGGTTGGCAGGGTCAAGGAGCGGATTGATGAACGCTGATGCAAAGATACCAGAGTTGGCATGCCAGAGCGACGAAGAGAGCCAAGATAGAAGGATAACGGATGAGAAAATCATTATGAAAGGTGTCGATGCCAGCAATATCGCTGACGTCGGTCGATAGTTGACCGACGTCGGTGGCTAAAAGGCTGGAGAAAGGCTAAAAATAGCCTTTCATTCATTTTCCAACCGCCGGGTCAGCTAGTCCGAGGGAGAAACGGTCGAAGGGGATTAAATGGATGAGGGGAGAAGTTGGAATGGGAGTCTAAGTGTTAAATATGGCCATGTGGGGAATGAAGGGAATCCAAGGAGGGTATCCTAGGGTGATGAGGTGGCAAGGGAGAGAGGGAAAAGGGACTTTTGTTAATTAAAATAAATAATTATCTCAAATTAACAAGATATGGGTTAGGAGTGGTAAAGTGGACGAAAGGGACCAAGGGGGGGAAAGACCAAAGTTAGACACGATTTCGGTGTCTACAGTCATGTTGATCATATTTAGATTGTATTCGGTGGATATTGGTTGCCTTAGCATCAAGTGTGATTTTAAGATTATAAGAAATAGATGAAGTAGAAGAGGTCGATGGAGAAAATATAGGATAAGAATTAGATTCAATTGGAGAATCCAAAGGAGATAAAGAAGATGAAAGCACTTATAGAGGTTCAGAAGGTGTGATTTTCTCTACCACCAAAGGAGAATCAATAAGAGGACAATTGATAGGAGGCACATAACCCTCAAGTGCTAAGTTATGACCTATAGAAATGGTGTGTATATCTTGGTTGTAAGCATGAATTTGAGCTAACATCTTTTGATAATGTAAGACATCCAAGTCTCTAGATTGAGATTGGGTCAGGATATAGTTGCCATCATATGTGGGAGAAATTATGCATGCTTGGGATTCAAGAGGATCTTCATATTGTGAAATCCTAATATTACTAAGTTTTTGAGGAGTCATGATGAGAGGATCTTGAAATAGCTTAGCTACTCTAAATTCATTGCAAGTAAAAGCATCTTTAGGTAAAGATGGATCTTGAGCATTGCATGGAAGGGGAAAATAAGTAATCTCATCCATGAGAGGAATGGTATTATATTTAGGTACGAGGGAAGGTGGAATCCATTTAGAAATATACAAAGGAAATTCTTTAGTATTTCAAGTGTGTTGTAATTCATTGGGCTTGTCATCATCAGACTCTGCAAGAGTAACCTGCAAATTAGGATTCATATTGATGAACTCAAGAACAAAAACACTATTGATTTTAGGAATCATGGGAACATGATATTGTGATTTTGGATTAGGTAATTGGATACTCCATTGGTTGGGATCAGCTTCAAGCTTATAACATTTTGCATCATGTATAAATTTAGTGCATTGACTATCAGAAGAAGCAATGGCCCTCATTCGATGAGTCTATGGATGATCGAGGAGTAGGTTATAGGATAAAGGAAGATCAAGAATCATGAGTTTGGTTTACATGGTCTTAAGACCAATAGTTAATGGAATTCATATATAACCAAGAGGATTTTGATTAGTCTTATAAAAACCATGACAAGTAAGATGGGTTTGTTTAGGATGACTTTTATTATAACCAAGTTATTGTAAAAGCTATAAAGAAGTCACATTAATACCAAAACCTTCATCGACTAGAACTTTTTAAATAAGGGTGGTATTAATGGCTATCTTGATGAAAAGAGGTAGATCATCAGTGTGAAAGAGGATTTCATCATTAATCATGTCATCTTCAAGGAATTCAATGGAAGGTTTGGAAGAAGGACACATAGATTCTATGCTATTAATATTTGTTGGTTGAGAATCTATAGAAGGTGGTTATTCATCTAATGAAGATGGGTCTTCAATCTCTTAGATTTGTTACATAAGTAATTTATGATGATAAAGTGAAGTTAGTAATTTTACATGTCATAGAGTAATTTTACATGTCATAGAGTTAAGTTATTCTAATAAATTCTAATGAGATTTAGAAGAGGATCCAGGAGGTTTAGAAGGCAAATTAGACTTTGTAGGAATAGATGTGGTTGGAGGATCAGAAGGAGGAAGTTATTCCTTAGGTTCTTCTAAATCAATATTGATAGTGGTAGTATCTTTAAACAATTGTTCTTCCAAATAAGGTTTCTTATGCTTGGTCACAGGATCTTTATGTGCTAGCTTCCTACGATAATTAACCTTAGTTGTATTGACATATTTTGAGTTGTTTATGTATTGATCATAATCAATGTCAATTGCATAAACATCCTTAGAGTGTTATCATTTTTTAAAAGAGTTAATGTATTCTTGATGATGGTGCTTAATCATGGTTTCATGGTTGAATGAATCACTGATCATGTATGAAATATCACATTTATCAAGGCCTCTATAAGACTCATGAGAATGTCCAACATCGGCATGAAACCAACAAAAGAGATTGGGATCATACCATTTAGAAGGAGCATCAAGATATATGAAAGGTTTAAAAATAGGTAAAAATTGTCTCATTTGATGAACCGAAAGAGGCACATGAGACAATGAAGGAACATCATTTTTGGCAACACCAAGTTTGGTTTAAGAAGTGTTACTTGTGATAGAATTGGATGTTTGGAAATATCCTTTAAGGATTTTATAAGTAGGTTAAAATTGCTTCATAAGAAAATCTTGTCATTTAGTTTGGTCAAGAGCTTCATTAAGAGTTTGAGGAGCAAAGGTTCAAACCTTGTATTGAAGAGTAGGGGTTAAAGCTATGATAAAGAGTTTGGATAGGTTATCATTAGACATATTATGATTGGATTTATGAGCTAAGGATTTCCATATTTAAATAAAGTCATGAACTGATTCATTAGGAGATTGTTTAGCATTTATGAAATGGCTAAGACAGTTCTCAAGAAGATCATTATGTTGAAACTCTTTAACTAAAGGATTTACCAAATATTCAAGTTTCGAGATAGAATGTTGAGGTATTTGATTATACCATTCTAATACATCACTAGTGAATTTTTGACTAAGATTTTAGTAGTGGAAAATGTATTAGTTTGGATCCATTCTTTATATTTATTACCAAAGGCTTTAAGAAATGAGCTAGGGTCTTTAGTCCCATTATATTTAATAGTTGGTGATATGTTACAAATGTTAATAGATACAATGAAGGGAGTTAAAGGCTCATTTTGGATATTTTGAAGAATTTTGTTATTAATTATTGGTTGAGGAATAATGTTACCTAAGTCATATATAAGAGGTGGAGGAATGTAATTAAGATTATCTTGAGGATTCATGATTAAAGGTTGATTAGTCACATTGATCAAATGTTATTGAAGTTGCATAATCTGATTGGTATTAGAGTTTTGCATAATGTTCATTTTTTGAATCACTTGGGCTAATAATTGAGTTGTATCAGGTGGTAGGTTGGTGTTGGAAGGAACATTTACCATATTGGTGTTGGAGGGAATATTAGTAGAAGAGTTATTAGTGGTATTATTAAATAAATTTTAGTCGATCACTCCCACATTAGTTTGAATATTTTTAGAAGGTTCTTGGTAGGTGCAAAAAGGATTGGACCCATCAACCTCATCTTGAGATGTTATTTGAACCATGTTGCAATTTTTAGATGGAGGAGAAGAGGTACCCCAAGAGTGATGGTGTTCTTAGGAGGTAAAGAAAGGGAAAAATGAACACCCCATATAGGATCTAAATGGATTAAGACTATCCAAAAAGATTCTGATAGGGGACCTCATTTTGATCAAAGAGAAATGAACAAGATGTAGATTACAAAAGATGAAGAACCAAGATAAAATGTAGGGGAAGAAGAAAACAAAGATAGATTGACTAGGTCGACCTAGTGTAGTGAATAGAAGCAACTGAAATAATTTGGGATAGTGCAAAGTTGAACTAGTCAATGTAGCATAGCAGACAAGGAAAGGGAAAGGATTGCTAATAAGATTAGAAATTAAATAAGGTATGCCGATATCTGTTCTAGAAAAGAAGATACTAAAATGAAATACGTAGTTAATTGAATTGATGCTAGCCAATCCAATTGGTATATATAAACAGATTATAATTTTGAAAGAAAAGTACAGAGCAAAGTGAAATAGATAAAATGAGAATTGATATTGGTGTTTTGGAGATGAAAATAGAATAGATAATTGACCTATAACCTTGGAGAGAATTGATCCAATCTTCAGAGCTAGGTCAAGCTAGTTGACCAAGTGAGACAAGAACCTACTACAAAATCTGAAAAAGTGTGCTTAGTCGACTTGGTTAACCTAGTAGACTAAACTAGATGTCTAGAAATGTGCTAAGTAAAGATGGTCAACCTAGTTGATTGCATTACAAATATGGAAGTTTAGAATCTAGAACCGACACTGTGAATCTTGAATAGGAACTTGCTACAAAGTGGCTCTAAATGTTCTATGTTAAATTGGTCAACCTAGTAAGCTAAAAAAAAAGTCTATGAAGCATTAGAAACCTATGTTGGGTTGAGTTGGTTGATCCAGTTGATTTTTCCTATATAGATACAAATAATTGGGTCAACATAATCAAGTCAAAAAGTAAAAACATATGATAGAAAAGATGAAAAAAATAACAAAATAAGTGTAAAAATCCCAATAAGGGTTTGATTCATGTTGGGTTCAACAAAATGTAATGAAGGTGAAGCCAAAGTGAATGCTAACATTGAAAAGAAAGAGATAAAAATAGAACCATGAAAATAATCCAACCAATAATGGGATAGAATGCCATTGGGTTCCCTAGAATGTAGTGAAGGTGAAGCCAAAGTGAATGTTAACACTGACAAAAAAGCAACTAAAATGGAACTATGAAGATAATCTAACTAGTGGTGGGATAGGATTTATGTCAGGTTCACTAGAATGTATGCAATCAGATTTACATGATGTGCATAAATCAATCCTGGATTGAATAAGATAACTCACACCTACACTTCTGATTGGGGCATACACTTGTTAAGTAGGATCATGATCAATATAAGGATCTACTAGACTCAATTAGGGGATCACTTGTATCATGTATCACAACACATCATGCTAGGTAGGGTTCTAAAGCCTATAGTCTAACACAATCACACAACCCTAAAATATTCCTATGGTTTTTATACTCACTTATGATAATAAACAATAAATTAAACTAATCTAATAACAAGAAAAGTAAACTAATCTAGTGCTCACCAAATCATGTGGCACAAAGTAAGGGGTTAGATGAAAAGCAATCAAATACATGTATAGGGAACTTCAAATAAAGTAAGTATGAGTAACACCCTAATGCATGGAATATGAGGAGTAATATTATTCAATCCAACACTTATGATACTTCTATCTACTAAAGGAGAGGAGAACAAAATTAGAATATACTTACTTGAATGTGAACCCATCGTGACTCAATCTCTCCCTTGGCCAATGGGGCTTCAAAAGAGTTTGTTGTGATTTATAAGGATCACTTTGTTAGGCCAAAACATCCAAGACCTATCCATAAGATTAATATTCTCTAAATAAGAAACCTAAGATAAGACTCCTCAAGTAGAATGGTGGAAGAGCATATTTTGAAGAAGCATCAGTGAATAATAATTCAGGGTTGCCTTGATCCAAAAATGAATAAAATGACCTTGTATATATTAGAGTATCTAATTTGAAAATCACTCAAACATGTTGGTTATACTAGGTCAACCAGGTTGACCTAGCACAGTTTCAGGCTAATGCCTAAAGTTTGTGTTAGGTCATCCACATGGAAACTAGGCCTAAAGAGCCAAAGTGACCCCAAAATGTGTTAGGTTTACCAAGTCGATCTAGTTTACTGAATAGGTAAAAAGGGTACTAAATAATGGAAATAAGGATAGAAAGAGAGAAATAATAGACAAATATGCAAGGAAGGAGAGATAGATTTATCAAAGGTTTTAGGATCTAAATGGATAGGGAATAATATGGAAATAAAGGATAATAATCTTTCAAAGCACCAAAGGTCTCCACCCCTTTCTAAATGTACCCCTCAACGTATATACTTAGAGAGATGGGTTCCTTCAAGAAGTAAAGCATCAATAATCAATAAAAGTGTGAAAATATTATGTGTATACACTTTGTCTCTCTCTCTAAGAGCCTTGACTAGAGCTAAAACTTGATTGATCTTTATCACATCTGATATGTCTTCCTCAAACTACTGATAGCAATGTATGATAGCTACCTCATCTTTGTGCTCTTCTTGGTTAGCATGTTCTTGATATATGGACTCATCAATATCTTATTCTTTATTTTCCAATACACTTGAATGTGACTCAACATATAATAGAGATCTCGGTTGTCTTTGAAACACAATAAAACCTTCCTTGGACTTATGAAACTCCTCTTTGACTACGAGATTTTGGATAGAAGTAAGGTGTCCATATTCCTTCACAACATGGCCCTTACATTCATTCTTTATAGAACACTTGAGATCTTTCTCATTATTCTTATCCAAAAAAATATATTAGATATACACTTATTAGGAGGAGAATGAGCCTTACTCAACTGGTCAAATTCTTGACATACGGCATTGAATTTTAAAAATAGGTCATCCTCCTCTTCTTCATGATTTTCATCATCAAGGGCAGATTCATCAATAGAAATTAAAAATACCTCATTCTTCCCACTATGGTGATCAATTAGGTTATTCAATACATAATCATCATATACATGAATCAAATAATTACTCTTGGGAGCTTGTGAGAATTGATGTTTGACACTTACCTCAACTCCCTCAAATGACTCTTCATGTATGATATATTTGCCAAGGTCATTTTTTTTAATTATGCATAAGGATCATGTTCATAAGTATCCACACCATATTCATCTATAAATAAGTCAGATATTACCTCATGTTTATAATCACCATCATCCATATTAGACTTCTCCTTCTCACTGATCACATAATTCAAATTAGAGTTTGTTAAAATGTAGGGATCAATGTTAAACCTTACAAGAGGCTAAGTTATTATGGTCACCTTGGTCCCATAACTTATCATAAATTCAAAGAATAAATATCAACTGATATATATCCATTTATCTTATCTGTAAAGTCTATTGAAAGATAGATTACAAAATGAGCAGGAAGGTCAACCACAACAATGTCTTAGAGGATAGGAAAGCTAAGACAATCATGCAAGAAAACATTCAAGTTCTTTATCAACCCTATTTTATTGGTAGGTGTACCATATATTTGTATCACTAATTTATTATGGGGTTCATATTCTAGTCCCAACTTATCAACTACAACCTTGGGCATGATTGAAGTAGAAGCACCACTATCGACTTTGCAATTGTGTACTAGTTTGTCACCCACTATGAGAGTGAGATATAAGGGTGGATGTTTCTTAGATTTAGTATATTATTCAAAAATGGTATTAGGGGAATTTATAATAACAACATGACCATGACATGGAATTGAAGGTGAAAGTCTAGTAGGGAGAGTGGATAACTACTTTTATAATAGCTCTTTTTTGCCAAGGATATGAAGGACATCCCACAAGGAGATAGATGTTTTGACATTTTTTAATTATTTCACTATGTTTAGGGTAGTATCACTCACATTTTATTGCATCTTTGGATTTAAATTATTGATTTTAACTTGACGAATTGAGATGCAAATTATTGCTTAGAACTTGAGGAATTGAGGCACATTGAGCAAGCTTTACCACGTTTTGACTTGAAAGAGGTGTAGGAATGTTTGGATCTACCATGCCACACTTCCTTGGAGGAATATTAGATGAAATTTTAGGAATGATATTGTCACCTCCTAGATTTTTTTGCTTATCCCTTGTATTTTTTTCAATAGGAGTCCCTTGATTGAGAACAAAAGTATCTTCCACCAAGAAGTTAGTGAAGCTTTCTCCAAGGGGCTACCAATCTTCATTTTCTTGCATCATGAATTCATCTTAAGTGGATAGGAGAGGAGTGACTATTCCTTGATAAATTATTGTTTTATCTCCACCCTCATTGGCATCCATAAATTGGCCTTATTTCCAATCTTCTCCTTGTACCAAGTTGCTATGCATTGGTACCATCTCCCTTGCATTGGCGGTGGAATTATGATTATGCACATTGGTAGGCCTATTGAATTTAGGCTTCTCTTGACCTCTTCCTATCCCATATTGTTAGCCATATTATTATTGATATTGATATGGATTTTTATGATCACCTTGTTCCCTAAGCTAAGCTCTTAATTTTTGATATGTTGCATATGGATCCATGACATCATCTTCCTTCTTACAAAAAACTTTAGGCTTCATGTTGTCATTAAGAAATTGGATTACATTTGGAGTATTATTAAAACTATTAGGAAGTAGAGGCATAGACACCTTAAGAGGTAATTTTCCTTCTTTAATGAATCCATTCTCATCTCTAATGGCAAGTTCATATGCTTTAGGAAGAGTGAAACCACCCATGGATTGAAGTATGATAGCAATATCAATACCAATTGCTCTCAAGTATGTGGGGAACACAAAGCTAGAAGGTGGTCTCATGGGAGGAGGATATCTATACCAAGTATTTTTAAACCTATAATTAAAGTCATGAATTAGTTCCTTGGGAGCTATTTTGATCACATTGAGCTGATGTATGAGAGAAGTATGGTCACTTTCATCTTCAAACCTTGAAGTTATCAACACATCAAATCCATCCCATGATGTGATGCATCCACTGGGCAAAGTCTTATACCATTCAAGTGATTTCCCTTGAAGGTACTTGGTAAGGAGTCTAATGGAGATATTCTCTTTATTAAAATTATGGAAATTACAAAAATTGGAGATATCCCTAATGTGTTCACTAGGTGTAACATGACTCCTACCATTAAATATGGGTGCACTCTTTATAGCATTAGGAGGAATATCATCATAGGACTGAAGGTGAATTGTATTTTCAGTATTAAAGGAATGAAAGTTATGTTGCTTATCCATGAGTTATTCAAAATATTCAATTTCTTCAATCTCTTCACTTTTTTGGCTAGCAAAATCTTCTTAGTCTTCAAAGGGAAGATTAGGATGAGGGTATTGAACTTCAAGAGGAAGTTCAAGCTAAATAGGTGGATTGATAGGATTGAGAAATATAATAGATTATGACATAGTAAGGACCATGAATTATGAGAGAAAATATATGAAAAAACAAAGGTGTTGAACTATATTATACCTTAAATTGAGTTTCCAAATGTTGAGTATCACACCAATTTCTAGTTGATGTTATCAAGACCAACATTCACCTTGACAAGTTGTCTTGAAGATAATATGTCCCGCCATCCATTCCATAACTATTGTCACCAAATATTTTACCATAGATGAGGGTGTTCAATCTTCCTCTATATTTTGAAAACATGGGAATACTTCTATGTATGTGGGTTTACCTATAGGTATAAATAGACCTCTAGGTTTAAGGGCTAGATCCCTGATTATACCTTGAAATGTTTATCACCTACTAAACTAATTGATTGTGGGAAAATAGATATAAGTTTTAATGAATTGAAACTATTATAATGGTGTGATACACCAATATTATTTCCAAAATACCATCATACCTTTATCATAATGAAAGAAGATCTAAAAACTAGCTTCCAAGTCTTAAAATATTATAACATAAGTGTTTCAACATAAAGGTGATATGCATGAGACAACATAAGATAAATGAACCATAAGGAATATTTCACACTCTAATGACAATTATACACTTAAAATGATTATAAAACACTAGCTACACTCTATGTGACTTGTTAGAATCAGAACTCTTACATAAACATGAAATGATAAGGAAAGCAAGGATAGAAGATTATCACTAACTTCACCATACATCACTTTTCACACTTATAAAAATGTTCATGAACTAAAAAATATACTTTAATTTATTTTTAAAATTCAAAATAGAATGTCATTATAATAGGGCTTCACCATACATGGTGTTGTATTAGTCTATAAGAGTAAAAATGGCTACTACTTATAGAATTAGAGAGAGAGGAGAAGAGAAAGAATTCCAAGAGTCACTAGGACATGTGTCATGCTAAGAAAAGGATTTAAAAATATATGAGAAAGGAATATGAAATATACCATGTAATTTCTACTTGGACAAATGTACCATAAAAAATGAAACTCCTAAAATGTGGCTTAAAACTCCTTAATTACTTGCTCAAAAAATTGCCTTCATCATGTGGCCTTCTTGGAACATCCCATAGTAGACTAGGGATAGATGTGATGATTTATCTAAGAGGTAGGGTTTTTATAAATTCTCTAACATGCATTGGTTTCATCCCTAATCATCATGATTCTTTTGGACATGAGTTATCACTGCTTGTAGTCCAAATAACTCCTCTTTCACTCACCTTACACACTTGACACCAAATTTGCCTTTAGTTTTCCAATATAATCCATACAGAGGAGTTAATGACACTTTTAAATATCCCACATGTCCTTATATTTCTTATGCATACCTTAAAAATCTTATCACTTTAAGTTCTCACTCTCTCACTAGCTTGTTCATTATGCCAATTTGGACTGACTGAGATGAATGTACTTGCAGAGGTACTTAAGAACTTAAATGAGGAAATAAATGAATATAGTGAGTTATTTTAAGTCCCAATATTTCTCCCAAAGTGTATTTCATCTTTTTAAATACTTCCATACCTACATAACACCAAAAATAGTCAATAAAAGTCAATTTCCACCATGTTCATACAAGTACGGTGAAACTCAAGTTGATGGAGAGGAGACTTGGAGAGTCATATACAACTTATAATCATCTCAAAAGCCATTAAATTTCATATATATTCCTCCATTACTTCATTTTCCAAATTGGGTCCTTAGCAAAGGGTTTAGAGGGTTTAGAATCATTTTTTCCTATAAGGATTATTCATATAGTTCAGACATGAAATTTGTAAAAAACTTCCACAAAGTTATTTTTGAATATATCCTTCATCATCCCCCATCACCTTAGACTCTGATGAAAATCCTCCAAGTAGGTGTGAGCATCTCAAGTTAGTCTCTCGAGCTTTGTTCTCCATTTTTCATAGTCTTAAGTTAGTCTGAGCCAAGAAATGGCTTACCTATGGTTTTCTATGCATAATAAAAGCTTTAAAATACATTCTGACTCCCAATAAAAATGTTCCAAGTATTTTTAATGTTCTTTTATCCCTATGAATAAATTTTGGATCCTATTGGGCACTAGGCCTAATCAAGACCTAATAGGTTTGTCTACATGCTCTTAGGTTTAAGACACCCTAACATGTTTCTCAATTATGTGAAACATTTTCCATATTGTTATAGGTGTAATAAAACTCTCCACATCCTCTTATAAGGTCTTATAAATCCTTAACATAAATTTTCATTTCCTTTATGTTAAAGCTATAGGGTTTCATATTTTGGGAGTACCCTCTATCTGAGATAGAAGAAAGGGAATATCCCCTATTGTCCTAGGTAAAAGGAGGAAATGAGGAGATTAAACTAGTTATGGGGACCCTATGTGTAAATTTTCAATGTTATTTGATACCCCTAACCCATTAAAACACTCTAATACCCAAGATAGACTTCTTTAGAAGGTTAACTATGTATAGGCCTTATATGTTGATTGTATGTTGCTTGTATGAGAACTCTCCTTCCCCTATTTCTATGGGTTAATAGTCTCTTGAGACTATTATTACTATGATGAAGGTTTTTCCATGCCTACTTACCACCCAAACATTTCCAAACACTTCACACATACCTTACTCTTGACTTTGACTAGACTGCTAACTATGTTTTCTTATTTGAGAGAGACACCTATAGGTGGAAGTACATGGTTAAACCTTGGAAACAATGCATAAATTAATTATTGTAATCCTTATCATCATTTTATAGTTTTTTGTATTTATTCACATCATGTTCATACCCTACCAACATAAAACAACACCATACTCTAACTGATTATCCACTATAGTTGATTGTAGTTACCCACAAGCAAAAAATAGGGGTCCTATAGGTGAGTATCCACCTTGAAATCCATGTTACATGGTCTATGATCCCCTTAGAGGTATTTGGAGGTATCTCCCACAAGTAGGTGTTTATGTATCTTTTCCAATCTCACCTCATAGACCTATGAGATTTTACAGTGAATTGTAGGTGAGTTGTCTTAGGGCAAAGGACAACTATAGGTGTTCATGGAGGATAATACCTTGAAATTCAACCCTTGATGCATATTTGAGAAATAAATGTCCTCATTACATTCTTAGGATCACCTATCATGTATATATGTTCTCACCTTAATATCTTTGGGTGTAGATGTCACTTGAAGTTAAAATATTATAGACATCACTAAGAAACTTCAGTGAACAAATTTGTAACTTTGAAGCCTCCAAACATCACTTTCCTTTAGTCACACACCTACTTTATTTTTCAATTTTATACCCCTATGTGGAGGATACAGCGTGGGTGAATCTAAGCTCATCCAAGCATCATGAAACATTTTTATATGGTATATCCAAAAGTCCTTAGGCCTCTATTTTGGTGTTTTAGGGAAACGTGTCCTTGAATTCAAATTCTTCCACTAGGAGAGACCTCTCAAGTCTGCATACCAGCCTATGACTCCAAACATGATTCTCAAAGTTCTTAAAACTTCCTTGAACCCTATTAATGTCTATAACATGTTAAATCTCCTCTATGAAGTATTCTCAGATCTCTACTAGTGCCACTTGTAGGTGGACATTTCAATGTGCAGGAAGTGAATGGAAACCTAGGCAATGTGCATAGTATAAGACTTGTAATAAGATTGGGAACTTTTAAAAGTGATAAAATGAATCTTTAAAACTATAAATTATTTTAAACAAGGTTCAAAACTACCATTCTAATGTAACATTCTCCTAAGAGCACTTGTAGGTTCATATTAGAGTTGCAGGCTTGCATATATGTGAGAAATAGTCATCACAATCATTCACATACACTTAGAGAGGTCTAGTTGATTGATCATGTTGAATACATGTGTTTAACACTTTATGGACACTTTAAACACCTCCAAGAAGATCCTCAAAACTCCACACACCATGATTTATCTAACTATATGCATGAAACTGAGTGTGTATCACATCCTTAACTGTGTGTTTGATCAATGCATGATCTTAAGAGACATATATTGGAGAGAAAAGAGATTATTATGACATGAAAACATTTATCATATCATATTACATTTATATGAAACCATGGTGAGCACCAGGACCTTGCGAGTGGTGAAATTTGATTGCAAATTCACTGGTACCATCAACCTAAAAACTTGAACTATTTGGCTCATGAAAATAAATACAAACATTTAAATAAATATGGGAAACATGAGAATATTTTAGAGAGGATTAAAAATCAAATTAGTCAAGCATTAGTCCATAAATAATAAAACATGCATAAAGAACTAACTAACCAAGCCCATCTATTCCTATGGGAGTTACAAAGGATATCAAGAAATAAATGAAATAAAGCAACACCATATTACCTTCCTAAATGAATTCACCATACCCATGTGGATCAAAAACATGTTCTCCCTTGATCAATCATCCTTTTATTTGTCAATAATAGTGGTAAGCTCCTCCAATACCTTAAAAACACTCCATAAAACATAGGCTCTTGATTGTAAATCACTAAACTAGCCTATCAATGAAGCTTTGTAGAAACAATTTAGCATTATAACTTTTCAATATTAAAGATTAGAAGATATTTGAGCATAATAAACTTGCACCAAAATAGCTTGGAAATGATGTTCATGGCCTCTCTATTTATAGATTTTTGAGATTGGTCAAGATCAACCTAAACCATCCATCTTGAGATGAAGATGTGTGGTTAGGGATAATCATAATATTTGGAATTAAATTCATAATTATCTTCATCATGACCTTAGAAGAATAGGAATTGAAGAGGAATGGGAGGCATTAACTAGGATTGGGTGACCCATAATCTTGATATTTTATGCACTTATGGCTTGATGGATGCCACCTCATAGATGATGTCATTAGGTGATGTAGATAATAGGAATCAATTTTCAAAAAGAAATATTCAAAAACACTCATGGAAAATCCACTTAAGCTATTGATTTGGATTAATTAGCATTAAACAAGGTTAATAAACATTTTTTTAATTATTTGAAAATCGGTTCTCAATTAATCAAAATGGTTAGAAAGTCATACTACTAGGTTATAATTTGACTAGAGAGGAAATAGAAGGTGACGTTAGATGCATTGGAACCGTATTCCCATTTAGGATGTTTTCAATATAAAATAAAAAAGTTACATGATTTGTACCAATAAATTGGAAGAAAAAAGTGATCTAGAGCATTAAATGGTGAAATGGTCATTTTGACTTGAAATGATCTGATCAAAGTTAGTTGGCCTATAAAATATATTTCCCTATTTAGGGATAGTTCGACCTAAATTAGCACTTGTAAGTGAAAATTTTGAACCATTTAGGACATTTTATAGATTTTGACCTAAAATGTGCATTTGAGTTCAATTTGATTAAGATTTACAATTTCAACACAAATGGTGTTAAGAATGGATGTCTACATTTTACCCCTATTTGAGAAGGTGTAACGAGACATTAAGGTAAAGTGACACCTTTTCAATTAAAAGATTTGTCAATAATAAATTGGAATAGACCCATGATGCCCCCTCGAGAGGACATAATAATATGAAAGAGAAGGATGGACTCTCGAAAAGAGAGATAAAGTGAGATATTAACCCATGGAATAGATCACATCTGGATGAGCTAATTATTGCACACATGATTGCCATAAATGATCAAAATATAATTAGAGGTATAATAGGCCCTAGAGATGGGGGGAATGGGAAAGATACAATCCATAAATTTAAGTGACACACTGTAAATGTGCCCAATTTGAGAGTACAAGCTACGCACTTGTGGTATTGATCAATCTCAAGACAAGTTGCACACTACAATATTGCCATCATGGGATTTAATGTGGAGAGATTAGAATTAGAGGAAAAGGGAAAATTTTCTTCTTTACGAAGAGAAGCACCACTATAATCAGGTCTCCAAATAGAATGTAATAGGAAGTACTCTAGTAGAGTAGATTTGATCATGATAAAATAGTTTTACCCTAGTAGGGTGAATCTTGATTATTGATAAAGAATAAATAATGGTTTTACCCTATAGAGATGATTTTATTCAGACATGGTTTATATTGTGTGCCCTAGCATGGGAAATTGGTAAGTAAAATAGATTAAGGATATAATCCAAAAGATAGGTTAAAGTGAGCAGGTGCAAACATACTTGTGATGGTGTAATGGCTTAGAAAGCCATATGAAACCAAGCATATGAGAATACACAAAGTAATGAGAGATGAAAATAAGAATGGAGATAGCCAAACTCACCTCAATAGGAATTAATCACTACCTACATAGTTCCATGCACCCATGTTCCAACATGAACTTCACGCCAATGTAGTTCACCCAAGTTTGGGAGAGAATGGATTGAGAAATGATGAAGATGGACCAAGAATTTATTAGACTCATAATGTATGCAAAAATATGCATGTCTAAGCATAGACAAAGAATCTTGAAATGCATTACTACCTAGAAGCATAATTCCATATCATGATCCTAGGTTTGATGAAGTGTTCTTGAGAATCGTTCATCAGAGCTGATGTTGACGTTAAGATGTTGAGACCTGAGCACAAAGTGCTTGCTATATAAAAATAAATTAGGCATCATAAGTATGAATAATCTAGAATGACATAAGATTCTAATTGTGCTAAGCCAGTTCAAATGTGAATATATATAACTAAGGATAATGGTAAACAATGACCAAAACCAAAGTTACAATGATTTGCATTTAAACAAAAAAGCAAAAGACAAAAATAAATGAACCTAACTTGAAATCAAGATATGATCTTAATTAGGAACACAATGTTTTAAAAACAAAAGTCAATAACATCTTAAAGACATGAGACTAAGATATGAATAATCAAGATCCATGTGGACCATCAAGGCATTCTTAAACACAAAAGAGAAAAGCAATAGAAAAAATAAGACAAAGAAATGCAAGACTAAGAAGTAAAAAAGAGAAAAGGATAAGAAATAAAAGGAGAGGTGTGAAAGAACAACCAAAAACCAAGAAAACACATATAAACACACACAAACAAAAACTTAAATAAACACACACAAACAAAAACTCAAGTTAGTGTGATTTAAAGATAAATGTTCATGCATGTGCGGTAGAGGCATTACTTTCTACCACATCATAACAAAGAATAATGGCATGAAAATTGTTCCCTAATTAAAGAGAAATAATGATAGAATAAATGGGGAAAGAGAAGAAAAAGAAGGGGTTGGTTGAGCTGACTCCAGATATATAAGATAAGTGGGCACTACCTATATAGTTCCATAGACGCATGTTCCAACATGAACTTTAGGCCAAATGTAGTTATCCCAAGAAATGGGATAGAAGGAAAATGATGATCAGACCAACATGATTGATATTATAGAAGAATATGGAAGATACAAAAAACAAATGAGAATATTCTAGCAAACAAGAAACTAATGAGATGAGAAAGAATGATCTTGTAAAACAACAAGTGCGTGGGACAAGATGAGATGAATTGGTGTTCCTATGCTTATAAAATAGAAAGAGCATTCAAAATTAATAGTTACTTGAAAAATGGTGAGAGCATCCAAACTTAAAATTTACTTGAAAAATGGTGAGAGTGTTTAAACTTAATAGTTGCTTATAAAATGGTGAGAGCGTTCAAACTGAGCAGTTTCTCTCAAAATGGTGAGAACATTCAAACTTAACAATTTCTCACAAAATGGTGAGAGAGAGGGATGGTGGAACGGGAATGTACAAATGTATATAAGCGTGAGATAATGTTTTTGTTCTTTTATGGGTCATGTTATAATGTTTTTGGTATTTTCAAAGTATTTCCAATGTTTTTGGTGTTTTGGAATAAAATATTCACAAAGTGGAGCCATTTAGTCAATAAGATGCATGTCCTAAGAGTAGAGGTTCCAATAAAATAAATAAGATAGCTACAATGGACCATGCTCACAAATCAACAAGAGTGAGGTTCTTGATAAAACAAGAAAGTAGAAAATACCTTATACTAAGAAGATGTGGTTGTTCACCTATCTAAAACTACATGAGACTATCCTAGTTGAATTGCTTTTTATAACTATTATTGAAGATGTTCATAATGCTCATGAGACATAATCGAGATCATATTTGGTCAAGGGATAAAAAGTGATCAAGATTATAACTTGTCCTAGACAAAACAAATAATGTCTCTTGAAGAGAACAATCTAAAATGCGATGAAGAATGTGTTTAGAGTGTCAAGAGTTTAAATCCTTTACTATCAAGATTCATGAAAAGTGGACCAGGGTAGTATAAAATGTGTTTAAGGTAAGATAAAATGGTGGGACAAAATTACAGCAACAAAATTTGTCCCCAAGTTAGGGATCTTATAGATAATGGTTCAAAGTTGTTCATGCATAGAATCTCTTAAGGTGTATGATGTTCATGGGCTTTGAAATTTTTTCACCATTAGGTTTAACCAGTCGGTATGCTCCTGATCCATAGTTTACCATGACAATATACGGTCCTAACCAATTAGGCTAAAATTTACCTTTTTTTTAGGTTAAGCATTCATGTTCTTCTAGTTCTCTTTCAAAACTAAGTCACCAATCTCAAATTCTTGAGGGAGAATCTATTTGTTGTAACTTATTTGCAATATACTATGGTATGCATTTAGGTTTTCTAGATCAACCAAACATTTACCATCAAGAAGTTATAGTTCTTTCAACTATGAGACTCTATAGTCTTCATCATCTTCAATGTGATCCAGTGATATTCTTAATGATGGGATCTCAATCTCGACTGGGATGATAGCTTTAGTGCCAAAAATAAGGGAGTATGGAGTAGCTCTAGTTGGGGTGCAATGATTGGTTCTATAAGCCTAGAGGATAGGAAAGAGTTTCAAGTGCCAATTATGGCCAACGTCATTGACAATCTTTTTTAAGATGACTAGAATGGTTTTATTGGATGCCTCAGCTTGTCCATTGCCTTGCAAGTTATATGGAGTGGATTTCTTGTGCTTGATCTTGAATTTTTCACAAAGAGCTTTCATATCATGGTTTACAAAGGATCTACCATTATCAGATATAATATGAGCTAGGATACCATATCGACAGATGATATGGCAATGAATGAATTTGGCTATTTTTTTCTTGGTAACATAACTGAGAGGAATAGCCTCAATCCACTTGGTAAAGTACTCGATTTTAGTCAAAATGTGTTTATGACCATCTAAAGATGTTGGGTTAAGTTTCCCAATGAGATCAAGACCCCATGTTGAGAACGGCCATGGTGTTGTAATTGGCTACAATGGTAAAGAAGGTGTGTGTATCATGTTTCCATTCTACTACCAAAGAACACACTTATTTACATAATTATAAGCATCTATCTTCATTTTGGGCCAATAATAGTCTATTCTAAGAAGTTTCTTTACTAGTGACTACACCATTGGTATGGGCCCCACACATTCCTTCATGAACCTCCTTTAGTACCAACTTGGATTCTCCCAAAGATAAACAACAAACAAGAGTTCCATCATATCCTTTTTGATAAAGCATATTTCTAAGGAGGATATAATGTGTTAAGTTATGAAGGAAAATTTTTTGTTGGTTATTGGAAATGTTGGTAGGAAATACATAGCTATGGAAATAGTTATAAAAATATTGGTACCATGGTAGTTCAAGTGAGGGATTAGGATTAGCAATGGTGCATATCCTCTTTAAATCTGATAGAATGTGTGCCAAATGTAGAATATTTTAAATCAAGAATTGTTAACCTTTAGCACTATTATGTATTTCAATCATGGAACTAATTGTTTCCATGGCATTGGTAGATCTGTTGTTGACCCATAGAACTTGCTCAAACTACAGAGATTTAAAATGTCTTTTAAGGTTATCAACAATTTACTTGTAAGGAACAATCTTATTATCTCTTATTTGATACTAATTAGTAGTATGATTTATGATTAGATATGAATCTCCATAGACCTTTAAGCTTTGAATATCCCATTATATGGAAAGACAAATCCTTGCAACTAATGCCTCATACTCGGCCATATTATTTGTACACTAAAATTGTATATGGAATGCTTTGGGGATCAAATCCCCCTATGGTATGATCAACAATATACCAGCTCCAAATCCTTGGGATGTGAAGAAGCCATCAAAATAGAGTGTCCAATGTTCATGTGATGATTGTTCTATTGTCAAGATAGAATCATCTAGAAGGTCAAAGTTGAGAGATTGAGTGGCCGTAATAAGAGATTCTACAAGTTAATTCACAAGAATCTACCCTTTGATTACATTTTTATTTTGGTACTCAATATAAAACTCACTAATAAACATAATCCATTTATCCATGTGTCCTTGGAGAGCTGCTTTAGATAAGAGGAACTTGAGAGGATCTACCTTGGCGATAACAATAGTTTTTTTATTTAGCATATAACATCACAATTTCTAAGTGGTGAATACCATAGCTAAACATGCCTTATCAATAGGCATATAATTATGTTCATAGGCTACCAATGTGTGGCTTAAATAATAAACTATATGTTCCTTACCATGATCATCATGCTGAGCCAAAAGTGCCCCCAGTGTATGTTTTGTGGCTAATATATAAATAAGTAATGGCCTTCCTTGTGTTGGAGGTTGTAAGATTGGTGGATTGGCCAAGTGTGTTTTAATCTTTGAAAATTCTATATTATAATCTTCATCCCACTAAAATTTTACCCCTTCTTTAAGAGATGGGTAAATGGGTGGCACTTATATGCCAGTTGAGAAATAAACCTACGTATAGACTAGATCTTGCCTTTTAAACCTCGCAACTATTTAAGATTTTTTAGTGGAAGCATTTCCATAATAATGATGACCTTTGTAGGGTCAACATCAATCCCTCATTATAATACAATGAACCCTAGAAATTTTCCTAATGTGACTTCAAAGATGCATTTCTTATAATTCAAGGGGACTTTATATGCATGAAGCCTCTCAAATATTCTTCATAGAATGTTAGGGTATCTAGCTCTTATTCTTTATTTTTATAGTATATCATCATCATAGTCCTCAATAATATCATGCAACATGTCATGGAAGATGATAGTCATTGCACATTGATATGTGGCTCCATCATTCTTCAAACTGAATGGCATGACTTGGTAATAGAATGTCCCCCATGGAGTGGTGAATGTGGTTTTATGTTGATCTTCAGAGGATATCTTCTTGATCTAATTGTAACCAAAAAATCCATCCACTAAGGATAGCATTTCTTACCCAGCAGTTGAGATGAAAATCATTTTAATGTTGGGCAGAGAAAAATCATCTTTGGGACATGTTTTATTGATATGATGGAAATTAGTACAAACACGTATGCCTAGGGTCTTTTTACTTACTGACACTATGTTAGAAATACATTCAGAGTAGTCTAGTGGTCTGATAAAATTGGATCCTAACAACTTTTCCAACTTATCCTTAACCAAAAGGGTGATGAATGGATGTATCTTTCACAACTTTTGCTTGACTGGTTTAGCATCACAGTGAACAACTAGTTGATACACAACTAAATCTAGATCCAGGCCTGGCATGTCAGAATATGCCCATGCAAAGATGTCTATATAATCCTTAAGAATGGATATAATATGTTCATGTTCCAATTCAGTAAGGAAAAATCCAAGATAAACATTTTTAAGATCCTCATGGGTTCCCAAATTCACTTCTATTCTGCTATCTATAAGGAATCTAGATCCATCTTCTAGAATTGTAGGCAATGTATAGTTTTGGTCATCTTCTTCTGCTATATCTTCTTGTTTTTCCTCCCAAAGATCTAGATAATATGAAGAACTAGAAACTAATTTATTAGGTAAAGGCCAACTAGAAAAGGCCTATGGAAACTTAAGAGCAATATGCTCAAATATTTGATGTTGTTCTAAAGAGATGCTTGTACTAGCTATGAAACTTGGGCTAGATGAACTTTCTATGTCCTGAGGGGATGAACAAAATTTCCTGCCTAAGAGCACCTGAAATAGGTTTTCACTAAAATAATTATCTTTTTATTTACTTTTTCCCTTACCAACAGTACCTCAAAGAGGTTTTCACTTGAAGATCTTGATGTTTTTTCTTTATTATGACCAAGAAAGTTTGCTTGCTCTAAAAATTAGGTAGAAGAATTTAATGAAAAATCAAAACCCTATTTATGATCACCAATGGGGAATGCATCTCGTAGGCCCATGTATTCTACTATAGATTCTTCATTTTGAAACTCATCAAGGCATATGACCAAATTTTGTTGATCCCAATCTATGATTTTAGGATGGCAAAGGCATATGTTATAGTGAGGGTTTGCTTCAGGATGGGAAGCACCAATGTTAAAGATATAATATCCTACTTCAGGAAGGGAAGAACCACTAGGATGGGTTTTTGCTTCAAGATGGGAAGCTCTAATAGGTTTTATGGTCAATATGGAATTTGAATCAAATTAATATGAATCATCAAGCTCATCAAAAAGGATATAATGGGACATTTTGTCACTTCTAGGAGTCTCATTACTATTCACTTTAGAAGAGTCACTACCAAATGTTATGAGGTCATCCTCTGGTGGTTTAAATTTGAGACTATGATTGCAATTGACAAAATCAGCTTATAAGGGCTCTAAAATTCCTTGTGCTTATGGGCCAAGGGCTTTCCCTATATAATCAAGATGATCCATTATCTTGTTAGGGATAGGATACTTTGGATTTTGAAAAAAATATGCAAGGCCCTCATAATATAACCAATCTCCCTTGGTAAAAGCCTCTCAATTTTTTTTCGTGTAATTGCAGGTACAAAAACCACATGAGGTTTTGGTTGCTTCTTCTTTGGTTACCAAATCTGATCACATCTATTAGGAGTCTGGGAGTTTTTAGTTTTACCAAATGTTTTATGAGATTTTGTTAATTTTGCAATATGGAGGACATCCTTTATATGGTACGTGGAAATTCCTACATCTTTAATAATAACCTACTTGGCTAGAGCTACAAGAAATGGATCATTTGAAGTAGAGGCTAGATCACCAAGGTATATATAATTAGATGGAGATGGAAGAGAAACAATGTATTTGTTCTTATTTGCAATGAATTTAGAACCTGGGTAATAGTTATAATTATGAAACTCTACTTCAAGATGTTTGTAGTATTGGTATGGTTGTTGATTAGTGGGAATAGTAACCTCAATCCCATCATGGGTAAACTTAAGGTATTGGTGAAGAGTAGAAGGAACTACATGCACTTCATGGATCTAAGGATGACCAAGAAGTATGTTATGAGGAAGCTCAATATCCATAATATATAATAACATGTGATGATAAATATCCCCAACCATGACTGGTAACTAAATTGTACTAGATGACTCCCTCTTGACATTATCATAAGCCTTGATTGTAATAGTATCTAATTGAATGTCCTTGTCCATGTAACCCAATCATCACACCAATTTAAGAGATATGATGTTCAACCCTGAATCATTATCTATAAGAACCCACTTGATCTTGTGATCCAAAATGATCATCTCAATGTATAATGGGTTATTGTCGTTTAGGCCAAGGGTAGACATGCCATTTTGATCAAATGTGATTTGTTAAAATGAAGATAAATGTCCAATTAGGTTCTATAATTGATCAAGGTTTATATCATTAGGCATAATATACTCTTGTAAAAGTTTATTGAAGATGGTTCTATGGACATCAAATGTCTGCAAAATTTCTAATAAGGAAATTTATACAGGGGTGTTATATAATTAATCTATTATAATATAAGACCTTTGAACTATGGATTGAACCATTTTGGTCTTTGTTAGGATATTATTCAGCTTTGGAATCATTGGCATAATGTTCTCATTGGGTTTCTAGAAAGAAGTGGGCAAAGGGCCCTAGATGGTAACTCATGGACATCTAGTTGTAACTGCATAAACTAGAGGTGATAAGGAGTCATTATAATTATAAGAGTGAGGTAAAGGGCCTTAGATGGTGATTCATGGGTCATCAACGATATTACTATAATTTTGGGTCAATAAGGAACCTTTAGAAGAATGGTACTATTATTCAAGATTAGTAACCTATGCAACTGGAGTAGCAACATGATGATGCAAACTTGACATGGTATTACTAGGGCGAGGGGGTGCTGACCCTATAATAATGGGTCTCATGTTGTGAGTAACATGAGATTAGCCACACATCATCAGAGTAATAGTGGCAACATGGGTTGTATAAATGTATACCATAGTGTTATTATAGTTGTAAGGTACATTGTTACAAGCCACAATATTAGTGTGGGGATCGTGATCTCAATTATGCTCATTACGATTCTGACCTTGTTTTTGGTTTTGATTCTACCTCTATCCTTGATTGTGACTATTTTGATTGTTTCTTGGTGGTGGTGGATCATGTCAAGGAAAGGGGTCTTTGTAGATTCCCATATCCTAATTTGTGTCTTGATTAGGACCCAACTTAATTTATAGCTCACCATTTTCAATAAAGTCCTCAATAATATGTCATAATTGAATGCAATGATATGCACCATGACCAAAAAGATGATGAAATTTACACCATTCATTTTATTTGTAGCAGTCTAGTTTTGGTTGATCTTGAGGAAATGGCTTTGATACTGACCATATAATTAAATTAACTGTAATGAGATTTTATAACACTATTTTAACTAATTCTCCTAATTTTCTAAAGACTCTAAAATTATTATGAAACATCCTTAGTGGAGGTTGTATTTACAAATTAGGTAGTGGATTTAAGGGAGTTAATTATACATTTGGAAGAGGCAGCGCCTGTACCATTTGTACATGTTTTATTTCAGTCACCCCATTTCCAACCATGTTCTTATTTTTGCTAAATCCCTTAGGCTTATCCTACATAACTATTTGAGCTAGTTATTTAGTCTAATTAGATGCTTTTCCTTGTGAAAATATATTTACAAGGCCCCTAACAATAAGAGCCTTCTCAATCTGCACTCCTTTGTCAATAATTTCTTCAAATGAGTTAGCACAAGCTAACTATATATTATGTGAAAATTTAGGATGCAAATTCTATACAAATATATCATCCAGCTATTTTCTGGTAAATTGTGTTGAAAGTGACCTACCAATGCTTTCCACCTTTGGAGATATGCAGCAAAAATTTCACCATCACACTGCTTAGATTTGCATAAGTCAACAATGGTTAATTCATGTTCTATGTTATATGAGAAATGGTTAACAATTTTTTTTGATAAGTCATTCCAATTCACAATTGATCCTTTGGGTAGTTTAAGTAGCCAATCAAGAGCTTGTCCCACTAAAATTCATGGAAATAGTCATAGTAATTACTCACTACTATAAGCAACCTCTTGACATGAGATGAAGAATGCTTGTATGTGTTCGCACAGATCTCCTTTCCGTTTGTATTTGTCAAATTTGGGTGCCTCAAAATGAGGTGGAAAGGGGTTTTGGAGAATAGATAAGTCAAATGGATTTGGGCATATCTCATCAAATTTGTACTTTTTGACTCTATTATTCGTCTCCAATATTTGAAAAATTTCCTTCATATAATTTCATTCTTGCATGTTTCATGCATTTATGGATTGGATAAGATGTTTTTGGGGTGGAATGTACCCCTGGTTTTGTTTTTTTTGGGGTGGAATGTGCCCCTAGTTTTATTATTGTTGGGGTGGAATGTGCCCCTAGTTTTATTGTTGTTGGGGTAGAATGTGCCCCCAGTCTTGTATAGATCTATAGGGAGTGTATACCTTTTGATCCATGACTTAGTTCTGATTTGCTACTACAGGTCATTGATTCTTGGATTGTAAAATATTCCTTAAATTTGGCTATTTCACACTTTGTTGATTTTGGAAATTTCCATGTTTGTTTACCAATCTTTGGTTTGTTTGAGGGATTTCCTCAATTCAAACTGAATGTTTGGTTTTATGAGTTTGTAAAGTAATAATATGTTATGGATGATTGAATAATGTATGTTCTATATCAAATGGAACATCTTGTAAGGTCTCTTGTGACTTTAACTATTCATTTAGATTATCTTGATCCACTATGGTAATGTTCTCATCCAATACTTATTATGTACTTTCAACCATATCTTCACGTTCTTTTGAAGCATTATTGTGAATTGAAGTGGTAACTAGGGAGTCTATTAAGTCTACAAAAATTTGATTTGTATATCATTGACTTATTATCTTAATCTTAGCTAGAAGATCTAGATTTGTGGGTTTTGACTCTATTTGTATTTCCTTTCCTTTGTTAGAGGAAGAAGGTATGTCTATTTGTGCAAAAGTTTTATCTTGTCATTGTTGTTCTCTCTCTCTAACTAAGGTATGTAATTGTTCTGTAGGAAATTCAGAAGGTAGTTTAGAACCTGATTCTATCAATCTAAGAAGGGATTCATCTTGGTCTTCTTGGGGTTGATATTCATTGTAATCATCTTTGAATCCTATTTTTGTGGGGATATCATCAAAAACAATGGGGTTATCTCCATCATAAAATTTCTTATCTTCATAACTAAGGACATAAGAGTCCCCACTATGATTGAACCTTTGAGTCATGTCTAAAAAGAGTTATTCTATGTGTTTGACTAATTTTGTACCAATGCTCGAAAACCAATCAAATTATTCTTTGGCTCTCTCTTAAACAAATTACCAAGGTACCAATGAGACTATAAAGTAGGGTGGTTTTAAACCATGCACAATTTATAAGATTTGGTTCATGAGTTTACTCAACCTTTGGTAAATTTGAAATCATACAGATCAGAAGAGAATGAGGTAACTCAGAGACCCAAGGTGAAAATTAGTACACCAAAGCCTAGATCCTTGTGATACACCCACACTATAAAAGATAGCTTCAAATTTGACAAGTTAACCCTAGAAGTTTAGAGGAAAGCTCTTTGGATTATGAAGAAGACAAAATGAACTAAGAAACTCAAGATTTAAAAATATATGCAAATCACTAAGTATAAATCTAGGACCAAATAGGTAGCACAACATCGCCACATGATTCTAGTAGGATAAAATATGTTCTGGGACCTAGAGTGTGAGCAGTACATAATATGACTTGAGTCCACCAAGATGATAATGTGATTTTAATTCTTAATAAATGACCTTCAATCCAAATATAAAATTGAACCCATGTTAAAACAAGCTTAGTGCACAAATGGCGAACCCATTTTGACGCACCAACCCTTAGAACTCAAAAAGGTTAAATTTCAAATTTGGATTATAACTGAAGGATTTAAACAAATTGGATAAAATATCTAGACTCAATTGGGTATCATAATTGTGCTAAATTGGATGACATAACACCAAGATTTTGATAACAAATTGAACAAGGAAAAGATGAATTTTCCATTTGGATAGCGTAACGCCTTCCTTGCTCAAGAAAATTGTGGACAATGTGTTTTGGTTAAGTTCATTGAGTTAACAAGTAGTTTTAGACACAAATCAAGACCAAGTAAGCTAATGACAAAAAATAAAACATCTTAAGTCTAAACTAACAAGGTATGGTAAAGTGGTGTCTACTAAACTAGCAAGGTTTCGATCGTTCTAGGGGAATCAATTGCATAATGACTTTCACACCAAACAATGCAAAAGAAAAGCATATATTTTGGGTCCATATCACTTGGATTTTTTCAAAAAGGTCTAGTCCTTTTTTCAACCACTACATCCTATTGTTTGTTTAATGTAGTGTGATGTCCAAAGTGCCACTACGTCTCATGTGCAACTCAAAAAGATTCAAATGAAGTCAATGCCAAGAGATGAAACCCTAGGTAAAAGCTTCCCTAAATAACTTGTGGGAGGTGATGAACTCCCCCTCACAAGCCAAGTTTGTATGAAAATAAAGAAAGCATAAAATAGAAAGACTTTAGGTTCATTTTCAAGATCACCCAAACTTTGGTGAGTTTTTGGGGAGTGCTTTAAGTGACATTCTTTCTAAGCCTAGGACTAGGCTATTTTCAATAGGAATGGTACTTTTGATTCCAAGGGTTCCCTATAGGGGACACATGGAAGAGAATACATTAAACATTCCTCTCTTTTCCCAAAAAAATCTAATTAAACAACTATTGAAAACAAAAATTGACAAGTGTGTTCAATTTTAAACCCAAATAATATGTTTGGTGTTGTTCATTTGACCCCTTGGTCTTAGTTGCAAACTTTGAAAACATTCACCAAAACATCTAAGTTCTTTGTTAAACACCCAAAAAAACATTCTTAATTAATTTTTGAGGATGAAAGAGGTGATTTAAACATGTGTTTATCAAATCAAAAAACTTGCTCTTGTAGAAAAAATGTCAGCATGTCCTTTAGCTTTGAAGCCCTTTTGAGTTTGAAACAACAAACTTTAAAGAAGTAGGTATCAGGTCTATGTTTTTAGAAAAAACAAAGTGACCAACATCGATCAATACTACCGACGTTGGTTATGGCTAACCAAAATCTGATCGATGTCAGTTCTGCTAGCCCGCATTGATTAAGAAGGTAACTGATGTCAGTATTTCTATCAATGTCAGTTATTGTGTAAAAACCATGGCAACCAAAAATGGCAAAATAAAGTTAGAAAATCAATTTGAAAGATTTTTAAGATCTCAAATAAATATTTTAAAGTTGCAAAAAGATCTCCTTCAGGTATGAGATGCATCTAGTCCCACCAGGCATGCCAAGATGTAGAGAAGATTACAAAGTAAGTTAGTCAAGAATTAATCCATAAATAATGAAACATGCATACAAAACTAACTAACCAAGCCTATCTATTCCTATGAGAATATCAAAGGATAACACGAAACACATGAAATAAAATAACACCATATTACCTTCCCAAATAGATTCACCATACCCATGTGGCTCAAAACCATGTTCTCCCTTGATTAAGAATCCTTGTCTTTATCAACAATAGTGGTAAGCTCCTCCAATGCCTCAAGAACACTCCATAAAACCTAGGCTCTTGATTGTAAACCACTAAACTAGCCTATTAATGAAGCTTTGTGGAAACAATTAATATTATAAATTTGCAATATTCAAGCTTTGAAGATATTTGAGCATAATAACCTTAGACCAAAATAGCTTGGAAATGATGTTCATGGCCTCTCCATTTATAGATTTTTGAGATTGGTCAGGATCAACCTGAACCATCCATCTTGAGATGAAGATGTGTGGTTGGGGATAATCCTAATATTTGGAATTAAATCCATAATTATCTTCATCATGACCTTGGAAGAAGAGGCATTAAAGAGGCATGGGAGGCATTAACTAGGCATGGGTGACCCATAATCCTGATATTTTATGCACTTATAGCTTGATGGATTCCCCCCCATAGATGATGTCATTAGGTGATGCAGATAATAAGAATCAAATTTCAAAAAGAAATATTCAACAACTCTCATGTAAAATACAATTAAGCTCTTGATTTGGATTAATTAGCCTTAAACAAGGTTAATCAACATTTGTGCAATTATTTGAAAATTGGTCCTCAATTAACCAAAATGGTCAGAAAGTCATATTACTGGGTTGCAATTTGACTAGAGAGGAAATAGAAGGTGACGTTAGATTCATTGGAACTATATTCCCATTTAGGATGTTGCCAATAGTAAATAACAAAGGTACATGACCTGTACCAATGAATTAGAAGAAAAAAGTGATCTAGAGCACTAAATGGCAAAATGGCAATTTTTAATTGAAATGATTTGATCAAAGTTAGCTAGCCCATAAAATGCATTTCCCTATTTAGGGATAGTTTGACCTAAATTATCACTTGTAAGTGAAAAGTTTGAACCATTTGGGATGTTTTATAGATTTTGACCTAAAATTTGCATTTGAGTGCAATTCATGTAAGATTGAAAATTTAAACATAACTGGTGTTAGGAATGGTTGCCTACAAATAGGAATTACAAATCCTATAGAATCAAATTCATCAATTAGGTTATACAAATTATCTCAAATGAGAGTAAAACCTATAGGATGTGGGAAACAACAAGCAAAAATGGATAGTCAACTTGTTAACAACGGTTAATAAAGTATAAGAAACTATTATTATAAATCCAAAAATTAATATTAATATTAAAAAGTGTAATATCCACCACCAAGATCATTTGACCTAGAAGTCCTCCTACTGGTTATACCATCTAAAGACCTATTGACTACTTTTGCTTGCCTAGTGGTACGATGGAGAGATAGAATAGTTTTATACCATTTTTGGAACTTACAAATCATTTAAAGTGTTTAAATGGAGTAAATTAATATTAATATACATTCCATAATCTTCTACTACATGCCACTCTCTCCCATAGGTTGTTCAACCTTTAAAACTCCCTCTTTCTACTTATTTTCTTGATTTTTAGTTAACACCTACAAGTTTTTGTTAGTATTGACATTCCTGAAAAGGAATATGATATTTAATGGCATAATATAATTTTATAAAGATTTTAATACACTTATCTACCTAATAAAATTGTACCACTTCATTTAATGACCCATAAGTGACTCAAAATGACATAAGGACTAAATTGGACTATGACCAAGGCTAATAAGACATTAAATTATATAAATTTAACCATGAAACATCTAATTACATTATAATAGACCCATATATCAAGTTTTGGACTATAGGGGGTTGACTCATTTTGACTTTTGGTCAAAATGGTCAACAATAACCATAGTGGTGATTTTTATTATAGGTGAATCTTTATTAATTTCTCGCTATAATTGACCCATGAAACATATCTAGGATAACCTAATGGATATTTTAAAATTTTAAAAACATCCATTAAGGTCTCATATATACTTCTATAAAATTAATAGACTTGCAATAATTGACACTATCTAGGTTTATGAATATTGGCCAGGAAGTGAAAAATAATGATATTAAGTATGGAGAATGTTTATCTAGAATTCAAAAGGTGTTATTTTATAGAATAAAATAATCCTAAGTAAATATGTCTCTAGGATAGCGGTGGTAAATAATTAAATTTATCTCAATATTCAAATATATACACATTTTTTAAGTTTTTCAAAGTTGATGTTGTCAAAGTGCCAAAGACAATATTTAGTTGTTTACACCTTGGATATTGATTTATGGTTCAAACATGTTATTAGGAATTATAATATATATTTTATTAACTTTGTACTCTATAATAATACTATGTGCTATGAAAAATATAACTCGCTTAATAAAAAAAGTGGAGTTTTTTATGAATATCTAATACTTGTAATGGATTTGCATGCTTATGTTCATAAGATATAATTTTGTATGTTATATATAATGATTTAACATTTTTTATATTAGTCTCATCTTAATTTTGTAACATAACATGTTTGGTTATCTATTCACTCCTCAAGGGAGTGTGGAAGTCTCACTTGTGTGATGTGTTAGCATTTATAACTAGGCTTATGTTTTGGGTTTGTGCATGAAATGTAGAAACTTAGTTAAACAATATAAAAATACCAACACCCTATTCACCCTACATAAGGTAAGTATATGTTTTTTCAAAGTCCTTGTAGATATTGAGTGGAGAGTTACCTAGTAAATGAAGTTGTGCCCTCATATGACCAAAAATGTGATGAGAGAATGTACCAGTGGTTTAATAATGTAATGTGTATTCTTATTATCCTTTCCATTCTTGTGATTTATCACCAAATGGAATTTATATAATTAGTACATCTACTCCATGTGGTACACATTCTCCTATTTTTTTTGTGTATGCAAGAGCTAAAGTGGTTATAATAAAAATGAAATATTATCTCCTTACCTAAGATGTAGTGTTTCCATTACTTTACATCTTGAATAATAACATAAAAATATTTATCATAGGCGAAGTGCCACTGGACCATGTCACTGAATGTCTTTGAGTGATATGTGACAAAATTCCCATGTTATGTGACAACTATGATGAGTATAAATTAGATACATAAGTTTGAATCTCTAAGGAGTGGACAATCTCATGCATTTATAGATAAATAACTACATAGAGGTTTCATTTGAGCTCCTCAAAAATAACTATTTGTGTAGATGTCTAATGGACTTCTAATTTTACATGAATGATCTTGTTGAAGACCATGTTATGTTCAATAAACTAAGATAAAACATTTAGTATATGTTATCAAGTCCAATAAAATTGCTCAATTCAATTAGATTAATGGATTTTTCTAATCTTGGATTACCTTGATATTATTTGGATATAAATGGATGTCTATGCAGTCAATGATGTAGCCTAGGTAATAAATCTATGTCATTTCAAATATACACTTTGTTAAGTTATCTTGAAACTTGTGCTCTTGCAAGTGTGTAATAAGTTTTGGATGTGCTTCATGTGCTCCTCCCAAGTTTTTTTGAATATTAGGATGTCATCCAAGAATGTGATGATGGATTTAAAGAAAGTCATGACTAGATCATTTCAAAAACATGAAACAAAAACTTCTTGAAATTTTATTGTAAGAAAAAATTTAAAAAAAAATTGCACCAATGAAAATTTGAAATTCCTTCAAGATAAAAATTAATGTTTTCTCAATCTTCCTATAAAACTAGATAAGATTTTGTGTAGGTTATGATTACAATAGGGGTTATTTTATTTTTTATTTCTTTCAAAAAAATAAAGTGAATAAACACAACACCTCAATCATAATTCCTTAGGTTGGGATAGATATAAAAGAAATGAACAAATAGAAACTACATCAATATGATTACCTTCCTCATGGATGTTGCTTCAAAGCTGGATTTAGGTTTTTTTGATCAAATATAGGTTTATGTTCTCTATCAATGTTATGGCTTGGTCACATTGGAAGCATATTCCCTTTCACTTTGGAGTGATTGATCAAATATAAGAAAATGAAATAAATGGTTGAATATTTGATGTTTGAAAGGCTACTAAAAATGGTAGCACTTTATCATATGTTCAAGACTTGTGAATAGTGTAAAATGGCCCTTGTATTTATAAATTTTCCATACTAATTTTGATAATTAGATGGTGATCAAGATGAGTGGAGGAGAAAAATCCAATCTTGAATGAATTGTACCATTAATAAATATGGTTAAATTTTCATTGATTAGGCATGGCTTGAAAGTTCTAACATTTTTTTGATATTTCCAAATGCTTGACAACTTTTATGATGATTTCATGATCCTTGATATCTTCCTATGATGTCATGGTGATTTGATAAACCACTTGGCTACTTTCCATAATAATTGAGGAATAAATATAATTAATGAATTTAAAAAATGGGGAATTCTAAAATCTATGGAATTTATCATTAGAGGAAGATTAGGTTAATAAACTTAATGACAAGTGATTTGAATTTTGAAATTTAAAGAACTGTTTGACCCAATTGATCCAAAATATCTCTTACATAGTCATAATTTGACTTGGGATTAATTAAGTGAAGTTGACAATTTCATATGGTACATTACCCCAATCAAGGATGTGTCGTTGTAATTTTAGATTAAATCATTAATTGTGAAAATAATTCATTGTGTAAATTTATTCTAGTTTTAATTTCAACAAGAAAGTGATGAAAATGAAGTGTATACATTTTGCCCCTATTTGAGAAGGCATTATGAGACACAAAAAAAGCAAGATCTTTTCAAAGAATGAAAAAATTATTAAAAAGTTGAAAAATTATATGAAGAAATAATTATTGATCCATGATGCCCCCTCAAGAGGTCATGTGGGGATAGAGGATGCACCCCAAAATAAGCAACACATTTTGACTTGCCCCAAAGAGGGTAAAAGTTGTGGGCTTAGGGAATGATCTATCTCAAAACTATTTCACACTTTGATTTCTTACAAATAGATGAAACATATGAGCTTGGAATTATAACAACAAATTATTGATTCAATTATCCCAAAGAGGACATAATTGATTGATTAATAGTTCCCCCAATAGAGAAGATTTGATCATTGATTAAATGATTTTCCCATTAAGATGAATTTGATCATTGATCGATATAAAATGTTTTCCCCGATAAGATGATTTTCATCATTTATTGGTCTAATTTGTTTTCCCTAATAAGGTAAATTTGATAATTGATTAAATAATTTTCCGCAATAAGATGAATTTGATCATTGATCAGTCTAAATTATTTAGCATAGTAGGGTAGATTTTCATTTTGAAAAATGATGATTAGACAATTGATAAATTGGTTAGAAATCATAGATCAAAGATTTAACCTATTTCATAATTAATGATGATATGGTAATGTAAACTAATTTGATGAAAACATATGTGATAAATGGTATAATGACATTTTAAAGAATGAAAAAGTTTTAAAATAAATCCAAGCACATAGGGATGCCCAAAGTGATGATATAATTATGAAGGATAATGATTGAATAATGATAGGATTAGAATGGAAGAATATAAATGTTAATAAGAATTATTAGAGGGTGGTTGAGTTGAACTCATAAGTTAGTTGGTACTGGGTGTTACTACATAGACTATAGGAACCTCTAGCCGATGTAGTTCTCCTAAGAAATTGGGAAAGAATATGATGAAGAATAGATTAGATGATAATCCATTGTTGACAAATGTGTATGAATCTCTTTGATATGTTTAGTTGGAGATGCATGTCTTGATTTAGAATATATGTATCTATCATTCTCAATTTTTTAATTTGATCATGGAAAATGTGATGATGTGATGCAATCAAATATTGTTCAGATGATGGAATTAGATAATAGATGATTTTGCAAGGGGATAAACTATCATTACAAAAATTCCATATAATTTCCAGGTATTTGAATTTTTATATGGTATAAAATGGTATGCATCATGATATAAAATGCCATGATGACTTGTTCACAATGTGTGTAAGGATTAACCCCCGATCTAATAGACAAATCATAATAACACACAAATGATATGAAAAACCAATATGATAATGCTAATGTATGTCGATGGATGGACTTGATTACAAGTGAATGATAAGAATCACCATGATGATAACCTTATTATCATGATGTATTGAGCCAACACAAAATAATAAATGCAAACAAATAGGTAAAAAAGCAAACACATAAATAGGGAAATAAAACTAAACAAAAAGCATCTTGTCTATAATCAAATCAAAATCCACATGTGAAGTCTCAATGATGATGATAACTAAATTGTGCCCCCAAGTATGGATACATGAAAGGGGATGAAGTGGAGATAATACATCCTAAAAATAAGTTGTATACATTGATTTACCTAAATAGGGTGAAAGCTATGAGTTTAGATTAAATAATTGATTGGATTAAGGATTCTAATTGGATGAAGGACAAGATAAATGCTTTTTTAAAAAATATCTTAACTCAATGGAGGACTATGATATGAAAAAAATTAACTCAAAAAATTGTGAGAACATAATATTAACTCGTAAAATGATGAGATCATGAAATAAGGGTGGTCGTTCTAACCTCAAAAATTGAACATTGCCTACATAGTCTAAACAAACCTCAATCTACTATAGTTCCTATAAAATGGAAGATAACAATGAATGAAATATAAATGGATAATTTTAGATAATAATGGATGACAATGAGGGAAGAGACTAGGAATTTCCAAGGACCATGTCATGTGAAAACCAAATGTGCCCAGTCGTCAAAGTGGCATGTGGATAATATGCCAAAATACTTCCCAAATAGGTCTCAATATACCTTTTACTTATATAAAAAGGTCAAGATGGGGATATTGATGGTCACAATAATATGGGTTAGTATAAATAAGATTGAATGGAGAAAATGGTTCAAATGGAATGGAATGGTGTGTAATGCAAATGAGGCTACCCCCTATTAAGAAGTGTTCTCATTGATGTCAAGGTCAAGATGGATGTCATTGATGTCAAGGTATATCTGATAAAGATGCATGGTCAAGTGGTATGTGACAAGGAATCCATGTGACAAAATATAATTTTAAGGTAACCTGATGATTCTTATAAGGTTGATATCAAATTTCATTACAAGGTAAGCATGTTTGTGTACCATTTCTTGAGTATAATGTTCTTGAGAAGGCTTGTGCATAAGATGCCTAGTCTGGTGCATGAAGGATCATGGTTACTCAATGAGATGAATGCATAAAGACATAATAAGATGTCTGAGGACACTTGATCATGTATATGAATCATTTTATCACTCAAGAGAGCTTTAAGGTGAGTCTACTAGGGTAGAACCTACAAGATAAGCATGCAACTAGACTAATTCTATAATCTACCTAACCTAATAAGGTACCATCAGATGTTTTCAAAGGATATGAAGAATGAAAAATATGTTAGGTTATGGAGCTAAAAGCTTCAACTCTTTGCAAATAGTAGGAATAGAAGGTTGCTGAGATCTAGGAGCACCGGCATCGGCATCAGGACCGATGTTGGTCGTGACCAGTGCAGAAGGCCATCGGCGACGGTAGAGAGTCAGTCGACGTCGATAGAACCAGACAAGCAGGGACCAGCGTCGGTCGCTTGTGTGTTCTAGAACTGTTCATTGCACAGATAGTTAGTTAAGTGAATGAAGTGTTTGCATGTAAAGACCAGTTAGAGTTTTGAGCTGCAAGGATAATTGTCTAAATTAAGAGTCTAAGTTATTGTTTAAGTCTGGGATCTATTTATAGACCCATTGGCATGTATTGTATATGTATGAGATAGAAAGGAAGGCAAGGAAGTTCCTTCCATTGTAAGACCATTGAGTTGCAGGTTGTTGTAAGCTCATAGGGGATCTACATGTAAGTTTGGTCTGTTGAATTGCAGGTTGTAGGTTCATGGGAGATCAACTTGAAGTGCTATAGAGTGCTTGGTGTATCGACAGGGTTATTACTGACTGGTTGGAGAGGTGAACACCAATTTTGTGTGTGAGTTGGTTGTTGGGACCATTTTTTGTGTAGGAGAGTGTTGTGAAGAATAATTACTGTACACTTAAGGTGTGGGAAACCTCTATAAGGTGGAAGAGTGTGGCGGCTCTTGTAGTATTCTTTTCTGTAAAGTGTTAATACAAGATAGTGTATTGTCTCTCATATTCTGTGCTATTGGTGAATTCTAGTTACTTGTGTTTCTGGTTATTTTCACATATTTAATTGCTTATATTTGGTAATCATATTATGCTCTTTCTGAGGAGCAAGATCCTAACAAGAGGAATCAGAACAGGTGTGTTTGTTCTTGGATTTCCCTACAATTAGTATCAGAGCTTTTGGTTGGGATACTAACAGATTGGTTTAGATCTGGGTAGTGTGTTTTGATTATAGGTTACTCACAGGGTTTTTGTTTGAGTGGGAGTTGAGCAATGGCAGAAGACAGTAAGCTACGAATAGAAAAGTTTAATGGCAAGAACTACCAATTATGGAGGATGCAGATTGAGGACTATCTGTATCAGAAAGATTTATACTTACTGTTGGGTGGGGTTGGTTGCAAACCCCAAGATATGAAGGATGAAGAATGGGAGGTTCTTGATCGGAAGGCTCTGGGATCTATTAGATTGAGTCTTGCATCATCTGTGATTTCTAGCTTATCACAATGTAAGACAACGGTGGAGTTGATGGAATCTTTGGCAAATTTATATGAAAAACCCTCAGCTTCTAATAAGGTATTTCTTATGAAGTGTTTATTTAATTTGCAAATGTTGGAAGGTGGATCTATTCATATCCATCTTAGTGATTTCCATGGTTTGGTAAACCAGTTAAGTTCAGTCAATATTGTATTTGATGATGAAATTAGAGCTCTCTTAATCTTGTGTTCATTAGCTGAAAGTTGGGAAGGTTTGGTAATGGCAGTTTCTAACACTGTGTCTACTTCAAAAGTCTTAAAAGTGGATGATGTTTTGAGTGTGATCTTGAATGAAGAGATACATAGGAAAAGCACAGGTGAATCATCAGGAGATGTTTTGAGTGTTGAAGGCAGAGGAAGGCAAAGAGAGAAGATAGAGCGTGGGAGATCAAGGTCGAAGATAGGCAGTAGATCCAAGTCCAAGTATGGCAGAATAACCTATTGGAAATGTGGAAAGCAAGGGCACTTAAAGAGAGATTGCAGATCGGGTGAAGATCAGCATGGAGGACATGGAGAAGAAGCAGATGTTGCAGATTACATTGCACAGGATGCTCTGGTATGTTCTTTGGATAAAGTAGAATCTTGGGTTTTAGATTCTGGTGCCTCTTTTCATGCATCCCCACATAGGGAATTTTTTCATGAGTATGTCCAAGGAGACTTTGGAGAAATTTGTGTAGGGGATGGTAAGCCTTGTCAGATGGTTGGCAAAGGAAAAGTGAAGCTGAAATTGCAGATAGGTGACACATGGGTGTTAAAGGAGGTCATGCATGTCCCAGTTCTAGAGCAGAATTTGATTTCTGTTAGAAGTTTGGGTGATGAGGGTTGCACATTAACTCTCACAGTGGACTCTTGGAAGGTTACCAAGGGTACACTTATTGTAGCTAGAGGTAAGAAAGTAGGTACGCTTTATCTATCTACTTGTATTATTGATTCTCTTTCTGGGTTATCTACTTCAACTATAGATTCAGAGATGTGGCTTAATAGGCTTGGTCACATAGATAAGAAAGAGATGCATGTTCTTGAGTCAAAGAGTATGCTTTCAGATTTAGAAGGCATGGATCGTGGTTTTTGTATGCAGAAGAAGAAGGTGACATTTCTTGAGGAATCTGATATTAGTGACAAGAACAGGAAAGCCTTGGTTTTCAAGGAGAAAGTGACAGACAGAGTTTAGCACAAGGTGCAGAGGAATTCTAAGCAGAGCAAGGGTGATTTGGACAAGGGTTTGATCTAAAAGGAGCTCACGGGAAAAATTCAGGTCTCACAGGAAAAACACAGAGATCAACGTCGACAAGAAAATTGACGTCGACGTCCAGACAGGGACCGACGTCGGCTATGTGCAGCCCGACGTCGGTGACTCGGGGCAGATAATGACTAGCGTCGGCCAGGGGAAACTGACATCGGCAAGGTGGCAGTCGCAGGGAACCGACATCGGTCGGCTGCAGACTGAGATGTGACTGGCATCGGTCACTGAGACAAATTTTGGGTGGACAGCTAGCTGTCATGGAGTCTCAAGCACCCATATGGAGGACTGAAGGCGTAAGTAAGTTCTTAAATTTTTCATTTCCCTTCTTTACACTACTTGTTGCTCATTTATGGTATAGAACCAGGAAGTTGTTAAAGAAGCAGAACAGGTAGATCTAGGAAACAGTGGGAGCTTGGCATGGATGAGGATGTGATTCCTTGGAGGAGAACCAAACAGGGGTTTTTGAGTAGAGTTGCCAGCTGGAAGTAAGCATTGAGAGACGAATGGATGTTCAGGATGAAGAAGAGTGGAAATGGATACGTGAGGCAGAAGATCAGGGTATATGGTCTTGTTTTAGCTGCAGGGCAATGGAGGTTTGATCATTGTGTTTCTCTTTACCATGTTGGATAATATTAGCTACATTATCCTATTTTTGTATGATGTGCTTGTTGCAGGGTTACATATATAGGTATTGCTGAACTAAAGGTAAAACTAGTTCAGGGGTGTGTCATGGAGAATCTGGGAGTAGAAAGATTCTTTGGCATGAGTGTGTTCTAGAGACATGGAGGTCTTGTTGACTTTGTTTCAGGATGATTGTGTGAGACCGGTTAGCATGCCGATGGTTGGACAGTTCACAGAACAGGTTCTTGATTCACATAATGAGGTTGAGTGCATGGTATGTACTAAACCTGAGTTTTCCCAAGCAGTGGGAGTTGTCACAAGTTTGGAGTCAATCCAGGAAAGTAATACTGAAGGGCAGTTCAGTGGGACCAGCAGTAAGTGCACATGCTATGTAGGGTCAAGTTCTTATCTACATGGTTATAGATGCGGATGTGGTAGGTAATTTGGATGACAGGTTTTGCTCTACAAGATTTGTGGTGGTTGGTCTTCAAGAGTGATCTTGAGGAGGGATACAAAGCCAAGGGAACAAACTAGATGGAGTACAGGTACAGGTTGCAACTGTTTATCTCCAAGTGGGAGATTGTTAGGTTGTGGAGCTAAAAGCTTCAACTCTTTGCAAATAGTAGGAACAGAAGGTTGCTGAGATCCAGGAGCACCAGCATCGGCATTAGGACCGATGTCGGTCGTGACTAGTGCAGAAGGCCATCGGTGATGACAGAGAGTCAGTCGACGTCGACAGAACCAGGCAAGCAGGGAGCGACGTCGGTCGCCTGTGTGTTCCAGAACTGTTCGTTGCACGGACAGTTAGTTAAGTGAATGAAGTGTTTGCATGTAAAGACCAGTTAGAGTCTTGAGCTATGAGGATAATTTTCTAAATTAAGAGTCTAAGTTATTGTTTAAGTCTGGGATCTATTTATAGACCCATTGGCATGCATTGTATATGTATGAGATAGAAAGGAAGGCAAGGAAGTTCCTTCCATTGTAAGATCATTGAGTTGCAGGTTGTTGCAAGCTCATAGGGGATCTACATGTAAGTTTGGTCTGTTGAATTGCAGGTTGCAGGTTCATGGGAGATCAACTTGAAGTGCTATAGAGTGCTTGGTGTACCGGCAGGGTTATTACTGACTGGTTGGAGAGGTGAACACCAATTTTGTGTGTGAGTTGGTTGTTGGGACCGTTTTTTGTGTAGGAGAGTGTTGTGAAGAAGAATTACTGTACACTTGAGGTGTGGGAAACCTCTGTAAGGTGGAAGAGTGTGGCGGATCTTGTAGTATTCTTTTCTGTAAAGTGTTAATACAAGATAGTGTATTGTCTCTCATATTCGGTGCTATTGGTGAATTCTAGTTACTTGTGTTTTTGGTTATTTCCACATATTTAATTGCTTATATTTGGTAATCATATTGTGCTCTTTCTGAGGAGCAAGATCCTAACAAGAGGAATCATAACAGGTGTGTTTGTTCTTGGATTTCCCTACAAAATAGTGGTAGAGCATGTGATAATTTTATTAATCATGTGATTGAGGTGGAGAGTGCTTGGACAATAGCTAGAAGGTTTATTTAAAGGCCTAATATGACCTATAGATCAAAAGTTTAGAGACTAAAGAGAAAGATAGTGGCCTAATGGGGTATTAAGATCAATTTTCAAGGTAATAATGGAAAAATGAGTATTTATAAAGTTTTTTCATGTTTTTTCAAGTATGTTTACAAATTATGAGGTCAAAATATGTAATAAAAGGAATGAATTTGTGGTTTTTAGGTTTCATGTGTGCACAGGATGAATAATTCTCAACTCGAGAAGAACTTTCCTATACTCATTATCACATGTAATCTCTTCAGGAAAAAATAATCCATTCATGGTATATGGGTAAGGGTCCTAGATAAAATTTCCAAATCAGATTTTTGGATTAAGGGATTAAGCTTTATGAATGATCTTCAAGACTGTAATGTGGACTTAACCCTCTCTAAAACCCTAACAATGACCCAATATAGAAGACCTTGATGTAAATGGATCAGAATGGATTCGATGACCGAGTTTGATAATTTTATAATTTGTTGAACTCTCCTAACTATCTCCAGGTGGTTTAGGTTTGTCATGTGAGTGAGTGGACCCTATAGGAAAAGCCTTGTTTCTTGGATATTTGTTATAAAACATAGGGTTGATCAAGTTAAAGTTGACAAATTAATGTAGGTTTAAGCTTGAAAATTATATATTGTCCATTATAAAATTTTTTTAGGTTACAAAATTTATAAGTGCTAAAATGGTCATGCAAGTTGGCCTATCGCTTAAAGGCCTAGTGATGTATATAGTGAGAAAAATAAGCAAAAGTGGGAATGAGATTAGGGATGAGTTTTCATGGATTAGGGATGGATCCATATGCATTGGGTTGTTGTTAAATGCCTATAATATGTGTTCATTTTTTTACATATTTTTGAGGTCAATGAAAATATTGAAAATGTTGCTCATAATTGACATGTCTAGTGCATATGAGATAATGAATGTGTAATCCTGTGAGATTGGTCTTCAAGACCAAGGTATATTTATATCTAAGAGTTACCTCATGATCTAATATGATTATCCACATGCATCAGGAGTCTCTAATAGTGTCTACCCAAGAGTTGAAAGTCAATCTCACCATGACTATGTTTGAAGGTAAAGTGACAAATCTGAGTAAGCCAATGGGAGTGATGAGTTGGAGTCTCTTTGCCCTTAACTAAAGCATCCAATAAATATATATTTTTTTATTAAGACACAAATTTCCTATCCATGCTTTGAATAATCTTTTAAAATAGTGAAAGTGATTTAAATGGTGAAGTCAAAATTGGCTGATTGGTTGAGATTTGACTGTGTATATTGAAGACAAAAGATTGGTCTATAAGACCAATATTGGGCATTGAAATTTGTAATATTTGTACTTGAGAGTGATATATAAGTTTAAAATAATATCTTGAATATGTGAAAGTTAATTATTGTGTCATATAATTTCATCCTTGTGGGAGAGTTCTTCAAGCTCTCCCACTCCCAACCATAATAATGGAACAAACCTCAAGCTATGGATATCTTATGGTGAGGTTGAATCTCTGGAGAAGGTCAAATTCCTCTTTATGGATCACCTAGACTAATGTTTCTACTTGGAAAAGGGTTATAAATGGGGTAAAGGGTTACTAAGAGAGATAAATGGGTGATGCACCAAATTATATGGACACTCACATAACCTTGAAACCAACACTAGATTAGCATAAGATAATATTTGCTCACACAATCTCCCAAACTAGCTAATTACATAAGTATTTCATGAACTAGGCTCACCAAGAATTCAAAGAAGCATAGACAAATTCTAAGATTCACATCTAGCATCTATTAATGGAAGAAAGAACACAAGTTCAGACCTTTAAATGGATCAACAAAGGAAGATAATGGTCATAGAAGAATCTCTTTGACAAGAAAATCATGCAAAATCTTTCTAAACACTATTTAGAGGTAAGAGATAGGTAAAAAAAGGTATTTATTGCTTCAAGAGGTAGTTCTTAAATTTTTGACAAGGTTTAGCCTTATCAAATGAGATTATCTTGATACTCCCAAAAATGTGAGTATATATGTGCCAATGAGGAAGAAATGGGAGATATAGAGAAAAGGGGAAGAGAGAGGAGAAGCACACAATCAAAAATCAATAAATGAACTACCACCACCTTTCAATGAATTCTCCACCACATTCTGATCCAATCAAGACTAATCTTTCATTAAAATTTTATCTTTCATTTATCACAATATCCTTTAATCTTTCTCATTGGCAAATAAATAGACTAGAAGATAAGAATTTGTTGAGGATGATGAGTCATGATCTTACCAACAAGGGAAAATATTTAAAGGCTCTAAAATAAAATTTAATGCTCCACCTACACTCTCCAATCCCCAAACCCCTTTCCTAAAACTTTTACACCACCCTCCACTTGGCTTCATTATAAGGATAAAATGCGCATATCCATGGAGCTAATAGATCCATGACTATGTCTACTTTAAGTGACTATAAGTACTTATTTATCGAGGATATGACCATGTCAAAAGATAACACTTCTTTTCATAATCACAACTCTATGCCTAATTCAAACCTAGATATAGGTCTACTATAGATAAAAACCAATCCCATTATTGGTTTTCATATAGACATAATAAAAATCCATAGCCTAGGGTTTCTTGATCATGAACAAGATGTAAAACTTACATCTGAAAGCTTTTGAGAGGTCTAGTTGAGCTTCAATGGTAGTATATGAACCAATAGTGTTGCTTATGTGGCACCCAAATCATATTTTGATCTATCCATTTATAGATTTGCCTACCTGGGTGGTAAAATAATTTGATTTGATGTGTCTGCCTATGTGGCATCTTGACCATGTTATTTATCATTTTTAAAAATATGATCATCACAAATTTGGACATGTGTCACCATCTTGTGCCTCCTAGAACTTGTTTGAATTTGCTCCATAAATTTTTGATTTGGGATTCCTAAATGTGACACTTGGCAATCCCACGTTCAATATGTGGATCTTACTACTAGTCTTCATCTAATTACTACTTTTGTACCATGTCACAACCTCATGTGCAATCTAGGTTAATTGACCTTTTAACCTAATTTGCACCATTAATCTCCTTTGAATGATTGAATGCACTCCATCAATATTTGATTTATAATATCAAATGTGCATCATTGATCCTTTGATTCACTATGATCATGACACTTGTCACCATTACATTTCATCTCAAGATCTGCTAAATTGTTGCCCTCAAGATCACTATTGGATATTCATTTACATGATTAAACATGAATCATTGATCTTAAACCTAGTATTTAATTAGGATCATTGATCAGGATTTATACGTAGGAACATGCATCATCGATCTTGATCTTGTAACTTTTTAACTTTTTTACTTGGTTCATCACCCATGTGTCATTGATCTTTAAACTAATCAAATGTCATTTCACCACTTGGTAGCACCATGTTTAGTCTTAGGATCTTGTTGAATATTTTGAGCCCAAATGACTATTTTATGTAGCTTTAAGTTGACATCCCTAGGCACATCCCATTATCTTTGAAGGATTTTATCTTGAGATATAAAACTCATCAAGACACCAAACTTACATAGGACATTCTTGGAATGAAATACATCCTTTCATGCAATATTTAAATTTTGGTTGACTTCCAAGTGTACTTATTAGATGCACAACCAAACTGATATGTTCATTCTTACATGACATGATATGACAGTCTAGATCCTCTAGGCTTATACTAATCATATTTTAACCTACCAAGGTTTTGATAAACCTTTTAGACTTTGTGCAAGACCCCATTCATTATCCTAAATTTTTGAATGCCATGAAAACCTATGGGATACTTCACTTGCAATTCTAGACCTATTTCTAGACATGCTTCTCAAAAATCAACAAATCCACCTTAAGACTTGCTTAAAGTGTTTCAAAAGATTGCAAGTGACATGTGGTCTTCATATTCCATAATTGGATTGCTTCAATCAATAATAACTCTTCTCAGGCTCTCACTTCATAACTAGGACCTCTTAAAATACTAACCCATCTAGGAAAAAGTTTCATATGTAGGCTAATTTTGGCAAACATTTTTGATGACCTCTTAGGATTGCTTGTCTATTATGCAATAGATTAGTTGCCTTGTCTGGTACATTGGGAATATAGAGTTACAAGTCTTTTCTCTGAACTAATATGAAATTGATACAAAGTTATCCCTTTCTAAATCCTTATCTTGAAGCAAAAAGGACAACAAGAACAAAACAAACACTATGCCCAAAACACTTATGGAAAGGAAACACACAACTAAAAATAAATGTGCAAATGACACTTAGATTAAAACATGAAATCTAATATATAATTCACAATATTATACAATAGTTGAAAAATATTTAAATATCAAGGCTTTAAATTAATCCCATTAATTGGTATGGTTAATACATCTCCATCTAGTTGGGTAAGCTAAAAAGTATTATGTTATTTACATCTATGGATCAAGTAAGGATCACTCCACAAGATGCCAAACTTTATATGGTTTCCTAGCTTGGCTTTATGTGAATCCCACTTGAGGACTAGATCCCCTTATTTGAATCCCATTGATATGGCTCTCCTGTCAATATCGTTCTTGACTTGAGCCTGATGTGATGCTAGTGTCTTCATTACAAGGTCCCTAGTTTCTTCAAACTCCATGAACTCTACCATCCTCATGCTCATAGGTTAACTCTCCATCAACTCAAGTTAATGGGATAACTCCAAGGCAAGTAATTCAATAAAGATATACAACTTGGCTTCCCTCCCATATACAAGGACATATGGTGAATTTCCAATGGCAACTTTAGGAGTCACTCTATCAGCCCATAAGGTTATCCTTAGCTTCATGTGCCACACTCTCTGATTCTCTTCCATAGTCCTCTTGATAATCCTTATCAAGTTCTTATTTTTTGACTCTAAAAGTCCATTGCCTTGGGGGTATTAATTTGATAATGTAATAAGGTAGATGCCCTGTTGAAGTACCCATTCATTTTTCTTAATGCCAACAAATGCTAAGGCATTATCTAAAATTATTATTTCTAGTACACTAAATCTTGTTACTATGTTATCATATAAGTCCAATACTATTGTTTCATTGGCTTCTTTTAGAGAAATTAATTTCACCCACATGGTGAAGTAGTAAGTATTAGTGAGTAACCATTTCTGTCCTCCACTGGAAGGTGGATTAATCATTCTTATGAATTTCAAACCCCACTGCATGAAGGGTTGTTCCACCTAGATTAGGTTGAGAGGAAGGGTTGACAATATTTGCTTTCATAAAAATAGAGCACACTTTTGACATTTTATTACCCATGTATATGCATCCTTGAAGAGGTTAGGCCAATAATAACCAACTCTTATCACTTGTGCCACTATAGTCCTTAGATCAAAGTGGTATCCTCTAGGCTCATCATGGAATTGTTCTAAAAGATTTATCACTTGGTCATCATATATTCATCTAAGGAGCACTCCATTGATTTATTTTTTGAATAAAACCCCATCAAACAAAGCATAAGGTATGGATTAAATTATGAAATACCCTCTATTTTCTATATCTATACCTAATGGACACTCACCTATTATTAAGAAATTTGTCATATCCTAATGCTAGCTAGTGTGAAGTGGAAGTGCGTCTTTTTGTGAGTTATCTTGTGTCACCAAGACAACCTATTTATCTTCGTGAAGGTCATCAACCATATAATCACATAATCCTTTACCTCTCACTAGTTTAGTGTCCTTGATCTCCATGTCATACTCTATGACCTTGGCAACCCAACCAGTCTTCTTCTCATTCAATTCTTTATTACGAAGGAATTACATGACTCCATAATGAGACACCATAAGATGGATCCTTCTATTTGATAGCATTATTCTAAAAAAATTTAAGGCTTCTTACTGCTACAAGGACTTGCTTTTCTATAAAGGTATACCTTACCTCATATCCTATAATCCCTTAGTTTATAAAAGAAATTAGTTGCTCACGTACTTCACCATTAGTTTTCATCACCATGGCTAACATATTATCAATATTGGAAAAGGAATACAATATGAAATTCCTATAAAAATCCAGATTCATGAGTGTGGGTGCCTAGGCAATGGATTTCTTAATAGACTTGAATGTTGATTTACCTTCATTTGACCAAGTAAACACTTGGATCTTATTTAGCATGGTAATGATGGGTTTGACCAAGTTATCAAAAGTAAGTATAAACCTTCTCATGAATTTTTTTTTCCCAAGGAAAATATGGAGTCCTTTCTTATGTTTGGACAAGGATAAAGCCAAGATAACACTTATTCTATCATGATCAATAGCTAATCCATGTTTCAAGACAATATCTCCCAAGAGTTTGTCTTCATAGACAACAAGAACACACTTCTTGGGTTTTAAATAGATCCCATATTCTATGCATCTTTCAAATATTAATCTTATATGGCCCAAGTGCTCATTAGCCTTCTTGGAGAAAATTATTATGTCATCCAAGTAGACAAGCACCATCTGATTTAACATGCTTTGGAAAGCCATGTCTATTGTTATTTGGAAAGTAACCTCAGTGTTTGACAAGACAAAAGACATATTATGATAGTCATATACACCCCACTTTGTGGTGAAGGTAGTCTTATATTGGTCCTCTTCTCTCACAAGCACATGGTTGTATCCTGAATACCATTCCAAAAGAGAGAAGCATTTTGAACCAAAAAATATTTGAAGGAATTTCTCTATGGATGGTAAGGGATAATGATCTTTCAAAGAGACCCTATTCAAATCCCTAAAGTCAACACACAACTGTACTTCACCATTATTCTTCCTCATAGGTACTAGGTTGGCTACCCATGAGGAGTGCTTGATGAGAAAGATGATATTGGATTCAATAAATTTAGTTAGTTCTTTCCTCATAAGATTTCTATTTTTAGGGTTGATATGTCTTTACTTTTTCTTGATAGGCTTGGCATTAGCCTCCAATTATATAGTGTGTTGGGCTAGCTTAAGATGAAAGCCTCCTAGATCACTATATTCCCAAGCAAAGATGTCTACATATTCTTTACAAAGCTCAATGAAATCATGCCTTTTAGCCCTAGTGCTTACCTTTCCAAGCTTGATAAGATTGTCTTTGAGGATAATAACTCTTTCATAGTTATCTTCATTTGTTTATATCACTACCTTATCTTTCTTCATATGATCTCCATCATAGAAAAGACCTTCAAGCATGACCAACCCTTTAGGAAGCTTGTTAGACCGTAGATGAATAATTTGATCCTCATACTAATGTTGAAATTTGCCTTAGTTCATTGATGAAAACTTTACTTCTTTCTATAAGAAACAAAAAATCTATTAGTCATTATCAAATACCTACCAATGCATCTCATTGTATATCACTAATGGTTTTACTACCACTTTAACATATGGCTTCACTTTGGACTTCTTCAACTCATTTGGGATGTCAAACTGAGCTCTCACAGCTACCAACCTATTAGCATGTTGATTTTGGTTCCTTGACACTGCTTGGTGTTGAAGGCCTTGAAGTATTCAATAATTTCCCACACTCTGTTTGTAATATTTCATCAAAGGATTATTTATGATGTTTTGGCCTCTAAACTGATGCACTATCATCTCACTATTCCCATACGCTTGTAACTACTTGATTCCCCTCTTACTATCCCATTGAAGGCCATGGACAAGGCCCTTATACTCAGCAACATTTCAATAACAAATGAATTGAAACCTGTAAGAATAAAATTATTTATGATTGGAGGGAGATATTAGCATTGCACTTACACCTACCCCATGTTTTCTCCTTGAGCCATCAAAGAACAATTTCCACAAACAACTAGTATCTTCTTATGGCCTAGTGAGGGATGGCATGGACTCATTTCCCTCATACAAGAAATGAACTCCCATGTCTTTTTATTCAACACCTTTCAAAGGATCAATTAGTCAATTCTCTCTCCATAATTCATCTAAGAACATATTAGGTATGTCCTTAGGATGAGTGTCTAATTCTTGACCAATAAGGTGTTCATCCTCATCTAAGATGGTACAATTTATGTTGGAGCTATCTAGCCCATAAGGATTAATGTGAAATTGTGAAATAGGCTTAGCTTTGATGGATACCTTGGTCCCATACCTTGTCTTCAAATCCATGTAAGACAAATCTACTGCTAGATAACCCCCAATTTTGGCTGTGAAGTATCTAGACAAGCATAGAGCAAAATGAGAAGGCATATCTAGAAACAACACACCTTAAGCCATTGAAACACTAGGACAAGCATGTAGGGTCAGGTTGAGACATATGATAATATTAGTTAGTTTGGTGGAGGATCCATCAAGCTGTAAAAATCCCATAGATTAGGGTTCATACTTCAAACCAAGTTGATATGTTATTGACTTAGGAATCATTAAATTACTTTCTCCACTATCTACCATGTAGTTATGTACCAAGGATTCACTAATGATCATGTAAATGTAGAAAGTGTGAATTAGGAATTTGACTCAAGAGAGGATGTTAGTATGGTGTTAGTTTCAAAATAAAAATAAAATGAAATAAACACACTAGCTAGCATAACATCTCTAGGCCTACACAATAGGGAGAGCTTAATTAACAAACATGAATAAAACACACAACTAAAATGCAAAGTAAACCCTATTTTACCTTCCTTGGATGCTTAAAAATACTTATTGTAGTGGCTTGCTCAGCTTGTGCTCATGAAGTCCTTGGTAATGGAAGCTTGGATACCTCAATTTCTCCGTGGCACCTTTGGCTTTGGATTGGCTTAGATTGGAATCAATTTGGCATGGTAACACTAATTTTAATGGATTTTTGAATATATTTGTGCATTATAACTTTGCACCAAAATATCTTAGAAATGATGTTCATGGCCTCTCAATTTATAGATTTTTGAGAATGATCAAAATCAACCTGAACCATACATCTCAAGATTGAGATGTGTGGCTAAGGATTAATTAAATTTTTCAATTAAAATTGATAAATAGGATTATCAATATTTGGGATAGAGGAGCAATTAAGAGGCATGGAGGGAATCATAGAAGGCATCGATGAGGCATGGAAGGCATGAATCCTAATATTTGTCGCATTTATGGCCTAGGGATGTCTTCCCAATAAATGAGGTCACTTCATGATGTAGATATTTAATATCCAATTCCAAAAATAAGTTTTCAACAAGTTTTCATATAATTATTAATTAGGCCTTAATTTGGATTGATTATCTCTTAAGCATGATTAAGTACTTTGTGCACAAATTAATTAAATTAATTAGAATTCCTTGTTATTGGCCCAAAATTTAACTAGATTGGAATTGGAAGGTGATGTCAGATGCGTTGGATTCATTATCCCATTTAGGATGTTGCCAAAAATAAATAATGAAGGCACATGCCTCATGCAAGATATTTGATAGGAAAGAGCAATCTAGAGCACTTAGGTGCAAAATTAGCATTTTGACTTGGAATGGTCTAATCAAAGTTAGCTAGCCCATAAATTTCATTACCCCATTTAGGGTTACCCTAGCCAAAATTAGAATTTGAATGTGTCATTTTCACATCATTTAGCATATTTTAGTATTTTTAAACCAAATTGTGCATTTTGGGTAGAAATTCGTCAAAAGCCTAGTTGGAAGTCATCAGTGGCTAGATTTAGGTGTCTACAATTTGCCCCTATTTAGGAAGATGTTACAAACTGTAGGCAAAGCAATGTCTTCTCAAAGAATGAAAAATAGCCTGTACGCCAAAAAATATAAGATGATGGTTGAAGAACAAAGATCCAAAATGGTTTAAGTAAGCCTATGATGATGACCCCTTGAGGGAGTGGTCATCACATTTATTGATGTACAGTCCCTTGAAAATAAGTAAGAAGAAAGGTGGAATTAACCCATGGTTGAGATTAATCCAAATGAGAAAATACTTTCATGCATTGATTTAAAAAGATTACTAATTTTCCTAAAGGTAGTTATAATCAGGAATAAAATTTAAAATAGTGATTTTCCCATGGGTAGTTATAATCATTAAGATGACTTGGATTGGATAAAGATGATGATACCCCAGTTAGGACTGATTAGCAAGTATAACTCAAGGATATAACATAGAATACAGATTAAAATATGAGTGGGCACAAAGTGATGAAAGAGGTAATTAGATGAATGAGATTGATCAATAGAAAATGATTTAATTATACCTACCAATGAGGAGATGCACATCCTTATTAGAAATGATACAACTATAATGGTTAATTGGTTGAGTTGATCAAGGGTGGGATGGAAGGATTTTCCAAGGTACTAAGGAGAAACATCTATGGCTCCATTTATTGTAGACCTTTGTAAAGCTAATTTTTGTTATAGCATGTGATGGTAGGCATCATGATAAAACACCATGAAGACTTGGCTAAAATATGCATAAGGATTGACTCTCAATATCCAATAAACACTTGAAAATAATGCACCAATGATAAAAACCATGATGACAATGTTTACGTATGAATATGGATAGACTCAAGAATAATATGCTCGAGGAATCACCCAACAAACACATATAGACTAAGTTAAGGAAATAGTGCTATAAGCAAACAAATAGGGCAATGAATAAACAAACAAACAAATATAAAAATAAACAAACAAACAAACAAACAACCTGAAATAAATAAACAAATAGAAAGCTTGAAAATAAAAGTAAAATAAAGTATCCTAACAATGGCAATGCCTTAGTAAGGCAGATCGAGGATAACTAACTAGGCTTAGACAAGATAAATATTTTTGGATTTTTTAAATATTTGAATGTTTTTAGAATTTTTAGGTATCTTAACTTATTAGAGAATGATAAGATACCTACTCATAAAATGGCAAGATCATTTAGCTTTGCTTTCTCACAAAATGGTGAGAACATATGGAAAGGGGGACTGAGGTGACCTCAACATGAATTGAGCATGATGCATAGTCCCAAAATGACCTCAAGTCATAGTAATTCCATCCACACATAAGGTGAGGAAAAACCAACTAGGTCCCAACAAGTTCTCAAATCTAGCAAATGGCTAGTCAAATGAAAATAGTAATGGAAAGGTGATGCAATAATACATGGTAAACAAGTGTTTCCCCTAGTTTTCCTATAGGTGGTTACAAGTAGGATACAATGGCATAGGTCAACGATACTAATTTACCCATAGGTGGTTATAATTAGTAGCAAGACTGGTGAGACACTAATTTACCCATAGGTGGTTATAATTAGGCTCATATAAACAAACCTAATACAATATGGAAAATGAAAGATACCTTGATAGATAAACTATCACACTGATTTCATATACTTTCATTATAAACATAGACTTGATTGATTTTTGAAACTTGATTGAAATTCCCCCACAAAAGGTGTGGGAAGAACCAAAGTTACTAAGATTAAATTAGGATAAGGTAAGATGACTAAAAATAGGAATTGGTCTAGACAGGAATGGAATGATAGGATGATATGGTATCACTACATATAATTATGGTCTAGATAGATTGGATAAAATGGTAAGAGGGTTTCCCCCAAGTGATGGGGTGAATGGTAGGATCTTTGATAATGGCAAATAGGCATATGTAACAATGGCAATGGCATGGCAATGTGAAATGGTATGGTACATGTTGTTGGACTGGGTGTGGTAAATGATTTTGTTATTCCTAATAATGGGGAGATGCATGTCCTAATAAATAAATGATACAAATAGAATAATTGATCATGTTAATTTTTATCCCACACCTCATCTAAAAATTTGCTCTATCAAGAACTCGATGCAAATTTGGTTGTCAAAAGTGCTTTTATGATTTTCATTGGTCATTGATTTTGATTCCTTTAAATGTTGAGAGAAGGTTTCTTTATAGCCTCTAAAAGTGAAAGTGAGACCATGGATGGTAAATAGGAAAAAATAATTTATGTTACGTTTGATTATGAAATGGAATGGCAGATGATAATGAAATATATAATGGTGGGGAAATAAAGAAGATCATGACTTTCAATCACACGTAATGTTACTGATGTCAGATTTGACATAACTTTGGTTGTGGTGGGGCTAAAGATTTGTTCTCTTGATAAGACCACTAGATTTTTCTATTATTTGATCTTGAGAGTAGTTACCATCTGATTAGGCTATAGATAGGAAGCTATTTAGATTTGATCTTTGATTTTATCTTCATTAAGTAGTGAAAAAATCTTGTGCTCAGCTACTGGTGCCTAAATGAGGTTTTCACCAATAAATTTGTCTTGATTATCTAGTATCATCTCTAAGAATTTTTCACTAAGAAATGTTGACTTTTAACTTTGATTGTCTTATAGTGCTTCCAAAAAAAATTCACTAGAAGATGTTGATTTTTGACTTTGATTATCTTTTAGCACTTCTAAAAAAGTTTCACTAGGAGAGTGTTCTTCTACTATATGAATGTTGTCTTGGCCTCCGTGCTCTTTTCAAACTACTTTGTCACCATGGATGTAGTTAAACAAAGTGTGATTCTATTGATCCCAATCGACACTTATCAGAGATGGAATGTCAATGATATGGCTATTTTGGTTGATGGTAATGTCCTATGGAATAGTAATGGAATGGGGAGAGGTTGCACAATCCTTGTAGAAGATACTAGGATAACTTGTGTTGAAGCTGAAGTACTCATCCTCAAAAGTTGTAAAAGGATTATAAATGTATTCAAACTGATCTATGAGGCATGCAGAACCAATATTGTAATAGCCATGAACATATTCTTCTTCTAAATCTAATTCTAACTCAAGGGACTCTGAATTCAATGTTGACACTGATGTTGATTCTGATTTTGATGCTAAATCTGATGTTGGTTCAAGAGTAAAACTTGACTCTAATTCTGATTCTTCATCTAATAGGTACTCTGTTATAATGAATGTCTTACTGAATATTTAGTATTGGATATGTAATGACCTGTGATGGCATAATGGGTTCCATAAGGACTAGTTTGTCAAAGTGGGACTCTTTTAGGATGGGAGAAAGGTCAAGAGAGAACTCCTTAAAGACTAGATTTTCAATAAGAGGATCTTGAAAAATAGGCATATGTTTGAGGTAATGATTTGCCCAAAGGTGGTTATAATCATTAAGAAGTGACTCAACAAAGACTAGCTTGTTAGAGTGAGACTCCTTGATAACTGGTAAACGATCAATTGGTGATTCATCATAGGTTGACTTATGACAGATAGTTGATTCAAAAAAACATCTCAAATTGGTTGGTTCTCTTGGCCTTGGTTTCTAATGAGTTGGAAAATACCAATTTTGAACACAGTTTGGTCTTCGAATGATTGGATGGGTTGAGGTTTGGATGGTATGACTTGTGGTTGGATAATGGTAGGGCCTTAGGGAGTATGATTTCTTGCATGAGCCAAAGGATAAATTATTGAGATCATAATGATAGGGCAATGTAGGAAATGATTTCTCACACAAGCCAAAGGACTAGGTATTGAAATGATGAAGGGGCATTATGGAGCATGATCACTCACACAAACCAAAGGATATTGTCTTAGTATAGAAACAATTTAATATTATGAAACATGATTGCTCATATAAGCCAAAGGATGAGGTCTTGGTATGGGAATGGTGTGACATTGTGGTCTTGGAATAGAAATGGTATGATGTGGTAGAGCCTAATTACTTGCATAAGCCAAAGCATCCAAGTCTTCCTCATAAACCATATCATCCTAGTTGTGAGTTGGCTCATAAGCTGATTCTTGACTATGTTCCATGTACTTATTATTGAAAAGAGGGTATGGATTCATATCCCAAAAAAACATTATCTATAGTTGGGTCTTCAAAGTCTTCCTCACAAACCTCTTCATACCAGCCAAAGTCTTGAGTTGGATCACAAGTTGTTTCATGACTTTGTTCCCAATATGGAGTATTGTAGGGAGAATGATAAAACTCTTTATAAAATCTTTCTTTATAGGGGTTCCTAGTGTGATTTTAAATGTCTATTCTATCATAAGTTGTATTTTACATGACTCCACCATAAGTGTAGTGAGACATATCCACATAAATGATGAAAGCTATGAAACAAAAAGGCTTAAAGTTCTACAAACTTTGAAAAACTATCTAAAGGAAAAATGGTTCAAACTTGGTCTAACTTTGTTGAAGGGGTGGATTTGTATCTCCAATATGGTCTGAAAGTGGAGTTGTATCTCCAAAATGATGTGTGGTAAGACTTGGCATAAAATATTCTAACATCAAATGTCTAATGTCAAATGTCATGCATAAAAGGTCAAACATTTGAATAAAAACTGGCATGTTAAAAGTCTAGGTCAAAGTGTTCCAAATAAGGTCTAAACTAGGAAAGGGAAAAGTTGAGTTGCTAAGTATTTTGTCCAAATACAAAGTCAAAAGCTAGGCTCAAATAAATAGGCAAGATGTGATTTTATTTAATCTAACAAGTTTGGAAATAACTTTGGCATAGACCTGGCACATAGAATCAAACATAAACATGATCAGTTGGCATAAGGTATAAGGCAAGAGGCTCTTTGAAGAAAGGTTGTGTTCTCCCAAATAAAGGTACAAATAATGATAAGGATAGGTACTAAACAAACAAACCATTAATAGGTTTCAAATTGGGTAACTAATTAAGTAAAGTTAGTCAACCCAAAAGAGAAATATTAGTTTATCAACCCCATGAATTAAGGCTTACAGAAAAATCAATCAATTTTTGGATCTAAACTTGATAAGGCTAATTGAAAACTCAATGTGAAAATTAGGATTTGACTAAATAGGTTAGACAAGATTGGATGCCACGACAACACAACATAAAGGTCTGAATGGTATACACAAAATGGTTTGAAACAAATGGTTTTTGACACAAGGTGAAATAAGTATAAAAATAAATTGAGATACCTAACTTCATAATCATGCTCAAATGATGTGATCAATGCTATGTTTTAAAGACTTTAAAAGGCTCAAAATGTTTTGACATGATTTGGAAAGCACAATGCTACCCTTCTCAACTCCAATGACACACACACAAACAAGTTTATAAAAAATTTCAAGGCACAAGTGTGGTGTAAAATGACTAGCATGATGCCTCTTTAGACAAAAGAGTGACGTATAGAAAAAAAAATTGACATGGCTTTCTAAACAAAAAAAACTTGGTCTGAAAAACACTAAGATAAATGACTAATATACACTAAGTATAATCATCCAAATGCTAACAAGGATATGGTAAAATGGGGTTGACTAAAACTAATTAATTTTTCAATCATTCTAGGGGAATTAATTGCACAATGACTTTCATGTCAAACAATGCAAAAGAAAAGCATAAAAATTAGGTGACCAAGGCATTGGCTAGTTATAAAAATATCTAGTTCTGTTTACGACCACTACATCATATTGTTCACTCAGTGTAGTGCGATGTCCAAATGTAGATATGTCATGTGTGCAACTCCAAATGAGTAAGTGAAGTCAATGTTGAGAGATGAAACCCCACATCAAAGCTTCCCTAAAGAACTTGTGGGAGGTAATGACATCCCCATCGCAAGCCAAGTTTATATAAAAATAAAAGACTAAGAGAAATACTTTAGGGTCATTTTCAAGGTCACCCAAACTTTGATGATTTTTTGGGGAGTGTTTTAGATGACATTTTTTCTAAGCCTTGGACTAGGCTTATTGAAATAGGAATGACACTTTTGATTCCAACGGTTCCTTAAAGGGGATAAATGGAAGAGCATACACACAACACCCCTCTTTTTGCCAAACAAAAATTTAATTTTAACAACTAAGTAAATATAAAAACTTGAAAAGATGAGTTCATTTTTAAGCCAAAATAGAAAATGAGGTGGTGTTCATTTGACCCCTTGGTCTTAGTTGAAAACTTTGAAAACATTCACCATAAACATCTAAATTTTTTTGTTAAACACCAAAACAAGGTTCCTAATTGATTTTTAAGCATGAAAAAGGTGATCTAAAACATGTTTTTATCAAATGTCAAGCTTGGTCCTAAAACAAAAATGTTATCATGTTCTTTAACCTTGAATCTCTTTTAGGTTTGAAATAATGAAGTTTTAAAAAAGAGCTTTCAGGTCTGTGTTTTAAGAAAAACATAGTGATCAGCGTCAGTTATATAATTGATGATGGTTACATTTACTAATCGATGATGGTTATATAACCAACATTAGTTATACCAATATGACCAATGACAACTATCCAACTGATGTCATTTTTACTAACCGATGTCGATTACTGTGTAAACCCGTGGCAAACAAAAATGGCAAAATAAAGTTAGAAAATTAATGTGAAAGAGTTTTAATGATATAAATGAATATTTTAAAGCTACAAAATGATCTTCTTCATGTGTGGGATGTGTCTAGTCCCACCAGGCATGCCATATGTGAACTAGGAATTTGACTCAAGAGAGGATGGTTAGTATGTTGTTAGTTTCAAAATAAAAATAAAATGAAAGAAACATACTAGCTAGCATAACATCTCTAGGCCTCGACACTAGGGAGAGTTTAGTTAACAAACATGAATAAAACACACAACTAAAATGCAAAAGAAACCCTCTTTTACCTTCCTTAGATGCTCCAAAATACTTGTTGTAGTGGCTTACTTGGATTGTGCTCATGAAGTCCTTGACAATGGAAGCTTGGCTACCTCCATCTCTCCTTGGCACCTTTGGCTTTGGATTGGCTTGGATTGGAATCAATTTTTCATGGTAACAATAATTTCAATGGCTTTTTGAAGATATTTATGCATTATAACTTTTCACCAAAATAGCTTAGAAATGATGTTTATGGCCTCTTTATTTATATATTTTTGAAAATGATCAGAATCAACCTGAACCTCCATCTTAGGATTGAGATGTGTGGATAAGGATTAATATAATTTTGTAATTAAAATTGGCAAATAGGCTCATCAATATTTAGGATAGAGGATAAATTAAGAGGCATGGAGGGCATGAATCTTGATATTTATGGCCTAAGGATGTCTTCCCAACAAATGAGGTCACTTGATGATACATATACTCAATATCCAATTCTAAAAATAAGTTTTCAACAAGTTTCCATGGAATTCTTAATTAGGCCTTGATTTTTATTAATTAGCTCTTAACCATGATTAAGTAATTTATGCATAAATTACTCAAATTGATCAAAATTCCTTGTTATTGGTCCAAAATTGGACTAGATTAGAATTGGAAGGCAATGTTAGATATGTTGGATATGTTATCCCATTTAGAATGTTGATAATAAAAAATAATGAAGGAACATGTCTCATTTAAGAGATTTGATAGGAAAGAGGAATCCAGAGCACCTATGTGTAAAATTGACATTTTAACTTAAAATGGTCTGATCAAAGTTAGCTAGCCCATAAATTGCATTACCCCATTTAGGGATACCCTGGCTAAATTTGGCATTTGAATATTTCAATTTCACATCATTTAGTGTGTTTTAGTGTTTTTAGGCTAAATTGTGCATTTTGGGTGGAAATTGGTCAAAATCTTGGTTGAAGGTCATCAGTGGCCAGATTTAGGTGTCTATAGAAAGGAGGAGGCTTGACCACCTTATTTGATTGCCTTTCATTAGGTCCATTGGTTACATTAGTGAGAACTATATTTTCCTTGTTTGGTGGCTTCTTAAAAACACTGATCTTTAATAATCCTTCTTAAAGGATATCCACTTGACCAATCATGAAAAGAATGTCCCACATTGGCACACTCACATTAGAGTTCTTCATTTGTTCCACAATATTGATGGGCAGACCATGAATGTTTGGTTGTGCCTTTGGGGCAAAAAATATACATTTAACTTGTGAGTTTTGGGTGACAAAGGTATTCCCTTGATCTTGATTATTTTTAGCCACAAAAACCTTTGGAGCAGGAGTAGGTTCATTTGGATTTGATAGTAATGAAGTAAAGTAGGAGGCTCTTTGACTACTTCCTACTTACCATCCATGTTCCTTCTTTTGAACCTTGTATTAGCTACCACTGGAGTGTATGCTTGGCTAGAAATAGCCTACTGATTGAGTACAAAACACTCTTCTTGTTCATAGTTAAACATTATATCACCCAACTAGTTTGGTCCTTCATTATACCCTTGGTCTTTGTTGAGACTCTTCAAGTTTTATCATCATAGGTACTTCTATGTTCTGAGCCATAAGATCTTGATTGTATCCATAGCTAGCACCTTGATGCCATTGATCATTAAAATCCTAATTGAACTCAATGTTTAGGACAATGGATTGACCCAAAGACTGATTCTAAGGCATGGTACTCTCAAACTATTGAGCATTATTTTTTTGAGTTGGGACCAAAGTATTAGAGGTGCTTGCAACATTTGGGTTATAGTTGTTTTGCCTGAAATAGTTAGGTTTCTCTTGTCCTTGGCCTTGACCTTGGCCTTGGACTTAGAAATTTAATTTTTAGGGTGCCTTATTTGTTTGATAAGATTATTTTTGTGGTTGATATGGAGCTTGATAAGGTCTATTTAATTGGTATTGCTACCTTTTCACATTCACCAATTTATTTCCCAAGGATTGAAACATGCTCTTAAGCTCTTGAAAATTCTTGTGTTCTTTAGAGTCAATGGACTGATTAGTTGAAACCTTTTCTTGATTTGGTGTAGGTATGGAAGTAAGTGTTGGCATAGGAAGAATGATATCAAGGGGAAGAATTATCAGAGTTGTTGCTAGAATCTAGATAATGTGAATGCAATGGAGATGTGATCACATGAGATAAAGAAAATGCACACCACATAGATGCTAAAGTAATTTAAAATTATACAAGAAGATAAATTGCACAAGACAAAATGGAGAAAACCAAAATCTAATTAACATGAGATGGCCAAAGTGAAGAATACATATAGGAGAGCACGTAAGTAACTCCTCCACAAAAGGTGGCCAAGGCACCCCAAGAATAGACTGTAACTCCTCCATGAAAGGTGGTGACAAGGTTCTAAGAATAGATAAGTAACTCCCATTAGGGGAGTTACTTATGACATTCTTATGACACCTATGACACATCTATGACACACATCTCCACATAAGCTAGCCTATCCCACAAATGTAGGAAAACTCTATGTAAGCACAAGAAATACAATATCCTAATTAAAAAATAGGGAAAAATAAAAACCTATACTAATACGCCCCCATAAGCATAGCTTAGGTGGGCAGTGTGTAAATATAAAATGGGTCCTGACAACTAGGCCTGATGAGGCACCCATGTAAAAATGCAATCTCCCATAAGATAGAGAAAAGGAGAAAACCCGTAGGAAAAAACTCCCCCCCCCCAAAAGAGAGACATAAAAAAAAGGAAGAGGCTAGTGGCCCCCCTGAAGATGATGATGCTACAGATGTAGACCACACCCCAAGAAGAGCTCGTAGATGAATGAACTTGCTCTCAGTGAAAGGTTTGGTGAAGATGTCTGTAACCTGCTCCAAAGACTGGCAAAATATCAAGTCAATGACCTGACTATGAATAAGCTCCTGAATGAAATGCATGTGAATCTCTATGTGCTTGGTTTGTTGGTGCTAAACTGGATTCCTAAAAATTTGAATGGTACTCTGGTTGTCATAATAAATGATGGTGGGTTGCTTGATAGGAATGCTAAACTCAAAAAGAATCCCCTAAAGCTAAATAGCCTCAGTAGCTGCATTAACAGCTCCCCTATACTCTGCCTCTATGGATGATATACAATAGCATTAGCATTCTGCTTCTTACTAGACCAACTAATAAGACCAAAACCTAGAGAGAAATTGTAACTAGAAGTGGACTTGCGAGTCTGTGAATCACCAGCCTAGTCTAAATCTGTATATCCAACCAAGTCAACATCTATGCCAAATTTGTAATGAATCTCATATCTCTGTGAACCCTATATGTAATGCAAGATCCTCTTAGCTGCTTTCCAATGCAACTCATGAGGTTTCTGCATGAATCTGGAGACAAGTCCCACTGTATATGATATGTCATGCCTAGTGTGAGTCAAGTAGATGAGACTATGAACAAGTTGTCGATATTGAGTGGCATCAACTAATGATGAAGATCAATCAGTCTCAAGCTTAAATCTTGATAGAAAGGGAGTCAAAGATGGCTTGCAATTAGCCATGTGAAACCAAGCCAATAAGTCAAGAGCATACTTAGGCTATGTAGGAGAAATCCCTAAATCTGACTATGAGATCTTGATGCCAAGGAACTAGTGCAACAAACCCAAGTTTGTCATGTCAAATCTATCCTAGAGAGATGCCTTCACCACTGCAATAGCCAATGAAGAACTCCTGGTGATCAAAAGGTCATCAACATATAGAACCAAAATTAGGAGCAAATCATCCTACCACAAGAAGTAGATATTGGGGTCAGAATGGCACCTAGTGAAATCCATTATGAGAAGGAAGGAATCCATCTTGGCATACCAAGTCTGAGGGGCCTATTTGAGGTCATATAAAGATTTCCTAAGTCTGCATACTAAGGAAGAATTTTGAACAAATCTTGGTGGTTGCTCCATGTAGATCTCCTCCTCTAGGTCTTCATGAAGAAAGGCACTCTTCACATCCATCTGGTGCACATCCCAACCATGTGTTGTGGCAATAGCCAAGGTGAGTCAGATAGAAGTCATCTTTTCAATGGGTGCAAAGGTCTCTGAGTAGTCAATGCCTACCACCTGTGAGAAACCCTTGGCAACCAATCGTGCCTTATACTTATCAACCGACCCATTTGCTGCAAACTTGGTCCGATATATCCACCTACATCAAACCATCTTTCTTCCCTTAGGAAGTGAAGTCAAATCCCAAGTGTGATTTTTTATTAAGGAAGAATATTCTTCCTCTATAGCACTATCCCACTCAGGTACCCCAGATGCCTCTCAAAAAGTCTGTGGATCTGAAATTGAAGCAAAGAAGGCATGTGGATCTCTCTGAAAATTCCCCCTAGTATGTCTATCATCTATGGGATCTCCTACCCAAGTGTCAGCACTCTCAAGTGTCTGTCTAGCCCAAAGTGGCCCGAAAGTGGGTGAGTCAGGTGCTAACTCGTCATCCTCTAACTGACTAGAGGTGGATGACCCTGCATCACTATCCTCACTGTCTGAACTTGAAGAAGAAGAAGATGTCTCTGGTTCAAAAACTTGCTATGTCTGATTTGAATCTGATGAGGAATCATCATGAAGAAGTAGATCTGATGAGGGAGAAGAAGTGTCAAGTGTTGAATCTCTAAGTCTCTTAAAAATAGACACTTTTCTCTATAAACAGCTCATGAGTGACTGGATCTAGAAGGTGATACCCCTTGATACCATCTGGATATCCTATAAAGATGCAAGGCTTGGACTAATGTTCCATAGATTTGTGTTTCTTCTTCAGAATGCAGGCCATGGCTAGGGATCCAAAAACCCTAAGGTGCTCAACATCAAGTTTCCTTTTATGCCAAGCTTTAAATGGTGTTATCCCTTTCAAAGCTTTGTGAGGAACCCTATTTTGAATGTAGCAAGCATAATTGATGGCTTCAGCCTAGTATTGTGGTGCTAAGGATTTGGAGTGAATCATACAACTACCCATCTCTTTCAAGAACCTATATTTGTGTTTAGAAACCCCATTCTGTGAAGGATTGTAAGTGACTATGTGCTACAAATCAATCCCTTCTGTGGTGTAAAATTGCTCAAACCTGATGCTGACATACTCCCCTCCATTATCAGTTTGAAGAACCTTGATGGATTTCTCACTCTGTTTCTCAACAATAGCCTTGAAGTCTACATTTTTTTCAAACACTTTAGACTTTTGTTTGAGAAATTATATCTAGGTGTACCTAGAGAAATCATCAATGAAAGTGAGGATGTACTTGGCCCTTGTGAAAGATGGTTTGGGAAAGGGTCCCGATACATCACTGTAGACTAACTCCAAAAGTTGTGAATCCCTCCAAGCTTTGCCTTTGTCAAATTTTGCTTCAGGATGCTTCCCAAGGGAGCACCCCTCACAAAGTCCTTTTCAGAATTAGACACGAGGCAAGCCAATGACCATGTCATGTTTACAAAGTTGCTCAAGGTATCAGTAGTTAAGGTGGCCAAACCGCTCATGCCATAATTTGATAACTCCATCTGAATGAGTCAGCAATGTTGTTGGAGAAGAATCAAGTGCAAAATGTGAGGTGTATAACCTGGCTTGGTGATCTGCCCTACCCACTACCACTATAGTATCACTATGCAATTCTCTGATAGCCACTAAATTTGGTGAAAACTCAACTCTCATGCCCTGACCAATTTGAGTGATTTGGTACATTGATAGGAGATTGGTTGAAAGAGAAATAACACCTAGAACATTATTGAATGTTCCTCCTTCCATTTCAATTGACCCTCTCCCTGCAATGGAAACTGATTTGTCATCACCCAGACTAATTGACGTCATGCTACAAGGCTCTAAAGATGAAAACTCAACTAGTGAAGAGCCCATGTGGTGAGAAGCACCCAAATCAATGACCCATGATTTTGTAGAAGCTATAGTTGCTACAAGGGCCTTGCCCTTTTCTTTCTCCTTACTCTTGCCTTTTGCCTTGGTAGAATCTTGGGTAGATGAATTCTGCTTGATGGACTCAGGAACACCTATGTTATTCTTCTCTAGAAGATGAGTTAGGTGATCTATTTGTTTCTTCATACATTTGTGTTTATCATGCCCTGTCTTTTTACAATAGGCACACTTAACCTTCTCCTTTTTAGGTTTAGCATTGGAGGAGGAAGACTCAGTGTTATTTTTGGGAGGATTGTTTTTTTCTTTTTTCTTCTCTTGGTCCTTATTCTTTTTCTTCTTCTCCTTTGTTGAAGTCTTATCCTTACCATTTCTAGATATCAAAGCTTGGGGTTGAGTAGACTTCATTGTGCCCATTTGAATTAGCTTATCTTGCTCCCTAGTCAAGTTGGTAATGAATGAATCCAAAGAAGGCATTTTCCATGTAGTGCCAAGGGTACTTTTTGTGGCATGAAAAGTGGAGACAAAGACTGAATAACTTGGACCTAACTTTGTGAGAATAGAAAGGATGAGTTGATTATATTTCTTCTCTATCCTGCATTCTATCAATTGCAATCTATGGGCCTTAAACTTAGTGAATAAGTCTTGTATGGTGTCAAAGTTGTTAGGACTTAGACTTATGAGTTCATTTTCAAGCTCATGTCCTCTCATCTCATCAAGCTTCCCAAATAAGAGTTCTAAGGTGTCCCATATGTCTTTGGGAGTCTTAGAGGTTTCTAAATGAAAGAGAAGTTCTAGAGACATAGACAAGCTCAGTAATTTATAGGCTTCATCACTACAGTTGTACCACTTGACCTTTTCAGCATCAGTGTTGGGTTCTACTTCGATACCCATGGTGATCCTATACAACCCTTTGCTTCCAAGAATGATTGACATTTTAACCTTCCATTCATGATATTTGAAGGGTGTTAGGGGTTTAAGTTGAAAATAATCCATTTAAAGTTGAATTTAGGTGAACTTGTGTTGATTACAAGTTGTGAAATTATGCAGAAAGGAGAATGAAAGCAAAGATTTGCAAGTTGTGAAAAGCAATCACACCCCCCCCAAAATGTTGAGCCCCCCCCCAAAAAATATGTAAGTGCATGCTCAAAAGACCTCAGGCTCAGTCGAGAATGCATCTTAGAGCAATCAGTGCAAGACTATAAGCAAATAGGACGTCAGACTCAGCGAAAAATGCATCCTGGGAGACCCAAATTTTAGGCACTTTATAAACTAGCGTATTTTTGACAAATAACAAGCTTACGCTATGGATAATTGAATTACAAACACTTTTGAAAAAAATAGCACCCAAATTTGAGATACCATTTGTAAGATATTAAAGGTTCAATTTTCTCGTAAACTAGTGTTTTTGCCAAAAAAAGCACTAAAACATTAAAAAAATGCCTGTTTTGAGAGAGAAAGTGGCCTTCCAACCACTCGTTAGATTTGGCACAGAGTGATGAATCCAAAGGAGGTTTGTGTGAGGGGGAATTGGCCTCTTGCCAACCTGGGCCTCACCCTTTGTCTTCGTAGGTTGAAGATACAAGTTTTTTAAAACCTCTAAATTGCTCTTTTTTAAAAATGTTTTCAACTTACTTGTTTTCCAGCATACTAAATGACACTATGAAGTGATTTAAGTCAGAAAACATTTAAGAAAGTAATTACCAATGCCCAGTTCAAGTCACCACATGGGATGCCAAGCAAGGAAGGGACGCCATTTTTTAAAAAAGTGCTGGCAAAAAAACAAATGAGCTACAGACCTGCACGCTGGACGTCGTACGACCTAATGGCATGCTTGTTGCTGAAGGCATATATGTAAAAAGGATGCACCATTTTTAATAGAAAATATCCACTACCTCACCACGTGCCATAACAAGTTGGATGCCGTGACTGTCTGAAGACATTGCAAGGACACAGAAAGGACTGTTGTAGCTCGCAACAAGGTTAGCCAATCACTACCAATGTGGCAATAGTGCCCACGCCTTCCTCCCAAACAAGTTCTGATTGCTGGCAGAAAATAAAAAAATAATAATCTGCAGACCTCTCACCAAGAAAAGTGTGCAATTCTGATAGCGTGGCTGATGCTGCTCCTCCCTCTACTCACAACAATGGTGCCCAACAGCTTGCAACAAAGTCAACCCCTCCAACATCCAAGAAGCAAAACCAGATTGTAGAGATCTATCTTTTTCCTTTAGAGTGACCAAAAAAAAGAAATTCTACTACCTTGCTAAAGCCACAACAGATCTAAACAAGATGTCTTGGAAAATTCTAACTCATAAGTAATTTTTTGAACAAGTTTTCGTATGGATTTGCATGAGTTTTCAAAAAACTCTACCAAAACTCTCAAATGCAATAGAGTTAAATAAAAAAAACTACTAAGGAAGCAAAGTAAGAATTTTAGAATAAACTAATAGCATAACCAGACACACGATTACCAGAGTGGCTCTGATACCATATTAGAGTTGTTGCCAAAATCCAGATAATGCGAATGCAATGGAGATGTGATCACATGAGATGAAGTAAGTGCACACCACATAGATGCTAAAGCAATTTGAAATTATACAAGAAGATAAATTGCACAAGACAAAATGGAAAAAACCAAAATCTGATTAACATGAGAAGGCCAAAGTGAATAATACATATAGGAGAGCATGTAAGTAACTCCTCCACAAAAGGTGGCCAAGGCACCCCAAGAATAGACTGTAACTCCTCCATGAAAGGTGGTGACAAGGTGATAATAATAGAGAAGTAACTCCCATCAAGGTAGTTACTTATGACACCTATGACACATCTATGACACACATCTCCACATAAGCTAGCCTATCCCACAAATGTAGGAAAACTCCATGTAAGCACAAGAAATACAATATCCCTAATGAAAAAATAGGGAAAAATAAAAACATACATTAATAAGAATAACAACAAGAGGTGGTTGGATCTCAGGGAACAAAGGCATTAGTGGTATATGTGTAAGCTTATGAGCTTGTACTAGATAATTCTCTACTCTGATTGCCACCTCATAAGCATTTGGTAGTGTGCTTCCTCCCATAGACTAAATCATTACTACAATGTCACTATTAAGATATTTCAAATAGTAAAGGAAAGCATAGTTAGGAGTAAGTCTGACAGAGATTAGAATCATGTCCCATGTCTTTTGAAACCTTATATTGAAATCTTGCATAACCTCATAAGGATCCCTCTTAATTATGGTTAGTTATTCTACAAGTGACAAGTGGTCACTTTTGTCTTCAAACCTTTTACACAGGGCATCACCTAATTGATCCCATGATGTGATGGAGTTGGAGTCAAGGATTTTATACCAGTCTAAGGCTTTACCCTTGAAATAGATGGTTGATAACCTAATATTCACATTTTCCTCATTGACATTATGAATATTGTAAGAGTTGGCTACATCCATGAGGTGGTTAGAAGGGGTTGTAGATTGGTCTCTAGTGAAGTAAGGAAAATTTTTAAGAGTTGTTACTAGAATAGGATCATATTTATAGAGGTCTAAAGGATTCTAACCATTGAAATCCATAAAAGGGAAAGCCCTAGGGGTATCCATTGTAATGAAATGGGATAATAAAGATCTTCTTACAAAGGTAGACCTAGGGATTGGTTTAGGATGAAAGTTCCCTTTGTAGGGATGAGTATTAACAAACCTTAACCCTTCTACTATATTTAAAGGTAACTCAACAAATTCAAAAGTAATACCTCTAGAAGTTGATCTTGTAGTCACCTTTGGCATGAAAGATAATTATTGATCTACAACTAGAATGTTGAGTGTTATTCAGAGTCACCAGATACTATTGGATGAAAGCTATCACCATTGCAAATTGATCAAACCAACATCAAACTTGAACAATCTTTTTTGAAAATGTGTCCCACTAGGCATGCCAAAAATTGTTATGGCATAGAATTTTACCCTTGTGGGATAGTTATTCAAGATCTTCCACTCTTAGCCACAATATTAGAAAAACCTTAGGTTTTGGGTATCCTATGGTGAGGTTGAACCTCTAGAGAAGGTTGGCTTCCTCTTGATGGATCACCTACACTAATGTCTATACTTGGAAAAGGGTTAGAAAGTGGGTAAAGGGTTACAAAGAGAGATAAAAATGTGATGCATTAGATTAAATGGACACTCACATAAGCTTGAAATTAACACTACATCATCATAAGATAATATTTTCTCACACAATCTCACAAACCAACTAATTACAAAAGTATTTCATGAACTAGGCTCACCAAGCAAAGAAAATTCTAAGATTCATACCTAGCATCCATTAATGGTATAAAGAACACAAGTTTAGACCTACAAATAGATTTAAAACACCTTAAAAGAGGCAAGAAAGGAGGACAATGGTCATGGAATAATATCCTTCATAATAAAATCATGCACAAGCTTTTTCAACACTATTCAGAGGCAAGTGATAGGCAAAGAAATTCTTTATTGCTTTAAGAGGTAGTTCTTGTAAAATTGGATAGGGTTTAACCTTATCAAATGAGAGTCTCTAGATACTCCCAAAAATGTGAGTATATATATGTAAATGGGGAACAAATGGGAGATATAGAGGAAAGGGTAAGAGAGAGGAGAAGCACACCATTAAAAATCAATAAATGAACTACCGTCACCTTTCAATGAATTCTTGAACAAATTTTGATATATCATGACTAATCCTTCATCAAAAAATTATCCTTCATTTGTCCCAATAGCCATCAAGATTTCTCATTGGCTGAGAAATACACTAGAAGACAAGAATTTGTTGAGGATGATGAATCATGATCTTACCAAGAAGGAAAAAACTTTAAAGGCTCTAAAACAAAATTGAATGCTTTGCCTACACTCTCCAATCTCCAAATCCAATTCTTAGAACTTCTACACCACCCTTCACTAGGATTCATTACAAGGGAAAAATACTCATATAAATAGACCTAACAAATCCATGACCATGTCTTTTTTAAATGGTTTTAAGTACCTATATGTTAAGGATATGATCATGTCAAAAGATAAGACACTTCTTTTCATAATCACAACTCTACTCCTAATTCAAACCCTAGACATAGGTCTAATATATATTAAAACCAATCCCATTATTGGTTTTCATATAACCATAATTGAAATCCATAGGCTAGGGTTTCTTAATCTTGAACAAGATGTAAAACTTATGTTTGAAATATTTTGAGAGGTCTAGCTGAGCTTCAACGGTGATATATGAACCTATAATGTTGTTTATGTGGTACCCAAATCATATTTTGATATGTGCATTTATATATTTACACACCTAGGTGGTGAAATATTTTTGATCTGATGTGTCCACCTATGTGGCATACTCACCATGTTATTTATCATATTTAAAAAATTGACCATTTCAAATTTATACGTGTGTGACCATCTTGTGCCTCATCGAACTTGATTGAATTTACTCTATTGATATTTTATTTAGGCTTCCCAAATTATGACACTTGGCAAACCCACATTTAATCTATGGATATTATTGCTAGTCTTCATTTCGTAACCACTTTTTCACCACATGGTATCCTCACATTCAATCTAGGCTCATTGACCTTTTAACTTGATTCACACCATTGATCTCTTTTGCATGGTTGAATGTGCTCTATTGATATTTGATTTGTAAGATCAAATCTGCATCATTGATCCTTTGACTCACTATAATCATGACACTTGTCACTATTTCATTCCATCTCAAGATTCACTGACTTGTTGACCTCAATCTCACCATTAGATCTTCATTTGCATGATTAAATGTGCACCATTGATCTTAAACCCAGTCTTTAACATAGACCATTGATCAAGATTTGTTTATAAGAACACCCATCATTAAACTTGATCTAAGAACTTTTTGAATTTTTGACTTGGTTGATCACCTATGTGCCATCAATTTTTAATTTGATCAGATGTCATTTCACAACTTGGTGGCCCCACATTTAATGCTAGGATCCTATTGAATATTTTAAACCAAATAGCTATTTTTTTAGCTTCAACTTGACATCCCTAGGCATGTCCCATTTATATTTGAAGGCTCATATCTTAAGATATAAAAATCATCAAGACACCAAAATTATAAGGGACATTATTGGCATGAAAAAATTCATTTCATGTAATCTTTAAACTTTGGTTGAATTTCAAGTGTACTTATTAGATGCACAACCAAACTGACATGTTCATTCTTACTTGACTTGTTAGGATGGTCTAGCTCATCTAGGCTTGTGTTAATCATATTTTGACCTACCAAAGGTTCTCATAAACCTTCGAGACTTTATGAAAAACCCCATTCATGCTCCTAAGTGTTAGAAAACCATGAAAACCTATGGGATCCTTCTCTTGTAATTCTACACTTGTTTTCAGACCTACTTGTCAAAAATAAACAAATCCAACTTAAGACTTGCTTAAAGTGTTATAAAATATTATAAGTGACATGTGGTATTCATCTTCCACCATTGGATTACTTCAATCAACAATAACTCTGATCAAGCTCTCACTTCACAACTAGGACCTCCCAAAATACTGATCCATCCAAGAAAAAGTTTCATATGTAGGCTAATTTTGGCCAACAGTAATAGGAAGTATTGTTTTAGAGATTAAATTTCAAGTCTTCGTGAATGTGTTTTGAGACCAGTTGAAAATTTTAAGTGGGATACTTACAAATAAGGGTTTAAGTCTTTATACCTATGTTATGAAGTCTAATGCACTTGGTGATGACCTTAAGGTCATGTATTATATATGTATGTATGTATGTATGTATGTATTTAGTTTCCATGGTTTTTAAAAAAAAATTATGTTTTTGGTTCAATTATTCAAAATGGACTTTCTGGGTATGCACAAGCCTAATATGAACAAGTACTAATGATGTGCTCCAAGTAGTATCATATGAACTTACACAAGTGGTGAAACATATCAAATAAACTATATGAATTATTCATATACATCTATAGGGTTTCATGAGTGCTTTCATGATAGTTTTAATCCATAGAAGAGCTAATTGAGCAAAGAAGTTAAAAGACAATTTTTGCTTGTGTGAGAGGAAGATTTGAGTGTGATAGAGAAAAAGAAGACCATAATCAGTTATAAGATGGAAATAAGATAAAGGTGGACAATCTCAAAGTGTTTATTGAGTGGGTGATAAATTATTAAGGGGGTGTTGGAAATATTGTCATTGATGTCAAAGGTTTAGCATTATTGGTGATAAAGGCCCCATTGCATTTAATGTTGTTTGTAATTAATATATCTTGGCTAATATTTATTTAATATTAATGAATATATTTTTGGTTGCATATGAGACAAAAGAAGGGCCCATGGAGAAGTCAAAGAGCCATGGGATAAAGATAAAAGAAGGATGGGACACATTTTCCCATGAAGAGTCATCTTGGGGAATTCCAAGAGTCACCAAGTGAAGACAAAAGAGGAAGGGCACAATTTCTCATGAAGGGACACTTTAAGGAATAAAAAAAGTCACCAAGATGAGGACAAAAGAGGGAAGGATGTTTTTGATCATGAAGGGTCACCATATGACTTTTCAAAGGCTTGAATATGAAGGTTCATACAAGTTTAGCACCATTTTCCATGAGGATTGAAGGGTCACAAAGGGGGAAGGCCAAAGGTCATTTGGAAAGCTATAAATAAAGGCTTGAGAAGCCATTTGTAATATGAAAAATAGAGGTTGATTTGATATTGTAATATCTAGCTTAGAAGAGCAATTGTGAGAGATGAATATGATTTGTATTAATTATATCTAGCTTAGAAGAGCAAAGGTGAGAGAGAGGAAAGAGATGTTGTATTGAACTATCATCTATTGAGATAGAAACATTGAGAGATAGATGTGTGGTATACACAAAGGGGTTGGTGCTCTTGTGGGTTCGTGCTCACGAATAGTAGTTGGGTTGGTGCTCAACAAAGGGGTTTAGTGCTCCTGTGGGTTGGTGCTCACGAATAGTAGCTGGGTTGGTGCTTGATAAAGGGGTTTGGTGCTACTACACGTTTGTGCTTGTGAATATTGTTTGGGTTGGTGCTCATTCATATACTTGAGATTTTTCTCCATGGTTTTTCCCACATTGGGTTTCCACGTTATATCTGGTGTCTCTATCTATCTTGTGTGGTGTTTATTGTTTGAGTTTTATTGCATATCTTGAATGTTTGATTAAGTGGATTTTGGTTAAAGGAAATTTTTTATTAGATATATGATATAATGATTCACCCCCCTCTCAATATATCCCATGCTTAACAATTGGTATCAGAGTAGGTTCCTTTTTGAAAAAGTTTTACAACTTGAAGGTAGATCAGGAAAGCACAAGATGGCAATACATAAAGGTGCCTATGCAAGCAAAAGAATAGTTGATCAAGAAGAAGAAGAGGATGAAACCGAAGTGAATATGGAAGGAGAACTCATGTGTGCCTTAGAAGAGTTAAAAGTTTTTGAAAAGAAAAATTGAAGATTGAAGCATCAAATCGAGAAAAATGAAAAGGAGTCAAAGGAGATAATTGAAGATCTAACGGCACAGTTAGAAATATCAAGAAAAGAATGTGAAAGGTATGTTATTGAAATTGCCTCTTTAAAAAAAGAGATTGAGAAAGTAGTCAATAATAAAATAGTCAATGATTCAAAATTTGAGAATAGCACTAATATGTTGAATAAGATATTAGAAAGCCAAAAGGCAATATCAGATAAGATAGGTATCAGTTTTGAAAATAAGAAGAGCTATGTTGAAGCTCTTACAAATAAAGAAACAAGAAGGGAAGAAGTGAAGAATACAGAGGACAAAGAAGGCTGGAAGGAACAAAGCTATAAAAGGCAATTAGGTCAGATATTCACAAATAGGTCCTATTTTTATGGTTACTATTTTTATTGTAATGGATATGGTCATAAGAAATTAGAATGTAGAAAAAGAGCTAACAATCTCAAAAATAAGGAAAGGAAGTTCATGTAGAGTCAAGCAGAAGCTATAACTCTTTTGCTCCTCTATCAAGATTTGATGAAGAGACCATAATTTGTTACAAGTGTAACAACTTCAGACACATAGCTTGGTATTGTAGAAGCATGTTCGAGTTAGTCAAGAAGGACCAGAGTTTCAGTGCTCCATTCATCAAGAAAAAGGTTCAGACATGGTAGAAGAAATAATTTGAAGGTTCTATGTTGGTCTAGATAGCTTTGCATGCAAGAAATGAAGAAAATCCATGGTTTATTGATAGCGGATGTTCGAGGCACATGACAAGAGATAAGATCAAGTTCATAACCTTGAAGAAGATCAATGGTGGCACAGGGAAATTTGGGGACAATACTACTACCAGAATTGCCAAAAAAGGTACACTAAGTTTAGATAATGGTAGAACTAAAACTGAAAATGTTTTATATATAAAAGGTATTAAGCATAATATTTTGAGTGTAAGTCAAATGTGTGATCAAGGGCACACACTAGAGTTTTATGTATAAGTTTGTGAAATTAAAAGAAAATATTTAGATGTATTGATTGCAGATGCTCAAAGAATAGGTAATAACTTATATATGGTATCAGACATCAAAGGTCAAAAATGTTGTTTGAGTCAGATTGAAGAAAGTTGGCTATGGCACAGGAGAATGAGGCACGTAAATTTTCACAATCTTGTCAAAATTTGTAAAAAGCAAGCAGTTAAGAATCTTCCAAAGATCACAAAGCCATCTAACACGCTTTGTGGACCTTGTCAGCATCGGAATCAGGCTAGAAGGTGGTTCAAAACAAAAGAGTACTCAACCACTCAGATGCTAGAGCTTGTTCACATTGATCTATGTTGACCTATGAGGACTCAAAGTACTCAAGGTGATAAATATTTCATGTTGCTTATTGATGATTTTTCACATATGACTTGGATAATGTTTTTAAAGAAAAAATTAGAAGCTTTTAGACAATTCAAAGCATTCAAAGCATTAGTTGAGAATGAAACTAATCTAAAGATTAAGTGTCTAAGATCAAATAGAGGAGGAAAATTCATGTCAGATCAATTTATTGAGTTTTGTGAAGATCATGGAATAAAGAGACAGTATTCAGCAGCCATAACTCCACAATAAAATGGAGTGGTTGAATAGAAAAATAGAACAGTTCAGGAGATGGTGAGGACAATGCTAAATGAATTCAATATAGCAAATAAATATTAGAGAGAGGTAGTTGGTATAGCAGTGCATATTCAGAATAGAGATTTATTAAGAATCAACAGTGACAAGACTCCTTATGATCTATGGAAAGACAAACCAACAATAGTTGATTATTTTAGAGTTTTTGGTAGCAAATGCTTCATAAAGAGAATCAATGAAAAACTTGGTAAGTTTGAATCTAGAGCAGATGAAGGTATATTTCTTGGTTATTCTTGCAAAAGTAAAGCTTATAAATGTTATAACATAAGAACTAAGAAATTTTTTGAAAGTACTAGTGTTAGGATAGAAGAAGATGGAACACAAAAGATTAGTGATCCAGTAGACATTCCTGTTATCATTGAAGAGAAAGGCTTTGAAGAATCAAATGAGGATGAGGAAAAGGAGAAGGAGAAAAAGGGCACCAAGACTCCATCCAAATATGTTCTAAAAAGTCATAATGAAAGTGACATCATTGGGAACATAAAAGAAGGAATTCGCACCAGAAGAATGATGGTAAGTGAATCTGAACAAGTTAATTGCTCTTTGTTATCTAAAATTCAGCCTAGAAATTTTTTAGAAGCTAGACATGATGAGCATTGGGTTAAGGCTATGAATGAAGAATTAGATCAGATAGAAAAGAATGATACTTGGGAATTAGTGCCTAGACCAAAAGATCACAATGTGATAGGAACAAAATGGGTTTATAGAAATAAGTTGAATGAAAATGGAGAAGTAACCAAAAATAAAGCAAGATTAGTATGTAAAGGATATGCTCAGATTGAGGGAATAGATTTTGAAGAAACTTTTGCACCAGTAGCAAGGTTAGAGGCTATTAGAATGTTTCTTGCATATGTAGTATTTAAAAATTTCAAAGTGTTTCAAATGGATGTAAAATCTACCTTCCTAAATGGGAATCTTGAAGAAGAGGTCTACATTAAATAGCCTGAGGGGTTTATTCTCTCGAATATTAGTAATCATGTATGCAGATTGAAGAAAGCATTGTATGGATTAAAACAAGCTCCCAGAGCTTGGTATGCAAGACTTGATAAGTAATTGCAAGATCAAGGATTCAAGAGAGGATTTGTTAATAGTAATCTTTAAATCAAAACAAAAGGTGAGCATCAATTGATTGTTGTGGTATATGTTAATGATATCATTTTTGGAGGAAATACTGAAAAGATGACAAAAGAATTTTTCGATAGAATGCAAAAATAATTTGAGATGTCTATGCTTGGAGAATTATCATTTTTTTTAGGATTACAAATATTTCAATCAAATAAAGGAATTTTTATATTTCAAAATAAATATGCCAAGGAAACGTTGAAGAAATTTGGTTTTGAGGATTGTGTACCAATTGGCACACCTATGTGTACAGTAAATAAGGTGAGCAAGGATGTAGATTCACCTATTACAGATCAATATTTGTATAGATCTATGATTGGTAGTCTTTTATATTTGACAGCATTGAGACCAAATATCATGCATGCAATAGGTATGGTTACAAGATATCAGTCATCTCCAAGAGATAGTCATGTTTAGTTGGTGAAATGAATATTTAGATATATCAAGGGGACATTGGACTATGGATTATGGTATCCCATAGGTAAAGATTTCACTTTAGTTGCTTATACAGATTCAGATTGGGCAGGGTGCTTAGATGATAGAAAGAGTACAAGTGGAGGAGCTTTCTTCCTTGGTGATAGCTTAGTATCATGGCTAAGCAAGAAGAAGAACTTAGTATCACTTTCTATAGCTGAAGCAGAATATATTGCAGCAGTATTGTGTTGTACTCAAGTGCTTTGGATGAAGCAAACTTTGGAAGATATCAAGGTAAAGTATGATGAACCTATTTCTATTTTTTGTGATAACATAAGTGCTATAAACATTTCAAAAAATCTAGTAATGCATTCAAGAACAAAACATATTACCATTAGATATCACTTCTTGAGAGAGCAGGTTGCAGATCAATAGGTTAAGATGGAATATATTAGTACTATAGAGTAGATTGTAGATATTTTAACAAAGGCACTACCAAAAGACACATTTGATTATCTATGAGAGAAGTTGGGAGTAATTTCCTTTACTTCCTGCCATTGAGGTTCAGCTTCAGTTGAGGGGGAGTTAAGTGTTAGCTCCAAGTATGCCCTATTCCACTGATGTCAAAGGGGGAGAATAATAGGTATAGGTACATGTGTAGAAAATAGGTACAAGGAATAGGTATAGGTACAGGTGTAGAAAATAGGTACAAGGAACAAGTACAAGTTAGTACAGTAAGGGTGAGTTATTGTATGTTTTTAGATGACAATATGTGTAGGTGACAGGATGTGGCAGTTTTAGGATTGAGGTTACCATCAATGACAAAGGGGGAGATTGTTGGAAATATTTTCATTGATGTCAAAAGTTTAGCATTATTGGTGATAAAGGCCCCATTGCATTTAATGTTGTTTGTAATTAATATATCTTGGCTAATATGAGTTAATATTTATTTAATATTAATGAATATATTTTTGGTTTCATATGAGACAAAAGAAGGGCCCATGGAGAAGTCAAAGAGCCACGTGATAAAGACAAAAGAAGGATGGGACGCATTTTCCCATGAAGAGTCATCTTGGGGAATTCCAAGAGTCACCAAGTGAAGACAAAAGAGGAAGGGTGCAATTTCTCATGAAGGGACACTTTAAGGAATACGAAAAGTCACCAAGATGAGGATAAAAGAGAGAAGGACATTTTTTATCATGAAGGGTCACCACATGACTTTTCAAAGGCTTGAATATGAAGGGTCATACAAGCTTGGTGACATTTTCCATGAGGATTGAAGGGTCACAAAGGGGGAAGGCCAAATGTCATTTGGAAAGCTATAAAGGCTTGAGAAGCCATTTGTAATATGAAAAATAGAGTTTGATTTGATATTGTAATATCTAGCTTAGAAGAGCAATTGTGAGAGATGAATATGATTTGTATTTATTATATCTAGCTTAAAATAGCATAGGTGAAAGAGAGGAAATAGATGTTATATTGAACTATCATTTGTTGAGATAGCAACATTGAGAGATAAGTGTGTGATATACACAAAGGGGTTGGTGCTCACGAATAGTAGCTGAGTTGGTACTCGGCAAAGGGGTTTGGTGCTCCTGTGGGTTGGTGCTTGACAAAGGGGTTTGGTGCTCCTACAAATTTGTGCTTGTGAATATTATTTGGGTTGGTGCTCATTCATATACTTGAGATTTTTCTCTATGGTTTTGCCCACATTTTATTTCCATGTTATATCTAGTGTCTCTCTCTATCTTGTGTGGTGTTTATTGTTTGAGTTTTATTGCATATCTTGAATGTTTGATTAAGTGTATTTTGGTTAAAGGAAATTTTTTATTAGATATATGATATACTGATTCACCCCTCCTCTTATTATATCCTGTGCTTAATATGGGGTTGTAGCCTCTTAGCAAGTTGGTGCTTGTTAAAGTCAAGTTGGTGTTTGATACATTTAGGGGTTGGTACTCCTTGTTAGGTTGGTTCTCAAATAAATTTGATTCATGGTCTTAAAGTAAAATTTTTCTAAGAGTTGTTTTAGTGTGTTTTATTTCCTTTGAGATTTTCCCACATATTTATTATGTCCATGTGTTTTATGCTCTTGTGGATTGGTGCTTGTGCTTGCTAAGATGTACATGCTTGTCTAAATGATCTATGATTGCTTAAGTGAGATTTTTTAAAGTATTAAATAATAATTCATCCCCCCAATTACTTTTATTCAAACATTTGGTACCAAATCTTGTTCTTTTAAAGTAGGGCTAAATGCCTAAAGGAAGATCCTAGAAGCAAGGATGGCTACTCACTAAGCTCAAGGTGGTTTATGTGCCAGTAAAGCTCTCTTGTTCAATGGTTCTAACTATTCCTTTTATAATGTCATGATGAATATATATTTGATGTTTCAAGGTCATGATATTTGGAAATCAATTGTGGATGGCTATAGTGTTCCTCTTATTCCACCAACTGATGCAGTAGGTAAGAAAACTAGTGAAAATAACTCCAAGGTAATGAATGATATAATTTGTGGCTTAACAGAGATAGATCTTGTGAAAGTAATGTACTGGGAGTCTTCCAATAGATATGGAACAAATTTAATACCATATATGAGGTTGACACTAAGGTAAAGATGGCCAAATTATAGACCCACAAAAAATAGTTTGAAAACCTAAAAATGAATGAAGATGAAACCATTGCATCCTACTTGTTGAAGGTTGATGAGGTTGTCAATATAATTAGAGGATTGGGAGAAGAATTAAAAGAATATATTGTTATTCAAAATGTTCTAAGATCACTAACTCCTAATTTTGACTCTAAGGTATCTATTGTAGAAGAGATACAAGATTTAAACAAGCTAGAGATGGGTGGACTTCATGGCATTTTGACTACTTGTGAGATGATAACTAACGAAGGAAGATATCTCAAGAAGGAATAAACTTCCAAAGTTGAAAATAATTCAAAATTCGAGAAGGTCAAGGATGAATAATTGTTAGATATTGATGATGATCAACTAATAGCCATGTTTGCAAGAAAGTTAAGATTTGGATCTAGTAAGTACAAAGGTAAGTTACCTTTCAAATGTTTCAACTATGGAAAGATTGGTAACTATTGGCCATTTTTCGCCCACATATCAAATTGGTGCCCAATGGCTAAAAATCCTAATGTAAGGAAAGAATAAGAGTTCCTAACTAGTGGTTTGAACAAAATCTAGATGGTTATGAGCAGAATAGTGAGATCTTCAATCTCACAAGTTTTTTTTAAACACTTGAGGTATGCTTAAAATGTAAATTGTCAAATTTTTAATGATAGTTATTGAGCTACAAAATATCCATGGGATATCTAGGACACTTAGGATGAATATGGATTTCTTCAAATTTCATACATGCCAAGTTGCAGCTCACATGATGAAGCAAGATAGAGGCTATACACTTTCAGAGAGTGGCTCCACAAACTAAGATAATCAAGCCTTCACACTTGGGAATTTTCAAATGAGGATCAAGAAAGATATAAAAATTATGCATTTAATGTCTTCACTCAAGAATATTTCTAGGAAAATAGATCAAATGGGTTATCTATTTATATCATTAAAACCATCCCCTAAAATTTTAGTGACATCATGAGTTCTACGCTTCAAGTTATAAATCTTAAAAGTTGGCCAAAATGAAAGACATCTGTGCAAGTGTCAAGTTTATGCCCAAGTAAAAATCCACATGAGTTTAAATTTGATAGTTTATAGGACATCAAAAAATGTTCTCATGGATGTTAAATGATGTCCACACAAATTTCAAATTCAAGCTCTATGAACTCATTGATAGGGTTCAGAAAGTCCTTGGCAGAAACCTAGGGAAGAGTGCATATCCAACAAGTGTCAAAACCATAAGAGCTTCAACATGTCAAAAAATTATATTACTGATAGTTATAGAAAGAGAAGTAGAGCTTGACATAAATAAGACCAAATTATAGACAAGGTACTATAGGAAAACCAATGTCCTTAGTTTGGTTTTCCTCTATAATTAATTTAGTTCAAGACCCAAGGCACATAGTAGATATGAAAGGGCCATCTTGAGTCATGCCTCGACAATCTGTCATTTAGAATAGACATGACATATCCCTAAAGGGTATGAGGATTTTATCCTTTCAATGAAATATGGTGGAAAATCAATAGTCTAGAACTTGGGGGTTTGGAAATCAATTGGGGCCTTCACTTCTATCCAAATCAAGACTTGTCACCTATGGTTAACTTTTATCTTCTAACACACCTTACTAAATTAGTGGAATAATTTTGAGGCATATCATAAATATCTCATTCATATTTTCCTATCCTGATTGGACCAAAAGCATGATAAAAATAGCTAAAAGCTAATAGACAACTAGTTACCAACTTCTCCCTTCTCTCACTTTAGCTATTATAAATGGAGGCCTTAAGGCCAAAAATAGATATCTCTCACTTCTTTTGATAGATCATTAGATCTCTCTCAATCTTTCTCTCAGTTCACTCCCTTGGTTAGACCAGACTCTACCAAGAATTAATTTGTAACCTTTTGAAGTAAATAGAAGGTTGTGCTTTGATTTTATTATTATGGTAGAGTGTGTACTTATCTCACCTAGCTACTAGTTCATCTGCTCATATATGTTGTGTTCTACATCTCTTGATCAAAGCCTGTATATGGATACTGTGACTAGTTAGTGTCTTATTTTAGACCTTTCCTTTCATTTCCCTTAGCCTAGATCATTTGGTAAGCCTTTACATGGATGTATATCAGATAGTTGGATTCTAAACTTAGCCTCTACTCATTTTATTAGTGTTCTTTAAGTTAAGTAGGAAGGATCAACCTATAATGTTGGTGCATCACCTGTTATCTTTCTTAATATCCCTTATCCCCTTATAACCCTTTTTTGTGAAGCACTAGGCTTAGTTTTTAGTTTTAAGTGAGCATCAAAGATGACCTAGCCTACTCCACATGTTCATCCCCATCACATGATACCCACAACCTAGGGTTGTTGTTCCCATTATTTGACCAGGATTTGAGTGAAGAGACCTAAACAAGCTCCCTACTTAGCTTGGGGTATAATTTTGGATGTTAATAGTTTATAGCATGCCTTATGGGATGAAATACTTAAATAAGAGAGGAATTATTGGTGTTGTTCTTCTACATATTAGCCTTTGGAGGCACTTTTTTGAAACATCAATGGTGACTCTGAGCTTTATCTAGTTACAGTAGTCCAGGTAAGCCTTCAATCATTTTATCTACATCTAATATCCTTTTATGAGTCTCTATGTCAAATTTAAGGTAGAGTTTCACCCTCACCTGGTTGGAAATCCTTATCACCAATCAAATAGAGCCTTATAACCATCTAATTTCCCCTATTAGCCTTATAATGAGCATACCTATCCTTCATATCAACCCATTTACCCCTATAGCCACCTTTCTACTACTACACACTTATTGTCCCTTAAACCAAACAAGATAAAGTCATTAAAGGTGATGATAAATTGGGATGAAACTTTTTAGATAATCTAACCTCATCTCATAAAAAGGATGAGGGAATCAGTTTGGATGTTGGAAAAAGAGTGGATGGTTATTAGTGAGAAAGTTTAGTATGATGCTATTAGTAATGATCTCTATGAGATGAAGACCCTAATCCAATGGTGGATAGACAAATTGGTAAAATTGGAGGGTAAGGAGAAATAGTCCAAGCAACCTCTGCCCCCCATCCAACTCCAGCCTTACATTCCCTCTCCCCTTCAAGAATAACCTATTCTAAAGAATGAAAATGAAGAGGAGGGAGAGGATTAGGAGGATTCATTGTGGTAGTTGTATCATGACTTCATGGAAGAAATGGACTTGGTTGGGGGTCACACAATCTCTCTATCAAATGAGGGAGAAGCAATCTTGATTGACTAGTCTGAGACATAAAAAGAAGACTTACAACCCTAGGATCATGGTCAAGGGATTGATCTATCTACCCCTAAAAGAACACCATTAGAGTTGTAGCTCCATGAAAATATATCTTTAAATGTATTTGTTTTCTTAGGAGATGACATGTTTAATTTTTTTAAACATGGTTATCAACTTCTCCCTTCAATCTTGGACATCTTTCTACTTTTAGAAGCTAGAGGTGAACTCAATTGGCCTAAAGAGGTCACAACATCAAAAGCTAGTCCTACAGGCATGTTGAAGGGGATAGATCAAGATGGTCTATATAATCATGACTAGTAGTGCATAAATAAAGGAGGAATGGACCTATTCTTATGAGGCACATAGATCTGGGAGTGTGATAATTGGGTTTTAGACCCATACTTCTAACCTATATACCTGAAGTCAATGGTAGAAGAGCTAGTCACTTTCCCAAGAAAACCTAAGCATTTGATTGCTCTCAATTGTAGAAGAGATTTATTCAAGAACAATAAGTATACTTCAAAGCTCTAACATGCACACAATAGTCTCCCATTTGATCCAAGGGGATGTGTTTGTAAACTATTTTATATATTAGGTTATATTTCAAAGTTTTCTTATAAAGTGTTTATGTACCTTTTTTCATAGGTTAATCATTTCACTTTTCAGGTGTCTACATGCACCTACCTTATTCTATTTTATTCCTTTTTATTCTTTTCAAAGGTTAAGCAGGATTGACTCCATGCCTAATGGATCAGACTAGTAATGGGTTCTCAAACATAGAAGGCATGTTTCCTTATGAGTCACCAAGAATGTTGGCCATTTTTATCCCACATATCAAACTGGTGCTTAATGGCTAACAATCTTAATGAAAGGAAAGAGGTAGAGTTCCTAACTAGTGGTTTGAACAAAATCTGGATGGTTATGAGTTGAATAGTAAGATATTGAATCTCACAATTTTTTTCTTAACAATTGAGGTATGCCTAAAATGTAAATTTTCAAATTTATAAGGATAGGTCTTGAGCTATGAAATCTCCATGGGACATCTAGGATGCTCAAGATGAATATGGGTTTCTTCACATTTCATATGTGTCAAGTTGTAGATCATGTAATGAGGCAAGATAGAGGTTATGCACTTTCAAAGAGCAGCTCCACAAACTAAGATAATCAAGCCTTCACACTTGGCCATTTTCAAATGAGGATCAAACAAGACAAAAAAATTTTGTATTTAATGTCTTCACTTAGGAAGCCTTCTAGGACAATAAATCAAATGGGTTTGCTCCTTGTAACATTAAAACCATCCCTTGAAAGTTTGGTGCCATCATAATTATATGCTTCAAGTTATAAATATGTATAGTTAGTCAAAATGAAAGACACATGTGTAAGTGTCAACTTTATGCTGAGGTAAAAATCCACATGAGTTTAAATTTGATGGTTTATAGGACATCAAAAAATAATTCTCATATATGTCAAATGAAATTTACACAAACATCAAATTCAAGATCTATGAACTAGATGATAGGGTTTAAAAAATCCTTGTTGGAAACATAAGGAAGAGCATGTGACTGACAAGTATCAAGACCACAGGAGCTTGAGCAAGCTAAATAGTCAGATTTCTAATAGTTATAGCAAGATAAGTAGAGCTCAGTACAAACATGACTGACTACTAGATAAGGTACTATAGGAAACCAATGTCCTTAGATTGGTTTTCCTATATAATTAATTTAGTTCAACACCCACGACATAGATTAGATATGAAAGGATCATCTCAAGTCATGCCTTGATAAGTCACTATTTAGAATAGGCATGATGTGTCCTTGGTGGGTATGAGGATTTTATCCTTTTAATGAAATATGGTGGAAAATCAATAGTCTAGGACTTGGGGATTTGGAAAGTAGTTGGGGCCTTCACTTTTAGCTAGATCAAGACTTGTCACATATGGTTAAATTTTGTCTTCTAGTGCACTTTGCTTAATTAGTGGAATGATTTTAAGGTGGATCATGTATATCTCACTCATAATAGCCTATCCTGATTAGACCAAAAGCATGATAAAAATAGCTAAAAGCTGACAAATAACTAGTTACCAACTTTTCCCTTCTCTCTCTTTTTCTACTATAAATGGAGGCCTTGAGGCCAAGAATAGATATCTCTCACTTCTTTTGATATATCATTAGATCTCTCTATATTTATCTCGATTCCCTCTCTTGGTTAGACTAAACTCTGCCAAGCAAGAATTAAACCTCTTGAAGTAAGTAGAAGGTTGTGCTTTAATTTCATTATTTTGGTATAGTGTGTACTTATCTCACCTAACTACTAGTTCATCTGCTCATATATGTTGTGTTCTACATCTCTTGATCAAAGCTCATATGTGGATACTATGACTAGTTAGTGACTTATTCTAGACCTATCCTTTCATTTCCCTTAGACTAGATCATTTGTTAAGATTCTACATAGATGTATAATAGATAGTTAGATTTTGAACTTAGCCTCTACTTGTTTTATTAGTGTTATTTGGGTTAAGCAGGGAAGATTGACTTGTAATTTTGGTGCATCACCTATTAGATTTATTAGCAGCCCTTATCCCCTTATAACCCTTTTCTCATGAATCACTAGGCTTAATTTTTATTTTTAGGTGAACATCAAAGAGGAACCCACCTACTTTAGAGGTTCATCCCTAGCACAAGATACCCATAGCCTAGGGTTGTTCCCATTGTTCGCCCAAGATTTGAATGAGGATGCCTAAACAACCTCCCTACTCAACTCAAGGTGTAATTATTACCATTAAAATTAACTTTACATCTAAGTTTCCTAAAAAGGATAATTTTGACCATGATGAAGAATATGATGGACATCATAAAGATGACAAGAAGACCTATAAGCCTAATAAAAACAAGGAGTTTAGAAAGGATGAAGGTAGAAAAGGAACTTTAAAGAATAAGAAAATATTATACACTAAGGAAGATAATCCTTCTAATGTAAGTGACTCAAGTGAGTCTAATAGTGATGATGGTAGTCATAAACCTGAACATGCTAATAATGAACCTTGTTTATGGCCATAGAATTAGATAATGAGGGTTGTTCAAGTGGGAAAGACATTATGGTTGATATGGAATTAGATGAATAAGAAGTTAAAGTAGATCTTGACATAGAATTGGTAAGTGCACTAGAGGAATTAAAGTTCCAAAGGAAAAATAATCACAATCTAAGAGCACTAATTAAGGACTATGAGGATCGAATTGGCTTGTATGAGGAAAGGTTGAGTAACGCTTCCAAGGAATATGATGAGATAATTAATCAAGTGGAATCATAGATGGAGGTAATCAAGACTAGCCTAAAGGCTAAAGAGGAAGAATGCATCAGATATGTAACTAAAATAGAAACCTTGAAAGATAAGTTGAATCAAGCATCTAGCAAAGTGAAGACCTTTATGATGTTTGAAAAGAGCACTAAGGCTCTAGATGACATATTGAGTAGCCAGAAGTATACAAGTGACAAGGCAAGTCTTGGTTTCAAAGAAGGCCAACAGGAGGCACCTCAAGTAAAGGAAAAGACTATTGAAGATAAGAAGGTTAACATGAAAATACCTATCAAATAGATAAATTCTATAAGGTATGACAATCCATTCAATGGTTATAACTATATGTGTAATCATCTTGGTCATAGAGCAAGAGAGTGTAGAAGACTCTCTAGATATGAGTACTCATGGGACTATGGAAGGAGTCACATCTCACATCAGTCAAAAGGTATGTATAAAGTGGTCTTATATAGTTCTTATGGTGTAGGACACATTACAAGACTCTATCCTAACAAGCTTAGAAGGTCATCTATTCAAAATAGGAGGTTTGAAGCCTCAAGAGTGCCAGAGAGAAGATAAATTAATGTTTGAAAACCAAAGACAATGAATATGAGTCATGATCAGTCTACAAGCTCAAGTGGACTAATTTTTGATATAGAGCATGCTTTAAATATGAAATAAAGTCAAGAATGCATATTTTTAGCTCATATTGATGATCAAATGTATGATGAAGAGGTCAAACCTATAATTCAAATCAAGCCTAAAATGATATTGAATGACATTCAATTAGAAGAGATCATGGATATATGGGAATCTCCTAAAATTGAGTTGTTTTAGTTCCCTATGGGCAGTGGTGACTCTATCGGGTTTCATGGAGACACTAGTTAGGTAGCAAAATCATGATGGGTGATTAGTTTGAAGGGGAGATATTTAGGTTTATGAATAAATTTGATCTGCATTGAGAATTGGTCTTGTTATAAGAATTCATCTGAAAGAGGAATGCTTGTAGTAAGGGGGATCTTGTTTCCTTAATGTTTCAAATTCTATTTTTTGAGTTCTTATAGTAAGAAGGTTGGCTATGGTAGTCTATGCAAGTGTGAGACCAGATGACATTTATGTAGGACCCTTTTTCATTAATGTCAAAGGGGGAGAAATTGTGAGAAGAGAGTTTGACTAGCTTTGGGAGATGAAAGAAATTATACTGAAGATTGTTTTTCCATAAATGACAAAGGGGGAGTTTGTTGAGATGTGTTGTCATTAATATCAATGTCAAAATGAATGTTATTGATGTCAAGATACATCTGGGAAAGATGTGTGGTCAAGTGGTATGTGACAAAGAAGCCATGTGACAAGAGATAATTTAAAGGCAAGTTGATGATTATTTTGAGGTTAATATCAAGGTTCAATATAAGTTAATCATGTTTGTGTACCAATTCTTGAGTACAAGGTTATTGAGAAGGCTTATGTATAGGATGCCTAGTTTGGTGCATGAGCATGGTGGTTCAGTGAGATGAATGCAAAGAGGCATAATAAGATCTTGTAGGACACTTGAGTATGTATGTGAAACATTGGAGTACTTATGAGAGATTCAAGGTGAGTCTACTAGGGTATAACCTACGAGACTAATATACAACTAGACTAGTTTTAAACTCTACCTGACCTAGTAAGGTGCCATGAGATGTTGTTAAAGCTTATGAAGGATAAAAAATAGTGATAGATCATGTGATAAGTTTCTTAAACATGTGAGTGAGGTGGAGATTAATTAGATAATATCTATAAGGTTTTTTTTAAGGCCTAATGTGACCTACAGATCAAAAGCTTAGAGAGAAAAGAGAGAGAGAGAGAGAGATAGTGGAATAATGGGGCATCAAGATTAGTTTCCAAGGTATGCATGGACAAATGGGAATTGACAAAGGTTTTTCATGTTGTTTCAGGAACTTTGACCAAGTATGAGGTTAAAATATGCAAGAAAAGGCATGAAATGTAGTTTTTAGGTTTCGTATGTTCATAGAATGAAGAATTCTCAACCCAAAAAAAAACTTTCATCTACTCATTAGCATGTGCAATATATGCATGAGAACCTAATCCATTATTTATAGATGGGGAAGGTCCTATCTCAAATTTCCAAGCATTTGTTTATGGATTAAGGGTATAAGCTTTATGAATGATCGTTAAGACTATAAGATGGTCCTAACCCTCTCTAAAACCTTAATAGTGACATGATATGGAAGATATTGATGGTATTGGATCAAAATGGATTGTATGACCTAGTTTAATGATTGGATCATGTAGTGGACTCTCCCAAGTATCTCCAGGTGGCTTTGGTTTGTCATGTGAATGAGTGGACCCTACAAGAAAGGCCTTATTTCTTGTAAATTTTATAAAGTAGGTAGGGTTGACCAAGTCAAAGTTGATAGGAGTTTGAATATTGAGACTTATATATTAATTTCATGGTGATTTATGAGAAGTTTCCAAACCTTATATGTGTTAACCTAGTTATGAAAGTTGACCTATTGCTAAAAGGCCTATTGATGTAACTAGTGAGAAAAAATAGGCAAAAGTGAGAATGAGATTAGGGATGTGTTGTCATGGATTAGGGATAGATCCAGATACATTGGTTTTTTTTTCAAGACCTATAATACATTTTCATGTTTTTTATATGTTTTGGAGGTCAATGAAAATATTGAAAATGTTGCTCATAAGTTGACCTATCTAATGTAGATGAGACAGTGAAGGTGTAAGGTTGTGAGATTAGTCTACAAGACCAATATTATCACTTGAACATGGTATATTTCTATGTGATATTTAAATAATTATCTCATAGGATCATCCACATGCATCAGGAATATCTGGAAGTGTCTACACAAGATTTGAAAGTCATTTTCACCATAACTATGTTTGAAGGTAAAGTGACAAATCTGAATAAGCCAGTGGGAGTGTTGTGTTGGAGGCTCTCTGCCCTTAGCTAAAGAATCAATGCATATATTTTTGGTTTTTAAGACTTGAATTTTCTATCCATGATTTCAAAAATCTTGTAAATCATTGAAAGTGATTTAAATGGTAAAGCCAAAATGGGTTAATTGGTTCAGATTTGATTATGTATATTGAACACAAAAGATTGGTCTATAAGACAAACATTTGGCATTGAAAATTATAATATTTATACTTGACATTGATATAAAAGTGTCAAATAATATATTTAATATGTAAGAGGTAATAGGAATTATTATTTTAGAGATTAAAGTTCAAGTATTCATGGCTATGTTTTGAGACCAGTTGACAGTTCTAAGTGGACTACTTGCAAAGAAGGGTTTAAGTATTTCTTCCCTGAGTTATGAGCATAATTCACATGGTGATGAACCTAAGGTCATTTATTTTATATATATTTATTTATTTTCCATGTTTTTTTAATTTTTTTGGTTCAATTGTTCAAAATAAACTTTCTGGGTATACACAGGCCTAATATGAACAAGTACTAATGATGTGCTCCAAGTAGTGTTTTGAGATTAAAAAAATGTTTTGGAGACTAGATGAACTTAAAATAGGTCTATTGGGATGGCATATGATTTGTATATTCTATATAATGTTTTTTAATGTTCTCTAATAAGATCAATGGGTAACGTGGGCTAATAAGGCCTAATGGTATTAGGTCTTCATGAAACCTAAAGGAGAGATAAGACCTATTTGAGAAAGGTCAGATCTAAATGGACTCAAATAAAATATAATACATGTCTATAAAGTTTTATAATATCCATTCTATTGATGACCTAAGAGGATAAGGTTTCTTGGTTGACTAAGAAGGATATGAACAAGAAAAGCCTTTTATATATACTAGGCATTTTTAGGCCTAAATTATGTGTGTAGAGTGAGAGAATTAAAGTGAAGAGAAGAAGAAGAGGATTGTATGACCTTACATAGGTGGTGAAACATATAAAATAAATTATATTAATCATTCATATACGTCTATAGTGTTTCATGAGTTCTGTCATGACTGTTTCAAGCAATAAAAGGGATAATTGAGCGAAGAAGGTAAATGATAGTTTTTACTTGTGTGAGAGACATATTTAAGTGTGATAGAGAAGAAGAAGACCATCATCAGTTGTAAGAGTGAAACAAGATCAATGTGGATAGTATTAGAGTGTTGATTGAGTGGGTTCTTGATCATCAAGGGGGTTTTAGCCTCCTATCAAGTTGGTGCTTGCTAAAGTCAAGTTGGTGCTTGATAAATTTAGGGTTTGGTGTTCCTTTTTGGGTTGGTGCTCAACTAAATTTGATTCATGGTATTATAGGAAAATTTATCCAAGATGTGTTTCAGTGGTTTTTATTCCCCTTGAGTTTTTCCCACATATTTATTGTGTTCATGTGTTTCATGCTCTTGCGTATTGGTGTTTATGCTTACTAAGATGCACATGCTTGTCTAAATGATATATGATTGCTTAAGATTGTTTATAGTATTAAAGACTGATTCACCCCTTCCTTCTTATTCATTTTGATTCTAACACCCCCAAGTGTCAAGGTACTTGTAAATAATAAATTAATTATGCATGAAACTAGAAACTTGGTTTTCATCATGGTTCTTGCCCAAAATGCCACAAACAGGGTTTTCACCATTAGATGAATTATTTATCTTTATATTTTTCTAGTTTTGTATTTTTAATTGATTTTTTGATTTGTAACATCTCAACTCCATGGATCATTATGAGATGCATAATGCAGCCACTTTTCTATCTAACCAATACCTACTCTGAATAGTTATTTTTCTAGGATGTTGTGGATGTGAAGTATACTATTGTTATCATTATCTTCATTGGTCATTGATTTTTCTTACTTAAAACCTCTAGATAAGATGTGTTTGTAGTCTATTCAAAAAAGAGTGCTATTGGGAAGGGTAAACAAAGATAGGCATTGGATTAATGATCTTAATGGACAATGAAATATAGGTCTTGAATGAATAATAAGAGCAAAATGGAATGTATAATTGTTGGGGGATAAATTAATATTGGTATTTTCAGTCACACAATTTTTTGTTGATTCTATATTTGACATTATTTTTATTGTGGTTGGGCCAAAGATATATATAAATTCTCTCAATAAGTCCAATTTTTTTTTATTGTTTAGGCTTGAGAGATGTTATAATTTGAATATGTTGTGGATTATAGACTATGTCAATATTGACTTCAATAATATCTTCATCAAGTAATGAGTAATTAATTGTCTCAACTATTGGCACCTTGAAGAGATTTTCACAAATAAAGTCTTATTGATTTTGATTTTCCCATATCACCTCAAACAAGGTTTCACTAATGGACATTGATATTTGATTTTGATTATCATCTAGTGCCTCAAACTAGATTTCACTAGAAGATGTTGAGTTTAGACTTTAATTATCTCCTAATGCATTAAGAAATGTTTCACTATGAGATTTTTTTATACCTAAATGTTGTTTTAGATTCCCATAAATTATACCATTTCTATGTCACCATGTAAAAATTTTAGTAGTGTTTGATTCTATCAGTCTTGGTCGATGTTTGTGGGTGGTGGAATATCAATATAATGGCAAGGTTGGTTAACATTAAAGGCATGTGTAATATCAATGGAAGGGTAAAAAGTAGCACAGTCCTTGTAAAGGATACCAAGATAAATAGTGTCAAATATAAAGAAAGCATTCTCATAAATTATAGAAGGATCACAAATATATTTAATCTGATCTACAAGGAGTATGTAGTCGATGTTGAAATAACTATTAATGTATGTTGATTTAGAGGTTGATTCTCTAACTCAAGTGGATTTGGTAGAAGTGTATATCCAATGTTTTGATATACATTAATATATTCCTATTTTGAAGTTGATTATAACTCAAGTGGATCTAAATTTGATGTTGAGACTAACATTGATTATGCTTCTAATGTTAAATCTAATATTAGTTCCAAAATAGAACCCATTTCTAATATTAGTTTTGAAATAGAACATGATTCTAGTGTGGATGTTCATAATAGTTTTGGTTCTAAAATGGAACCTAATTTTAATATAAAGGAATCCATAAACAAGGCATGTTTAATTGTGTTATCCATAAGTGCCTTGTTCACCATTCCCTTGGAATGAAGGGTTTGGGATGATGAAACTTTATAAATAGGGAATGCTTGGTAATTGAAAAATAATGGGTTGTTGTTCAATAATGGGTTATTCAAAGATAAGATCATATAATATGGGTACTTCATCAAATAGAGGTGGACCAATAATGGTTTGGGCTTTGTAAACTATGGGTGACTCGATAAAAATGTCAGCAATCGGTTGAATATCTTGACCTTGATTTGAAAGTGGATGAATCTAATCATGCTTGGGAAGGAAATCATGACAAATCTAGATCAAATAGTTATCATACTTAGATACACTTGGGTATTTAATAGATAACAAACCTTAGAGTGGAAATGATTGGATTTGTCATGGTTCTAAGACTAGATTGACTTTTGGATGAAAGGATGAAATGTCAAGAGTAAATTTCAAATGGAGTAGATATTGGCTAAGTTGATAGAGATGATTTATCACTCCTTAACTAAATATTGGCTATGATATAATATAATTATCATTATGGGATGCCATGACTCATATTAACCTTAGACAAAATCCCCCAAGAAAATATACATCCAATGGTATGGGATTGGAATAAATTAGCCCCAAAGAGGGCAGGTTTGGTATTTAATTGAAATTATCCCAAAGAGGATGGTCTTAGTATTTAATTGAAATGGCCCCATAGAGGATGGTTTTGTTCCTTGACTGAGATGGGCCCAAAGAAGGTAGTATTGGTCCTTGATTAAAATGGGCCTGAAGACAAAATTCTTGATATTTGATTTAAATGGGCCCAAAGAGGGTAGTCCTGCTCCTTGATTGAATTGGGCCCAAAGAGGGTGGTATCAATCCTTGATTGAAATGGGACCAAAGAGAGTAATCTTTGTCTTTAATTGAAATGGGATTAAATAATGTGAACTTGGTCTTTGATTGAAATGGGACCAAAGAGGGTGGTTTTGGTCTTTGATTGAAATGGTGCCAAAGAGGGTGGTCTTGGTCCTTGATTGAAATGGACCCAAAGAGACCAGTCTTGGTTTTGATGTGATTCAAATGTAATAAAGGATGGATGGCATGAATTAATCATTCCCAATTGAAAGGTGTAGGATATTGAATGAAAAGATAAGGAGTGATTTGAATTAGAATGTGATTCATTCATAATAATTAGATTTGGTTGAAATATATTTTCATAGAAGAACACAGATTATAAAATTGCACAAGATATTTATCTAATATTAATGTGTTATTCACTCATTTTGTCATTGTATAAGTCTATATTGTCTTATCTTTATAAATTGTAATAGGCTATAATATGAAGAAAATCCACTTTTGGCACCAAACATGATAAGAATATGAACAACTATAAATTGTAAATGTCTACATATACTTTTATTTGTAATAAGAAGAGGGTTTCACTTTTTTAAAGAGATTAATAGAGATTATCTATTTATGGTTACCTATGTGATTTCTTATTATGTTACTTGTGTTCATTCTCATGTGCAGTGTTTTGGTTATTTTTTGTCTAACTATTCTTAATCATTATTTCAGTCTATGTAATACTGGTTGTTCTTAATTCCTCAATAACACTAGATAATTAATAATTCATATGTTTCTATCAACAAAATTCCTATCTTTATATAATAAACTATTTTGTGCACATAAATCATATCACAGCTATCCTCATCCTTAGCATATTCTAATGCTTCAGGAACTTCTAATAACAATGGTGCGGTAAGTGTGAAAACTCATTTTTAGAGGAAATTATGCTAAGATGGTTACCTGGTCAAAGAAATATTGAGATATTGTTAGACCAAAGGATATGTAATTTTATAGAAGAAGAATAAAAAAGGACTAGTATTGTCATTCAAGAGATCATTTAAGAGCATATTTATGGATAAATTTATGAAACTTTTTGGTGTGAGTTGCATAAATTGTTAGATAAATGGTTAGAATAGTTGGAATATTATTTTTTTAACCCAAGGATGGAATAAACTATAATATAGACTAAAGAGAAGATAGACCAGTTACAGAGATTGGAAACTAAATGGATAAGAGCAATAGATCAATGGATTGCAACTACAATAGACATATATATATATATATATATATATATATATATATATATATATATATATATATATTGAATCTATGAAGGACTTGTTCATTAGAGGAATTCAAGGGAAATTTTTACATTAGCTACCTATCCTTGTGAAGATATTAGTTGTAGACAAGGCCATGGTGCCTACTCCAGCCAATATGGAGTAGTCATTTCGGGCATATGGGGGTATGTGCAACATCATATTGAATGATGATTATATGAGTATATAAGGTTTAAAACTAAATCTAAAATGGATATAAGAGGGAAGAAGAGTCATTAGAAGAGTTTAGATTCAAAATGTGAGTTGTGACAATAGAATAGATGGAGTAAATAAAAAATGCACAAGTAGCTACGAGTAGAGTTAAGAGTATTAGTAAAATAGATGAAGATCAAGTAGGAAGACATGATTAATGAGAATAAAGAGATGAAGAATGAAGGACAAATAAAGATGAGATGAAATAAGAAGATGAATTCTAGTAGAAATAAATAAGTGATGAAGAATAAGAGGAAGAAGAGATGTTCAAAGATAAAGATGAGAATAGTGTAGAGGTAGATCAATTAGATGATAGATGTAGTGAGTAGCTACAATAATGGGTATTATCATAATAAGGATATGAATTATTAAGCAAATAATTGGAACAAAGTCATAGAGTAATCACATGTTCAAGCTTAGAAGAAGAAGTTACAAGAAATAATCATTCACTAGAAAATCACACATCCCCATAGCCCAATTTGTTATATTCCAATAAAAAATTTCACCTAGAAGGATAGGAAGATAGTAGTTGGGAAGGTCCATTTTCATAATAAGTACATCAATGGGGTAATAAATATGAAACAAGCTCAATTCATAAGGCTTCAAATGTCATAGGGTTCATTGAAACCAAGTAGAGAAAAGCAGGAAACATACAAAAATAAAGTGTGCAAACTAACTCACTCAGTATGTAGGTAAACAATCTTAGTGGGTAGGTAGGATCATATATAACATAGACTCCCATTATAAAAATTACACAACAAATCCCTTTGACACTAGTTTATAATATGGGTGCTTTAGGAGCATTTATCAACCTAATGACATATGATGGGTTTGCAGACCCTGAACAATAATTACTAACATGTGAGATGAGATGCCAAGCTAAGGGTATTACTGATGAGGTTCTAAAGAAGTAAAAATTAATAGGGGCACTAAATGGAAGAGCCCTTGAATTTATATATTTCCTATATATCAATCAGGAAAATCTATAGTAGGTTAAGGAGTGGCTCATCACAAAATTTAAAATCAAGAATTGTATAAGACAAACTATTAAGGACCTAAAGGAGATTAAGTAGAAGTCAGGAGAATCAGTCTAGAATTATGATCATAGGTTCTCAGATGTTATGAATAAGGTGGATTTTTATTTAGAATACAAAGATAAATATTTATGGTTTGTTTAAGGACTACATTCCAAGATCGGGTTTGATATATTACAGACCTAATAAACTACTAAGGGAGATGCTAGAGCTACTCTCTAGGTGGAGAAAATTGAATATTGTGGGGAAACTCCTGTAATGGGTTCTAAGATTGAAAATACATTACAAGATTTTATGAAGAGGATAGAACAATATCATGAAGCAGATAAACCTAAGATAAATATATGGTGCATGAAGTGTGGGAAAGGAGATCACAAAATGATTATCCTAAGGTCAAGATATATTTTTGTGAAATCTGCAGAGTATTAGTGCACACAAGAACACAATGTGATCTTCTAAAATAGTATGTCAAAATACCATAGAGTTTGTATTTTAATTTTTTAAGTCGCATAATCATGATGAAAATAATTATAGGGCTTTAAAAGATCTCAAAGAATATATCACAAACAATTTATTTGTCATCACTATGCAACAAGTGTCCTTGGTAAAGTAGACAATTTTAGACGTAGAGGTTGATATGGGTTGTGTGAACCAAGCAGGTTTGTAATAGATTCCTAGTTTACCTTAGTACCATCCTTAAGGTCTAGCCAGATGGACCCCTCCTTCATCGAGTTAGACACCACCATCACCGTAGTACCAGTACTCATCACCTTGGAATTTGACAATGATGTAGCAGTAGCAAACTAGTTAGACTCCACCAAATATGCAATAATAATTTGGAAATGGAGATAATACCTATCAACATCAACACTAGGATATAGTGTAATAAAAGGGAGGTTAAAGAGGAGATTATTTGTCAAATAGAGGAGGATCTAGGGGAAAATATAGAGGGGGTTACAAAGGTGGCATAGGAAATAATTACCAATACCCCCCTTTACAATGTTACTTATGTGGAGATTATAACCATGTGTAATGCAATTTACCTTTGAATACCCAAAGACAATATTATTGTGCATATTTTAGGGTATATGAGCAACATGAGATAGAGGATTACCTTGTTTTGGAAAATCAAAGCAAGTAAAAGGCCATTAGGAATGTTAACATGGTAAATGCATAGCCTAAGGAGGATGCATTTATGAATGCCCTTATAAGACACCATCACACAGAAAGAGGATTGCCTCCTCTCAAAATGATTTAGGACTAGGGAATCTAAAAAGAAAAATAGGATAAATACCCAGACCCAACTATAGAAAAGGGGTTCATGTATGAAAAAATGTAGATGTTGAAAAATATTCAACACTAAGACACTACTAAAGGAGATGTTGTAGCAACAAGTGTCCAAATGTATGGTCATATTATGCACATTATGCACTAGGATAGAGTTTTTACTATGCTAACCAATTTACTAAAGCTACCAAGTATACTTCATAATGAAGACATTTCTCAAAACATCACAAAATTACTACATAATTTATTGGAGTGTGCATGGTGAGGAAAACAAAAGATAGAAAAAATTGTTTGGTTTGTAAAAACAAAGAAGCCATGGGATGTAGATACATGAATTGAAATTAAAGTTGTAGGATATAAAATTCCAAATTTTTTCTTTGATTTTGGTAGCACGGTTAACATGATTCTTAGTTACAACCCAATGACTCTAAGATTAGAATACTATGGAAGAGTTGAACCCATTACTTGGTTAGAAGACATTGAGATCAAAGTCATAGAGCTGAGCCTATGAGGTGACTTTGAACTCATCGATATGAAGATAGTATCATCTCATTACCCTACATTTATTGGCAATAAATGGGCATATAATGGTCATATGACTGTCAATAATATGTAGAATCAATTGGAGGTGCATCGGGGAGATCAAATTATAACAATTCCTTTACATAAAGTGTAAAAAACCTACATCATTTTGGCTAAATTAGGATCTTTTTATCTCACACAAAAAACCAATTAGATGAAGGTAAACTCTAAGGAGAACCCAAAATCTATGCATGCATCCAAATCCAATTTCATGTATGAGCATAATAAACCTCGGGGCACTAAATAGTTTAATACATATGAATAATATAATCCCAAACCCATATTTACTCAGCCATTAGTACCTCATTTTTTCATATAATATTATGTATCTATGTCTGCTAAATCCTCTACTCACTCAAAAGTTGATTTTTTTATCAAGTAGATGATAATATGTAGGATTATATAGAGATGACCAGAGAAGGCACCTTGCCTTAGGAAATAGATTTATATATAAGCAAATAATCAAATATGCATCTACTTAAATGGGATCATGGTGATCATGAAATATGGCCTATACGAATGGTCTTTGCCATGGAAAGATAACTTCCTTTGTACTATGCAATTGAAGACATCAATCAATTTATTTTGTGCCTATAAGTTCATGTGATTAGAATCAGTTAGTAGATCAATGCCTTGAATTACACTTTAACAGGAGTTACAATAACATGGTGGACAATTCATAGAGATGATCCTCTCAATTATGATGTTGCATGTGAACCTATGATTAGCAGATTTCAACTACCATAGGTCATTAGAATTAATTGGCATTATTTTCAAGAAGGTGAGTGCCTTGAAATCCTTATCCATAAATGTGTTAAGGTTTAGACTAAAGAACATGCAGAACCTAAGTACTAGGTTCATATCTTTAATTATAAACGTTACCCTTTACCATTATCTTGGTATATGCATCAAGAACATAGGTGGGAGACAAAGCATTGGGCACAAGTGCAGAGTGACTTCATACAAACTTTTGTGTTTGAATATGAGAATCCCATGGTTCATAATTCACTGTTGAAAATCAAATATTACTAATGCAATAGATGTAAAAACTATTTAAGGACTAGATGGAGTCTACTGGGTAGAGGAATGTAGCCTATGATCTAAATACAACATTATAAATATATAAAGCTACTAAGATGGAATAAAAATCTCTTATGTAGTCATGTCACTAAATACAAGATGAAGATGAGAAAATTGAAGATTCATATATTGATGATTATATCGATCTAACTAATTTGTTTTAACCTAAATGGCCAATAGAACCATTAAAGGATATAGCTATAGAACCCACTAAAGAAAAAAAAAATCACAGCATATAGATTCTAGAGCAGGAAGGGTAAAGAATGATATAAGAATTTGTTGCTAAGGAAAAGTGAAATATTTATTAGAAACCTAGTAAAAAACATGTGTATAATATTGTAAGTGAGTAGTTTCCTAAATTAGAACATATAGGTGATTACTAGACTAAATCCAAAGTTTCATAAGCTATACAACTCCTACAGGATTATTAGGATATGTTTCCCATAAAATTTTCAAAGGTCTAAGTAGATACATCCCTAGGTGAAATGCATATTGAACTCAAGGAGTGTGAATGACCTATAAAGAAATGGTCATACAAGTTGAATACAAACATGAAGTTGAAAGTGAAAGTTGAACTAGAAAGAATACAGGAAGCATGTATAATTTATCTTGTAGAAAAGGTAGATTGAGTTAGTCCCATAGTAGTGCAATGTAAGAAAATAGCAAAAATCATAGTATGTGGTGATTATCAAATTTTGAATGATGCATGTGTGAATGATCTGTTTTCAATTCCATTCATAAATGAAGTTTTGGAATCTTTCACAAGTCATGAAGTTTACTCATTTACCGATGGGTTCAATGTCTATCATCAAATACCCATCGCAAAAGAATACCTAGAGATAAAAAAAAATTACATAAAATGGGGACCCTTTGCATACAAGGTAATGCCTTTTAGCCTCAAGAACACACTTGTAATGTTTCTTAGATAAATGGTGACTGTGTTTAACGATTTCATCCATGAATTCCTAGAAGTATATATAGATGATATGGTAGTCTTTTCTTTGTTTAAATAATAATTATCCAAGTTGTGCCTCATATTAAAACATTGTCGATCTCTATATATTGACCTAAATTTGAAAAGTGATTATTTTTTACACCTTTTGGTGTCCTACTAGGTCATGTAATATGTAGTGAAGGTATTTTAGTAGACCAAGCCAAAATTATAGTCATTCTTAGTGTCCCTCCACCAGTCATATTTATGGAAGTGTGATCCTTTATAGGCCACATGGGATACTATCAAAAGTTTATCTAGGGATATGTATCAATTTCATCCCCATTGGAGTATTTATTGTGAAAAGGTGTGAATATTATCTGGACTTTTGAGTGCAAAGATTGTCTGGACTTTTGAGTGTCAAGAAGCTTTCATAGAACTAAAGTAGAGATTAGTCACTACACCTATCCTCATCTTTATAGATTGGAGTAATCCCTTTCATGTTCATGTTGATGCTTCTAGTATCACACTCTGTGTTGTGCTTGTACATCCAGGAGATGGTGGACTAGACCACCCCCTATATTTTGCAAGCCAATTTTTTTCTAATGTAGAAAATAATTACATGACAACTGAAAGGTAAGCACTAGCTATAGTGTTCACACTTTATAAATTTTGACATTATCTTATTTCAACACCATTTAAATTTTTCATAGATCATCAATATTTATACTACCTAGTCAATAAGCCTATGCTCAGAGGACACATTTCAAAATGGTTGATGTTTTTTGAAGAATTTTAATTTTGCATTAATGTCAAGCTAGATAGAGAAAATGTTGGGTTGGATCATCTCAATTGCATCACAAATGGGGAATAACTAAAATAACTATACAATTATTCTCTTGATGCCCATCTATTTTGAGTTTTTATGATACCTAATAATTTTGAGGTAATTGTTGATTTCCTAGAAAAAGGAGTATTCCTTGTGCACTACCAAGAAAGGGACAAGAATTAGTTTATCACTAGAACTTTACCATATATTATTATAAATGGGTTCTTATATCATTTGGGGAAGGATGAATTACTACAAATGGTATTTCTAAAACATAAATACCCCTAGTTCTTATAGGAAGCACACCAAGGAATAGCATGAGGTCATTTTACTGGAGAAGCTACTACATGGAAATTCCTATAGAGTGGATTATGGTCGTTGAATATTTTTTAGGATGTACATAGAGTAGCACATCATTGTGATGTATGTCAATGAATGGGTAAGCCATTTTAGAAGGATGAAATTCCCTTGAAACCTTTGTTATTTGAATAAAATTTTGAATAATGAGGCATCGATTTTGTAGGACCTATCAATCTTCTAAGTAAATGCAATAAAGTTTAGTCTATTATCACTGCAACAAATTAAATTAACAAATGGGTTAAAGCTACTGCAACACCTAGCTATGGGGTGAAGGATGCATCAAAATTCATTTACAAGAATATCATCACAAGGTTTGGATGCCCCATCAAGCTCGTTAGTGATCAAGGGACACACTTCCTAAACAATACCATCAAAGCTCTTACTAATGAATTCATGATTTCTCATAATAAAAGTAATGCATACAATATGTAAGCTAATGTCCAAGCTAAGGCTTATTAAAAAAGTTTTGAGTAAGATATTTATAAATATATGTGATGTCAAGAGGGATGATTGGGAATATCACATTCTTTGGGCCTATCGAATGCACTATAAGAAGGCTATAGGTTTTACTCCAATTGAATTGGTTTATGGGATTGAAGAAGTAAATCCAATGGAATACATGGTACCCAATCTATACATTACAATGGTTATGAGACTAGGGGATCATGAGTCTCTCACAAAAAGGCTTCTTAAACTGAATAAAATGGATGAGTATCAATGTGTAGCATCTTGGACATAGTAAGTTCATAAGCAGAGCTAAAAAACATAGCATAATAGAAACCTATGACATAAATAATTTCACAAAGATCAACCAATTTTGTTATATGATAGTTGCTTCAGATCATTTAAGGGTAAATTATAGATCAGATGGAAAGGGCCTTATGTTATAAATTAAATATCACAATAAGGAACCATTATTTTTAGATATCTGCAAGGAACTACTTTGTTAGGGTAGGGAATGGCTCTAGGCTTAATCCCTACTACCAATAGTCTTAATTGATCTCTTTCTACCAAAGGAGTGGGTGCTAAGTAGCATTGATTATATTAGGGTTTCCCATTTCTATATGTTTTATTTTGTGTTTTTTTGTGTGTGTGTTTGTCGATGATCTCTTCATCAAGATTTGGGACCATGATAACAAGTATAGTGTGCACCACCTTTGCAAGGCACACCATTGATGATGTCAATTGAAGTGAAATCAAGTAATTAAATATGAGAAAGGTATAGTCAAGTCAAATTAGCCAAGATCTCAACTTTATAATGTTCATCCCCAAATAGTTAATGCTAGAGCCAAAGTTTGATTGATCTAATCTTCACCAAATCAAACAGCCAATCAACATCATCTGTTCATATTTTATTATGGAAAACAAAGAATATAAAAGCACATCTTAATGCATATGCCAATGACTAACTACCTTATTTTCTAGATCAGATAATATTTTACCACATCAACATTCACATTGATGTTGAATGGAAAACTCAGTGTGGCATTTAAAAACATTAATAAGTGTTGCATGACTTATAAGTAGACCTTCCAATACTATTTTCTCATCTTTTTATTATGTTTCATCCAATATAATTCCCCTAAAGGAGAGGTGTACCTCAACATCAACTACTAGCCAGCATAGCAATTTTTTAATCTGATATGGACACCTAAGCATGACACCCTAGCACATGAGGGTAAATTTAAGACATGGTGGGAGAAGTGTTTAGACCTAATTGCTACACATCCATGAGTGCCACTAGACATTATGCAGTACTTAAGATAACATGTTTTTGTCACTTTGCTCTTGAAAAGTGTTTTCATTCACATACATGACCTACCTAAGGTCATCATTTGGACCCCTACAATATTTTATTATCATGGCCATAATGTATGTCAAAGTCACCAATAAAAAATCATATGTAGCTAGGCATGTGACACTACTCCAAGACATACCACATGGTGTAGTATTCCCTTCATTTTAGCAACAACTAGAAGCCACAACCTCATTATTAAAAAAATTAAAGCATAAGCTAATCATCAAATAACAACCATCATCACCTCCATTAAAGTGTAAGATGATGAGAACCATAACCTGTATGGATGAACCCAAGGTTCCCCAGATTGCAAGCTCATGTGACCTACCTCAAATGGGGATGGATGAGTAGGAGGTCTATTAGGTGATGGTCATAGATATGGTAGGTGACTTCTATGATAGGGAGGAAGAAAAGGATTTCTTCTTTTATAAGGTAGTGTGCATAGTCCAAGTGCATAATAAGGTCCCTCCAAGTCATTGGGTGGAATACCCACCATGCCCTACATCCATTATTATCAACACTATGTGTGAAGAGGATAAACAAATATAAAGAAGGGATGACCTCTTCTAGTAGTAACCTTTTACCACTTTCACATTTGTTGACATCTTTACACCACTGCCTAAAAGTACACAAGAGTCTATGGTGTAAAAAAATTAGAACTCAATGAGAGGCTAGGTTTTCTCCTAACCTAAAAGAAAACATATTTGGTAAGACAACCATGGTACATGAAGTGAAACCTTCTCTTTCTTCAACTTCACCACCACCCAAATTCAAGCTAGTTACTTTGGGGCATAAAAAAGCATCTGTCTCCAACTATATGGTCTATCCAAGTGATTTTAAACCTTTAGAAACATCCTTAGGGACTAAAGAGCTCATGATAGATCATCATATAACTAAATAATAATAGGCTTCATGGGAGGAATTAGCTCGTGAAATTGAACAATGAGTTTGTCAAGAAGAAAAAAAGTGCCAAAAGGATCAAGCCCAACAACAACAAGATCAACAAGCAAGTCATCAAGCTGAAGAATTTGAGGCCACATAAATGGCCCAAGATGTAGAGGATATATGATAAAATGATATTGAGGAGGCCAAAAAGGCATGAGAAGATGACAATAAAATAAAGTAGGTCCAAGAGGTGCACCAGAAGAAAATGGACAAAGAGAAAAATAATAAAGAGGATGTGATTGCTACTAAGGCCAAGGTAAAATAATATATGTAATAACAAGACATAGCGACACATGCAAGAAGTTTGTAGAGGATACCAATATTTCACATCAACAAATTGATGAAGCTACAAATAATAAGAAAGAAGAAGAAGATTAAGTCCTATGCAAATAACAGGCTCAAGCATAGGAACAATAAGCTAGTATAGCCAAGGCACAAGATAACCTAGTGGCATATGATCAGGTTAAGGCCAAACAAGATATGTATATTATGCTTGAGGAATATAAAATGAAATAATAACATGTACAAAAATTGTAAGAGAAGGAACATGAGAAATTTAAAGCTGCAGAGGATGATCTCAACAAGAAAGTAACAAATGAAGCCAAAATAAAATAGAATGAAGACACTGTGAAGAAAATCAAACATTTAGTAGTTTTTATGGAGTAAAAACAAGTCCCTATATAATAACTAGGTGGATTAGATCATCCTGGGTAAGAATAAGATTTATCTACAGCTATATCAAATGAGCAACAACTAGATTTGCCTTTGGGAGGAGTCTAGTTATGGGATGTTCTAACTATGGATGCTTAGTGTACCACATTCTCACTTATACTTGTGACCATACCATGCCATGATCCTTCAACCAACATGAGAACATTGGCATCATTCTCCCTTTAGTAGGAAGCATCACTGGATGTTTCTAGATTACCACTGAAGAAATATTTAAAGGGCACTGTGGCATTCCAAGAGTCCACTATGTAGATGGCCACCTCTTTGGAGTAGGAGATTTATAAATTGAAGGCCAAGAACATTGAGTTAAAGGCTCAACTACATGAATATAATAATATTATGTAGGACACATGTCCCGAGTTGGTCACTCGACTAATTGGGGACCAAGTAATGAATGACTAGTGTAGATTCAAGACACTTTACTCTAAGTTAAAAAAGGATTGGTATGCAACATAAAAACTCCACATAGTGAGAAGATTGGGCCAAGATGTCGAGGCTAAGGTTACTACTCTCATCACTCTATTGGATTAATACCAAGGAATTCTTTATGATGACACACTTCAAGATCAATAGGTCACACGTATCTTGCTAGACTATAAATAATAATTGGATACCTCCTTAGCTAGTTCCAACATAGACTTTGTAAAGGCCACTACCACCAAAGCAACAATGACAAGCCACACTAAAAATAGGGAAAAGAAGGATGAAACACTCTAATAATAACTCAATGCAAGGGATAATGTGTGAGATAATCTTCTAAATTGGTAAAGTCAACTTTTATGCAATTCTTTCATCAGCCTTTAAGCTCAATGACATGCAGTTAAGATGGAACAGTTGAGTGGAGAGATTCAGATAAGGGTTGGGAACACCAAGCCAGACTTTAGCACAAATTATGATTTATACCTCAAGTATATCATCAGATTCCACACTCTATTTTAAACCCTTCTATGATTGATACAAGAAGTGATGCTGGACTAGAATGCATACAAAATAAATTTGACTCCCTTCACCAGTGAAGTTGCTTAGATTATCAATACACCTAATTTTATGCCACCTTCAGATCTTTATCAAATCATCACATAACATAAAGTTACTCAATCCTAATCCAATTAATCTTTTGATCAAACTTCATCTACTTTTATGCCACCACCTTCAAGTTAAGTACAAATTTTGAAACTTTCGTATAACATTTTGTATTAGGGATGACTTAGTAAGACAAGCAGGGCTAAGTTTGTTGAAAACCCATAAAGGAAAACCACCTATTTATGCCAGCCTATTAAAAACCCATAAAGGGTATTAGTTTGGTATTTTACTTAGTTAAAAAATTGAGAGGTCAACTAAGTAGTGCACAAGAGGTGAAAACCAAAAATGACACCTTGAGTGATTACTGGAAATATTATTGGTCTAACCATTTCTTTAATCTCTAGTCACTTATGCATTCTTAGAGATAATATGACATTATCTTGGGAAAAGAAAACATTTTAAGTCTAGGAAAGTGTTGGTAGAATAAAACATAGATTGCAAAGATGCACAAGATTATTTTCTGATATTTGTGCATTATGCACTCATTTTGTCATTATGTAATTCTATTTTATCTTATCTTCATGACTTGTAATACACTATAATATGAATATAATCCACTTTTAGCACCAATTACAAGATGAAGATGAACTATCATAGACTGGAAACATCTATATATACTTTTGTTTGTAATAAGAAGAGGGTTCCACTTTTTAGATGAAATCAATAGAAATTATCTGGTTATGGTTATTGTTGACTATTTTAACCCCAAGTCAAAATAGGTCAACCCCCTATAGTTAAAAACTTTATATACTAGTCTATTAACATGTTATAGGGTGTATCATGGACAATTTAATGCCATTTAATGTCTTATTATGCTTGTTCATGGTCACATTTAGTTCTTATGTCATTTTATTGCATTTAGGGGTCATATATGGGTCATTAATAAGAATGGTATAGTTTTCCTACGTGTCCATGTGTTCTAAACTTCCTTTCAATGTCCAATATGTTAGATTGATTATAAATAATTTTAGGACTAACTGAAACTTGTAGGTTCCTAACTGAAAATCAAGAAAACAAGTGAAGAGGAGTTTTAAAGGTTGTATAGCCTATGAGAGAAAATGAAACATGGGATAATATTATGTAGTTACCCTTAAACTTCCTTGACTCCATTTATATGTTTTATCTACCTTGGAAATTCCAAAATTAGACCAAAAACATTATATCTCTCTATCGCTCCACTATGCATATAAAACTAGTTAATAAGTCTTTTTATGGTACGGCCAGTAGGAGGACTTCCAAGTAAAATTATCTTCATGGTATATATTACACTTGGTATTCTTTATTTTCATGTTTTTATTTGGAATAATGGTTCCCTATACTTTATGAACCATTCTTAATAAGTTGAATGTTCGATTTTGTATGTTAATCCCCATACCCTATAGGTTTTGATTTTATTTGAGCATTTCCATATAATCCATATAATTAAATGGCATAAAAAGGATTTGAAATAAATTCTCACATGTTATCCATATTCATTTTTATTTTTGTAAGTGTTTTGATGAGTTCAAACCTCTTAAGTTACATGTGGAGTATGTTAGTGAGGTTATAGTCAGATTTCATCAATTAAAGGTCTATTTCTATGAAATGGCTTCAAATCAATGTTATATGATATTACATTTATCTTATATGTCATGACAATCTCCTTATTTCTAATTTAAATCTCACACCTATATCATTCATGGAGTTATAGTTAAGAATGCTTCACACAATCAACTTTCTATAGGTTTCCATCTATAGTCATGGCATATAAAGGTGCTAAGCATGGTCATGGAGGTGTGATTAATAGTTTTAAGGTGTTTAATTCCTTTTTTATCATAATATAGAAATATAAGCCATCCAAATGGCACATAGGGGATTGTGACAGTCAATGCAAGTCTTACACACAGTCATACACCATTGACATACATCTACAGGTGCCATAAATAAGATCAATCATGTTGGAACAAAGCAATTATCTATTTTCAAGTACTTCATGATTTAAATAATTCATTTTAAGAAGGTAAGGAGGATCAATATGAACTATGAGTTCACATTCCATGCATATAGTTCATATCTACATTCACTGCCTTGTCAACAACTATATCAACACCTATAAGAAACTGAGAACATTGGAATGAGAGTATTGAAACTCATTTCAAATCCTTAAAGGTGGGAAGGATGAATTTAGAGACCTTTATAATTTTTAAAACTAGTTACAAGCCTATACATCATATGTATAGTCCATATTCTACACTCATTACCTGTACACTGTAATGTCTACCTACAGGTGCCCCCCATGGAGATATAAAAGTGCTTAATGAAGGAGTTAAAATGTGTTTCAATACCCTTACTGAGGTCTTATAATTTGAGAGGATTAATGAGAACCTTGTTTAAATAATTGTATTAGTAGACAGGCTTGAAATCCATCTTCAAGATGGAGAACTGAGCTTTAGGGACAAGTTCCCTAAAATCTCCAAAATAGAGCCCTGTGTGATTTTGGTGATGTCATACAACAATGTATCAAGGATCCTTGATGAAGTCAAATATATCCACCTTGTATTCCTTTTATAGGGGTAATAGATATCAAAATGGGAGTGGGTGTTTGGTCCCACAAGTGGTGTAATGGAGGCTTTAAAGTCACACATTTGTTCACTACATTTCTTCAATGTTGTCTACAGTTGTGAACCTCAAAGGACCTTACACTCCAAGGTGGTAGTGTAGGAACCATGATTTAATTTTTAGGTAATATTATTGAATTAAGGAAGCTAATTTTATTTTTAAGAGAATAAAATGAGGTTGGAGAGCAAGGTGTTGACCTAAATTGACACCTACAAGTGCATCCTTACTCAGAAAAGTCACCTGCAACCTGACTGCAAGTGACTCACCAACTCATGAAGTGAAATTTAGGAGATGGGAACCTACAGACATATATACTTGTTAATAAAGGTTATATCCAAGACTCTAAAACAATCCATGGTTATTAATCATTGATTTCAAGGTTGATGTTCACCTACAAGACCCCTGCTTGCTCTAAATTAGTCAACTATAATTGACTGTAGTTTGATAGTGAGTTGAAATATAGTGATTTAAAGGTTGGCCTAGCATGAAAAAGATGAATATAGGTCTAAATGAGTTGTAATATGTCCCAATAAATTTATAATGCCTTTATGAATTATTTTCAAGGTCTAACCATGTAGGTAACACCTATAGGTACCTCCTTCAAAGCATGAAAACATAAAACACAGTCTATCAATCCACCTAGTCAAGAAAAGGGGAAGGTACCTTGAGTTGGAAATGAAACATGAGTATTAATCATGGATATAAATTCCTCATAAGTTATGGTGACTATTTAATGATAGTACCAATAAGGAAACATGACAAGAGATGTCCTAAGGATAAACTACAGTCCATGTTAGAAAATCCAGCACAATCAGCTAGTCTAAGAGTCTATTTTGAGATTTTAGGGAGTTAAAAGGTCTATAAGTGTGAAATAACTTTATAAATTGGTTTATATTACCTTAATAACCACTTTGAGCCACACATAACTTCATTTTTAATGAGAATATAGAGGATATACCCTCTGTTTTATCTCAAATAGAGGGTAGTCCAAGAAATAGGAAAATTATAGACTTAGGGAGTATATGATGAAAGGATGATTTAAGAGTCTTAAGTGTGATGAATTATGGTGTAAAATTTTTTAATATCAATGGAAAAACTTGAAAAATCCATCATATACATGACAAGATGATCAGAAAAGGTGGTGAATAGCTATATGCAGTCAAATCCCACCATGCCCAATCTAGGCCTAATGCCTAAAAGGGGGTAAACTCCATATCTAGAACCATATGAGAATTAAAACGAATAAAAACATATTAATTAAGGGTTGTTATGTGTGTTAAATCTTTTGGAATGTAGGATAAATCATAGGGAAGCCTCATTCTGGCTCAAACCAACTCAAGCCTGCATAAAATGAAGAGAGAAGCTCGAGAGGTCAACTTGAGATGATCGCACCTATATGGAAGTTTAGCATGGGATTATGAGGAGTTGGGGGATGTTTAAGAAGTTATCTAATAAATTTTTTATGTAATTTATTTAGAGTTCCAATGTCAGATATACATGAACAATCCGTAGAGGGCAAAAGTACTCTAAACCCTTTAAAACCCTTGATAGTGACTTGATTGGGAAAATTAAGAAGGGTATGCATACATATGGGATAAAATTTATTGGGATATAATTTAAATTTATATAGGACTTTTTAGGGTTCCTCCCCATTAATTGTATTTCTACCCTACCTATATGGATAGGGTGGAAATTGGCTTTTCTTGACAATTTTATGTGTTGTGCAAGTATGGAAGGGTTTCAAAAGATGAAAGTCACTTTGGGAGATAGTTTGGGACATAATATAACACCTCATGTCTATTTATTAAATCAAAAAATATCACAAGTGATGGGGAATCCAAGAAAAACACACATGTTCTGATCCCACTTGTTAGGATCTTGCTCCTCAGAAAGAGCACAATATGATTACCAAATACAAGAAATTAAACATGCGGAAATAACCAGAAGTACAAGTAACTAGAATTCACAAATAGCATAGAATATGAGAGACAATACAATATCTTGTATTAATACTCATCCAGAAAGAAAATACAATAAAGAAGATGCCACTTCTTCTTCCACCTCTCAGAGGCTTCCCACACCTCAAGGGCTCCTAGTAATTCTCAATCAAGAGTTCACTCTCCTACCAAAAATGGTCCCAACACACAACTCACACACAGAATTGGTGTTCACGTCTCCAACTAGTCAGTAATAACCCTGCCAGTACACCAAGTACTCAAAGTACTTCAAGTAGATCTTCTCATGAACCTGTAACCAGCAATTCAATAGACCATACTTACACATGTAGATCTCCTATGAGCATGCAAAAACCTGCAACTCAATGATCTTACAATGGAAGGATCTTCCTTGCCTTCATTTTCAACTCATCATTACAATACATGCCAATGGGTCTATAAATAGATCCCAGACTTAAACAATAACTTAGACTCTTAATTTACTAATAATAGACATGCAGCTCAAGACTCAAAATAGCCTTTACATGAAAACAATCAGTTCAAAAAACTAACTGTTCATGTAACAAATAGTTCTGGAACACACAAGCGATCGACATCAGTCCCTATCTGATTGGAGGTGACCAACGTCGGCCAACTTCCTGCTGATGTCAGTTGCCTTCTGCACTGAATCTGATCGACGTCAGTCCCACTGCTGATGCTGGTATCCCTAGAACTCAGCAACCTCCTCCATGTCTACAAACAAGTTGAAGCTTTTAGCTCCACAACCTAACAATCTCCCACTTGGAGATAAATAGCTGCAACTATACCTGTACCTATACATCATCTAGTTTGTTTCTTGGCACTGTATCCCTCTTCAAGATCACCCTTGAAGACCAACCACCACAAAACCTGTGGTGCACCTCTTGTCATCCAAATAACCTACCACATCCGCATCTACAAACCCATGTAGAAAAGAACTTGACCCTGCAAAGCATGTGCACCTGCTGCTAGTCCCTCTCAAATACCTGAGAATCCACTGAACTGCCCTCCAGTGCTTCTTTCCTAGATTGGATCCTAACTTTCTAACAACTCCCACTGCTTAGGAAAATTTAGGTTTAGTACACATGTACTCAACCTCATTATGTGAATCAAGACATTGTTCGTAGAACTGTCCAACCATCGGCGTGCTAACCGGTCTCACACAATCATCCTAAAACAAATTCAACCTTTAACCTTCCATGTCCCTAGAACACACTCATGCCAAAGAATCTTGCTGCTCCCAAATTCCTCATGACATACTTCTGAACTAGCTTTACCTTTAGTTCAGTAACTCCTTGTAAGTGTAACCCTGCTACAAGCACAACATACAGTAATAGGATAATGTAGCTAATATTATCCAACCTGGTAAAGAGAAACACAATGGTCAAACCTCCATTGTCCTGCAGCTTATTTAAGACCATATACCCTGGCCTTTCATCTCACGTATCCATTCTCGCTCTTTTTCATCTTGAACATCCATTCGTCTCTCAGTGCTTCCTTCCAGCTGGCAACTCCACCAAAAACTCCCGTTTGGTTCTTCTCCAAGGAATCACATTCCTCATCCATGCCAAGCTCCCACTATTTCCTAGATCTACTTGCTCTACTTCTTTAATAACTCCTAGTTCTTTACCATCAGTGAGCAACAAGTAGTGTAAAGAAGAGAAATGATGAATTTGAGGCTTACTTACCCTTTAAGTCCTCCATATGGGTGCTTGAGACTCCTTGACAGCTTGTTGTCCACCCAAAATCCATCTCAGTGACTGATGTCTGTCACATCTCAGTTTGCACTCGACTGACGTCAGTTCCATGTGACTACCTCATCACCGACGTCAGTTCCCCCTAACCAATGCCAGTGTTTATCTACCCTGAGTCACTAATGTCAGACTGCACATAGTTGACGTCGGTCCCTGTCTAGATGTCGATGCTAGTTTTCTAACCAATGTCGGTCTCTATGTTTTACTTGTGAGCGATGACTTTTACCCACTAGCTCCTTTTGGATCAAACCCTTATCCAAATCACCCTTGCTCTACTTAGAATTCTTTAGCCCCTTTTGCTGATCTCTATCTGTCACCTTCTCCTTGAAAACCAAGGCTTTCTTGCTCTTGTCACGAACATCAGATTTCTCAAGAAACATCACTTTCTTTCTCTACTTATAAAAACCACAATCCATGCTTTTCAAATCTGAAAGCATACCCTTTGACTCAAGAACATGCATCTCCTTCTTATTCATGTGACCAAGCCTATTAAGCCACATCTTCGAATCTACAGCTGAAGTAAATAACCTAGAAAGAGAATCAGTAATACAAGTAGATAGATAAAGTTTACCTACTTTCTTACCTCTTGCTACAACAAGTGCACCCTTGGTAACCTTCCAAGAGTCTACTGTGAGAGTTATTGTGCAACCCTCATCACCCAAACTTCTTACAAAAATCAAATTCCACTCCAGAACTAGGACATGCATGACCTCCTTCAACACCCATGTGTTACCTGTCTACAATTTCAGCTTCACTTTCCCTTTGCCAACCATCTGACAAGGCTTACCATCCCCTAAACAAATTTCTCCAAAGTCTCTTTGGACATACTCATGAAAAAATTCCCTATTTGGGGATGCATGGAAAGACACACCATAATCTAAAACCCAAGATTCTACTTTATCTAAGGAACATACCAGAGCATCCTGTGCAACATAATCCACAATATCTGCTTCTTCTTCATGTCCTTCATGCTGATCTTCAACCGACCTGCAATCTCTCTTTAAGTGCCCTTGCTTTCCACATTTCCAGCAGGTTATTCTGCCATACCTGGACTTGGATCTCCTGCCTATCTTGGACCTTGATCTCCCATGCTCTATCTTCTCTCTTTGCCTTCCCCTGCTTTCCACACTCAAAGCATTTCTTGATGATTCACCTGTGCTTTTCTTGCGAATCTCTTCATTCAAGATTACACTCACAACATCATCTACTTTTAAGATTTTTGAAGCAGACACAGTATTACTAACTGCCATTGCCAAATTCTCCCAACTTTCAGGTAATGAGTATAAGATTAAGAGAGCCTTAATTTCATCATCAAAAACAATATTGACTAAATTTAACTGGTTTACCAAACCATGGAAATCACTAAGATGACTATGTACAGATCCACCTTCCAACATTTGCAAATTAAATAATTGCTTCATAAGAAATACCTTATTTGAAGCTGAGGATTTTTCATATAAATTTGCCAAAGATTCCATCAACTCTACCATTGTCTTAGCATGTGATAAGTTGGAAATCACAGACAATGCAAGGCTCAACCTTATAGATTCCAGAGCCTTCCGATCAAGAACCTCCCATTCTTCATCCTTCACATCCCGAGGCTTGCAATCAACCCCACCCAACGGTAAGTAAAAATCTTTCTGATATATATAATCTTCAATCTGTATCCTCCATAATTGATAGTTCTTGCCATTAAACTTCTCCATTCATAGCTTAATGTCTTCTACCATTGCTCTACTCCCACTCAAACAAAAACCCTTGTGAGTAACCTGTAATCAACACACACTAACCAAATCTAATACAACCTATTAGTATCCCAACCAAAAGCTCTGATACTAGTTGATGGGGAATCCAAGAACAACACACCTATTTTGATCCCACTTGTTAGGATCTTGCTCCTCAGAAAGAGAACAATATGATTACCAAATACAAGCAATTAAACATGTAGAAATAACTAGAAGTACAAGTAACTAGAATTCACAAATAACACAGAATATGAGAGACAATACACTATCTTGTATTAATACTCATCCAGAAAGAAAATACAATAAATAAGATGCCACTTCTTCTTCCACCTCTCAGAGGCTTCCCACACCTCAAGGGCTCCCAATAATTCTCAATCAAGAGTTCACTCTCCTACCAAAAATGGTCTCAACACACAACTCACACACAGAATTGGTGTTCACCTCTCCAACCAGTCAGTAATAACCCTGCCAGTACACCAAGTACTCAAAGTACTTCAAGTAGATCTTCTCATGAACATGCAACCTGTAATTTAATAGACCATACTTACACATGTAGATCTCCTATGAGCTTGCAACAACCTGCAACTCAATGATCTTACAATGGAAGGATCTTCCTTGCCTTCCTTTTCAACTCATCATTACTATACATGCCAATGGGTCTATAAATAGATCCCAGTTTAAAAGAATAACTTAGACTCTTAATTTACTAATAATAGACACACAACTCAAGACTCAAAATAGCCTTTACATGCAAACAATCAGTTCAACAAACCAACTGTTCATGCAACAAATAGTTCTGGAACACATAGGTGACTGACATCAGTCCCTGTCTAACTGGAGGTGACCGACGTCGACCGACTTCCTACCGATGTCGGTTGCCTTCTGCACTGAATCTAACCGACGTTGGTCCCACTATTGATGCCGGTATCCCTAGAACTTAGCAACCTCCTCCATGTCTGCAAACAAGTTGAAGCTTTTAGCTCCACAACCTAACAACAAGTGTCTCTTAAAATACCTTTATCTTAGCCAATTCAAACTAGCATAGTGGACAAACAAGTGGGAAGGTGAAAACTCCAAGTAGGAGGCCTTTTAAGATCTAGCTAAGGAATATAAGGGCATGAAGGATCTTGAAAAGTTTCATTCACTCTTATGTATGGAATTATTTGGAGAATTGAAGGAAACTTTGGTGCCAAGTGTGTAAGGTGAGTGAATGAGGAGTTATTTGGACTGTAAGTAGTGTTAACTCATGTCCAAAAGAATATCATTGATTAGGGATGAAACCAATGAATGTTGGGGAGTTTTCATAACCCCTCCCTCTTAGTTTAATCATGATACCTATCCTTAGTCTATTATGTAATGTTACAAAGAGGCCAAATGATGGAGGCAGTTTCTAGGCATTCAAATGAAGATTTATACACCACATTTCAGGAGTTTTAATTCTTTGAAGGACATGTGTCATATGATACCTTGCATGTTCTATTACATATTTTTTTATCCTACATGTGTAATTCCCTTTCTCAAATTCACACATGGTCTAGTTACTCTTGGACTTCATCCTTCTCACTTCTATCTCAAATTCTATAAGTAGTAGATATTTTGGCTCTTGTAGGCTAATACCACACCATGTATAGAGAATTCCTACTAGTTTTGAATTTGTAATTTTCCTTTGAAAAATAAATTCAAATATTTTTTTATTTCATGAACATTTACCTAAGTGTGCAAAGTGATGTATGGTGATGACAATTGATAATCTTCCATCTTTGCTTCTCCTTATCCTTTCACGTTTATGCAAGAGTTCATATTTTAATAGGTCATTTAGAGTGTAGCTAGTGTGTTAGGATCCTTTCAAGTATATAATTATTCTTAGAGTGTGCAATCTACCCTCTTTTTCACTTACCTTGTGTTGTCTCATGTATATCACCTCTATGTTGAAACACTTATGTTATAACCTATTAGGATTCTTGAAGTTGGCTTGTAGATCTTGTTGCTTAGTGAAATGAGTATTATGGTCTTGTGTAAATATTCCTAGTGTATCACCCCCTTAGAGTAGTTTAATTTCATGTAAACTTCTATCTCTTTTCCCACTAGAAACTAGTTAAGTAGGTGATAAGCAGTTCAAGGTATATTCATAGAGCTAGCCCTTAAACCTAGAGGTCTACTTCTTCTATAGGTAAACCCACATACCTAGAAGTATTCCCATGTTGCCCAAATTTTGAGGAGGCTTGAACACCCTCTTTTAGGGTGCAATATCTAGTGACAACATTTAACTATGTGATTTCTTATTATGTTCCTTATGTACCTTCTAATGTGCAATATTCTGGTTACTTTATGTCTAAATATTCTAAATGCATTATTTCAGTTTAAACAATATTATTTTTTCTTAATTCCTCAATAACATAGGATAATTAATGCTTCTTATATTTCTGTCATCCAAATTCATGTCTTTATATAATAAACTATTCATTACACATGAATCATATCACAACTATCCTCATCCTCAGCATGTTTTGATGCTTCAAGAACATTTGTTAACAATACCCCTGATTTGGCATTATTCTAATATGTGGATTTGAAGTTAACTTTAGTTAAATTTGACTTGATTTAGAATATTAACTTAGTTTGACTTCAAGAGTTTAACATTAAATGGTTGACTTTAGTTTACTTTTTTAAATTTGGCCAATTTAGAATTAAAATTAAAATGTAGTTCAAGACAAATGTTACAACCTTAACCATTGGTGTGTCTAGGGATATGTGTGGCTGAATTGTGGCTTACATACCTCTTTTATTTACTTGTTATATTTCTCTATGTTCTTAGATAGGTCAGCCTATGGAATAACCTTGGCTAAGTAGACTATATATAGGAGGTAGTGGTTAGTCTTTAATCATCATGTTAAGTATTCTATTACTAGTGCATTATTGTGGAGGTTTCCCCCTCAAAGTGGATTTTCTATAATATCCAGTATTTTATTTTGCTATCAATTATCACTGTGTAATCTCTCATATTTTCTTATTCTATGCAATATAAAATCATTCTATGCGAATATCTAAGTAATTTAATTACAAGTGGTATCAGAGCTTCAATTTGGGCAAGTTTCTTGTGGAATTTTTTTTTAGATCTAGTGAGGTATGGCTTCTGGGAGCAGTGAAAGAAAAAAAAACATAACTTGCAATCTAGGAAGAATTAATTTTTCCCATCAGCGTAGTATTACTTGAAATGCATTTTTGAAAAAAAAAAGTCTAGAAATTTTTTTCACCTTGCACACTTGCAGTCATTGGATTCGTCTTGATGAGATGATCATGATGGTATATTCTATCGATACACTTTTTTGGTACCAAAAATTTTACTCTAGTGCATAAAGGTAATCATTAGATTCATCTTGACACGGTGATCGCATTGGTACCATTTCCTAATACACTTTTTTTTGGGTCAAAACCCTCTTAGGGTTTGTTTATGGTAGGTCATTCAACTCAAGGAAGAAAAGGGGCACCAAAAACTCCTAAGACTCCTTATGTTGATGACATAGAATTTAGAACTTCAAATTTGATGATTTCTCAGCTTTAAGAGGATAAAAAACTTGGTGAGGCATGATGACTTTGTTGCAGTCTAAGATGATGTTTCAAGGATTCATAGAGAGATTAATGGGGTTCATAGTGAATTACAACATATCACTACACAATTGGCTACCCTCACATCTTAATTTCAGACTAACAACCCTCCACTTTAGCATCCAAATCCTCCTCTCAACAACTCCCATGCTAGTATAAAACTAATGTTACCAAAAGTGGATATATGTAAGTTCAATGGTAAGGATCCTCTCACTTAAAGTACCCAAATTGAGAATTTATTTGAGTTGCATCAAACCTCTAGTTCTCAGAGGGTGATGGTGGCATCCCTATATATGGAACTTGAGTAATTCATTTGGTATCGTTGGTTATGTGCTCAAAATAAAAATAATGGTGCTCCTATTCTATGGGCTATTTTTACTGAGGAGTTGATAGCTCATTATCAAAATGATGTCTCTGAGAACTATTTTAGCCAATTAGCCAAGCTATGGAAAATAAGAACTGTGAAGGATTATATTCATCAATTTCAAAATCTCTCTTTATGGGTGGAAGATAACACTAAGAGAAATTTGACTGATCTATTTTTGGGTGGCCTCAAAGATAGCATCCAATTTGAGGTTTGAATGTTTAACCCAACATCTATAATAGAAGTTATCCCTAAGGCACACATGATAGAAGAAAAAGAGATGGTCAAAAGGAAAACTTTCACTACTGGTCATGATCGCAACTTTCCAGTGCCATCATTTCCATATCCCACCAAATTAACACAAGGACAAATTGAAGAGAAGTGAGCCAAAGGGTTTTGTTATGGTTGTGATAGTAAATGGAGAAAAGACCATCATTGTGCTAAAAAGAAGTTGTTTTACATTGAAGGTGCCAATGATGGTGAAGTTGATATAAAAGTAAATGATGCAAATGCAAAAGTTCCTAAGGAGGAATCTAAAAACTCTTAGCCTACTATTTCATGTCATTCATTGTCAGGTATTAGTACTCTTCAAACTCTTAAGGTGATGGGTTTCCTTAAGAAATAGAAGGTCATTGTCTTGATTGATTCTGGGAGCACACACAACTTCATCCACAGTAAGTTGGCTACTCATTTGAACTATTTCACTTACCTATCTCTATAATTTTAGGTTATGATTGTAGATGGTGATATTATCAGTTGTTCAAGAAAATTTCATAGTATTAAGTTGCCCATGGGAGACTACTTATTGGATTCTCCTATGTTTTCTATTATGATGGGTGAAGCTAATATTGTTTTGGGAGTCTAGTGGCTCACCAGGTTGGGCACTATTGAGATGAATTTTAAAGAATTATTCATGCATTTTCATCTAAAGAAAGGACATTTAAGCTAAGAGGATTAAAGGCTAAATATCCCCATGTTGTTATCTCCCATCAAATGACAAAGATTATCCATAAGGGTGCTAAGGGATTTGTAGCTCACTTGTTTTTTATGGAAGTATAGCCAACTCATCCATCTCCACCTCTTGATCTGCAACAAATAATTGATGTTCATTCCATTATTTTTGGAGACATGCCAAAATGACTTCCACCTACCTACATGCATAATCATTATATCACACTTATTCCTAGTAGTACACCACCCAACATCAGCCCATATAGGTATCCCTATGCCCAAAAAATTAAAATTGAAAAGATGGTACAAGAGATGTTGGATGCAAGAATCATTCACCATAGCCAAAGTGAATACTCTTCACCAATTTTCATGGTGAGAAATAAATATGACACTTTGAGGATGTGCCCTGACTATAGAAAACTCAATAAGTATACTATCAAAGATAAGTTTCCAATTCTTGGCATTGATGATTTTCTAGATGAATTGATTGGTGCTCTTATTTTACCAAGTTAGATATATGTTATGGGTATCATCAAATCAAGATCTGTGATGAAGACATACCCAAAACCACTTTCAGGACTCATGAGGGCCATTATGAGTTTTTAGTTATGCCTTTTGGTCTAACAAATGCAGCATCTCTTTTTCAGAGTTTGATGAATACTATTTTTTAGCCATTTTTTAGGAAATTTGTTTCGGTATTCTTTGATGATATCCTCATTTATAGTAAAAATTGGGTAGACCATTTGCAACATGTGAAATATGTACTCTCCATTTTGGAGCAAAATTAGTTATATACCAAACCTTCCAAATGTACTTTTGGGGCTGGTGAGGTTGAATTTTTGGGTCATTTGGTGTCTTATGAAGGAGTGAAAGTGGATCCTAAAAAATTCCAAGCAATGGTGGACTAGCCAATTCCTAAGACACTCAAGCAACTTCAGGGATTTTTGGGGCTTACTAGTTACTAGCATAGATTTGTCAAAAATTATGGTAGTATTGCAACTCCACTTACCTCTTTGTTAAAGAAAGAATCCTTTTAGTAGACTGATGTAGCTACCCAAGTATTTGAACAATTGAAATTGGCTATGTGCACTACTCTAGTATTGACCACTCCTGATTTTTCTAAGACTTTTATGGTTGAATGTGATGCATCTGGGTATGGTATGGTTGTTGTATTCACACAAGAAGGTAGACCACTGACATTTGAAAGTTGTCAACTCAAGGGTAAAAAATAGTACAAGCCCATCTATGAGAAGGAAATGATGGCTATTTTTCATGCAGTCAAACAATGGAAACCTTATTTGATAGATCATCACTTTTAGGTAAAGACTAATCATGATAGTCTTACATATTTTTCAGAACAAAGGTTGTCATCTGAAGAACAATAAAAATGGGTAACTAAGATGTTAAGCTATGATTTTGAAATAGTCTACAAAAAAGGCAAGGATAATGTGGTGGTAGATGCACTATCTAGAAAAGATGAATCAATTGAGGCATTGTTATTTGCTATAACCATTTTGTAGGCAGATTAGCTAGAGGAAGCATGATTAGAATGGGAACATGATAGTACTACTCATGATTTGAATCAAAATATTCATCAAGGTTTATGTGGATTTGAAAAATTCACATGGAAAGGTAATGCATTTTGGTATAATGATAGATTGTACCTAAATAAGAATTCTCTTATAAAAAAATACTTCAAGAACTTCATGTAACTCCAATGGGGGTCATTCAAGATTTTTGAAAACCTATCACAGAATCAAGTAGGATTTTTTTTTGGGAAGGTCTCAAGGGGATTTCTAGAAATATGTGGCTAAATGTATGATCTATCAACAAAATAAAGGCAAAACCATCAAAACTCTAGGTCTTTTATAGCCTTTATCTATCCCTAACCAATGTTGGGAAGAAGTATCTATGGATTTCATTACAAGGTTACCAAGGTTTAATTGTCAAAATATTATCATAGTTGTTGTCGATCATCTTAGTAAGTATGCTCATTTTTGTTCATTATCCTAGCCATTTGTTTCTAGTATAGTAGCTTTTGCTTTTCTCAATACAGTTCAGAAATTGCATGGGACCCCTAAGATCATTGTTAGTGATAGAGATCCCATTTTTACTAGTAATTTTTGGATTGAATTATTTACATGTTTAGGCACCCAATTGGCTCATAGTTCATCCTATCATCCTCAATATGATGGATAAACTGAGGTAGTAAAAATATGTCTAGAAGGATATCTTTGTTGTTTTGTTTTTTATAAATAGGATAAATGGGTTCATTAGTTGCCACTTGCTGAATGGTGGTATAATACTTCTATTCATAGTTCTTCCAAAATGTCTCCTTTTGTGGAACTATATGGATACCACCCTCCATCCATCACTTCAACCTTGAAGGTCCATCCTAAGTTTCATGCAGTTAAAGAACGTATTCACCATCAACAGGAGGTCCTTGCAAGTTTACGTGAAAATTTAGCTATTACCTAGAATCGCATGAAGCAACAAGCAGATCAACATAAAAGTGAGAGGAATTTTGACATTGGTGATTAGGTCTTTGTTCACTTACAACCATACAAATAGATTTCATTGAAGCAACAAAAAAAGGATAACAAGTTATCCACTAAGTATTATGGGCCTTATCAGATCTTGTAAAAAATTGGTAGTGTCGCCTACAAGTTAGATTTTCCTTCATTCACTCACATACATCTAGTATTTCATGTATCATGCCTAAAGAAAGTCATTAGACACAGAGTTACCATTTAAACATAATTACTAAGATTGGTTAAGGAAGGTAGAGTTTTTCTTGATCTTGAGGTGATCCTTCAAAGGTTCACCAAGAAACCGTGTTCTAGAGCAATTACAAAATACTTGATCAAATGGAAGAATATGCCATGTGAAGATGTCACTTGGGAGGATGAAGCATTTGTGCAACAGCATCCAGAGTTACCACAACATTGAAGACAAAAAAATTTTGAAGGGGAAGGGCTTGTTATGCCCTTAATCATTAGTGTGTTTAGGGATATGTGTGGCCAACTTGTGGCTTACATACCTCTTTTATTTACTTGTTACATTTCTCTATGTTATTAGATAGGTCAACCTATAGAATAACCTTGGCTAAGTAGACTATATATAGGAGGTAGTGGTTAGTCTTTAATCATCATGTTAAGTATTTTACTATTAGTGAATTGTTGTGGAGGTTTTCGCCTCAAAGTGGCTTTACTATATTATCCAATATTTTGTTTTACTATCAATTATTGTTGTGTAACCTCTCATGTTTTCTTATTTTGTGCAATATAAAATCACTCTGGGTGAATATCTAAGTAATTTCATTACAACAAATCTGATTTAGCTTGGTTGAATCAAAGAAGGAATGTGGTCAAAAGTGATCCGATGTGAGAAATCAATTCCAAATTCAATTTGGGTCTAAATAAACTTGATTTGAAAGGTTTTCACTTAGACAGTATAATAGTGCCATGTGAATAGCATAATGGTACAATAAGCTAGCATAACACTAAGATGGGATAAATATGGCCCAAAAATTGGGTAGGGCGATGCCTCATCTCATAAATGTATATGGAATATGCTTAGGACCATGGTTTTTGGATTTGGTATTGGACATATAATATTTTTTTAAATGACATCCAAGTAAATAATATTCAAGTATGTGATCCTATCTTAATGTTAGATCAAGAATGCATTTTAGTTACAAAGCCTTCAATATACTCACTTTGAGAGGATAAATTTAATAATTAATTTTAATAAAATTATTTAAATTAGGTTAAAGACCCACCCTCTCTCAGAGTCCATACATGATAGGTAATCTTTAGGGTCTATTACCTTTGAACCCCAACATCAATGAAATTTTTGTGGCCAATAGGTCTTAATGTAATGTTTTTGTTAGCTTATTAGATGGTCCCAAGATGGATACAAAATCTATCAAAGAAGAGATCCAAGTGTCAGACTATTCATATGAGATACATCCCCTACCATAGAGTCTCTAGATTCCTCAATAGTTATGTCTAATGGATTAGTTTTAGATATTTAACCCTTTTGATTTCATAAAATGCTTTATGGGTAATTTCACTATGCCCTAGTGATACATTCCAAAAACTTATATCGCCTATAAGATGTATGGGTATGGTACAAATGATGGGATATCAACCCCTAGTCACCACACCATAAAGACCCATGAGAATTCAATGACACCCCAATAATGTATTATAAAATAAAATGGGGAAGGTAACATTGTCTATGATTCACAAGAATCCCATTAGGGGAGATCAAAGAACATGCTTAAATAGATCTCTTGAGATAAAAATAAATGGTTATCTTCATGTTTTTATGTCACCCAAATAAGGGGATAGTATATATGTGAAAGAATCATAAAAATATACACTTCAAGAAGCAACAAATAATTTGAACAAGTGCATGAACTAAAATGACTTAGAAATGAACAAGTTTCAAACCTATATTGAAAGCATGTTTTTGTTTTTATACCTAAATTGAAGTGTTTGAAAGAAATTAAAGTGATTTATTCTAATTTTTCCTTTTTGGAATCCACTTCTTTGACCAAGGACATTTGAAAAATTGAATTAGGATCTTTGTAGTGGTCTTTGGCAAGGGAAAGGAAGTTGATAGTTGATTTTTTTAAGCCCCAAGTTTTTCACACATGTCGATTCCATCATTTCATAGTGTTTTTTTACCAATATGTAGGGAGATTCAGTTATTTTATAAGAGAAAAAATAGATAATAATAAACTTGACAATTTTGTTGATTAACAAGATGGTATCATCAAAATGCATGGTGATATAGTCATTCTACAAAGTATTTCCACTGATATAAAAAAATAACAAATATAAATCAGATAAAATTATAGGTTGGTGATTTTATTTATTTTCAAGTCAAAGTCATCATTTCATAATGTGTTTTCATTAATATTTGGTCATGATGTGGCAATGTAATACCATTGATGTGTAGAGAGATCCTATCGATATGGAGTTTGATCCCATCACTCTGCAAAATTAAAATAGATAATAAGAAGTTTATCGATTCTATCAATTAGCATGTTGATGTTGGAATTTTGTAGGTTGATTTTGTCATTTTCCTTCCTCATAGATATTACTTCTAATTCAGATTCAAATTTATTTGTTCCTATATGTAGAGCTTGGAGTCTTTATCAATGTTGTGGCGTGGTCACATGGGAAGCATCTCCCCTTGCACTTTGGATTGATTGATCAAATTAAAAAAATGAAATAAATGATTGAAGGCTTTATGCTTAAAATCCTACTAAAAATGGGAGCACTTCATTGTATGTTCAAGACTTGTGAATAATGGATAATGGCCCTTATATTTATAGATTCTCCAAACTAATTTTGATCATTGGATGATGATCAATATGAGTGGATGAGAATCAATCAATCTTATATGAGTTATTGCATTAATAACTATGGTTGAGTTTGCATGGATTAGGAATGGTTTAAAAATTTTGATGTTTGATATTTTACAAATGATTGTCAACTTTCATGATGATGCCATGATCCTTGATATTTGCCTTTGATTTCATGATGATGTCATCAACTACTTAGTCACTTTCCATGATAATTGAGGAATAAATCCAATAATCTTTTTATAAAATAGAGAATTCTAAAAGCTAAGGAATTTCCCATTAGAGGAAGATTAGGTTAATTAATAAAGGTCAATTAACTTAATGATAAGTGATGTGACTTTTGAAAGTAGCAGAACTGTTCAACCTAGTTAATATAAAACATCTCTTGCATCTCAATTTGATTCAAGATGAATTAAGTGAAGTTGATGATTGTGTACAATACATTTCCCCATTCAGGTATGTGTCATAATTTTGAATTAAATTAGTATTTATGCGAATAAGTAGCTTAATTGATTATTTCTGACTATATTTGTGCATTATTGCAAAAAGTCATTCTAATTGAAATTTTGATATAGAGATAATGAAAATGAATTGTCTACACATTGATCTAGACTAGAAAAATTTCAGTGAAATAGTATTTCCCATATCATATCTCTAATACCATTTGTAATTAAATTACTTAGAGAGATAAATAAGAATCAATGCAATGTATCTTAATATAAATATAAAGATAAAAATAACAATAATAAATCACAATAATAGGTTCATTATAAATAAAATACATGCAATATTATTGTAATAATAAGAGGATACTAAAAATATGTGATCAAACCACTTTACAAGTGAAAACTTCACAACATTACAATGAGAACAAAATGTGTAATATGTTGATCTAATACTAACACAATGGATACTCCATAGGATGAAACTCCTATGATTATGAAGATATATAAAGTGTTGCATGAGTAACTAAAATATTATCCTAGCCATATTTTGACCACACATATCTCACTACACACTAGTGTTTAATGGTGTTACACAGAAGGATATTATGGATGCATAAATTAGGGATTTGGTAATAATTTTGTAAGAGACATTTCATAATGTGATGGGTCTTCAGTTACAAATATGATAAAGATCACTAGTTGAAAGTAAGAACTTGGTATTCTATTTGTCAAAATTCTACCCAAGAGTTATGGAATGAAAATCTTTCATGCAAACATGAAAAATATAATATCCTGTTATACTCCAAAAAAATGTTTTGAAGCTCACAAGGAAAACTATCGTACCTAGGTGATTTATCATTGGCTATATTCATAAAAAAATAATGAAGGTCATTTATAGTTTTTAATTAACCACATGATGCTCATTATGTTTGAGAGAGATGGTAAGGGACCACATATAAGCATTACTAAAGATCCTAGTATTATGTGGGAGAAGACTCATGTATTTTGAAAATCTTTCTTATAATGTAATATAAGTGCTTGAAAATACCAAGTAGTTCAATTAGTCATTGATAAACTTATATAATGGTTTTTATGTGTAATGAGGTGTGTTTTGACTTTAACATATGAAATAGTTATAAAATTTATCTTAATTATCGATGATGACATGTACATACATGATGACGCTTGTGTGTGACATTTCTACATCCAAGGTTAGTTCTATTCAAGATTTCAATGGGTTTAGTATTTCACAAATTTCAATTGATTTATTATTTTATAGATTTCAAATTCTTTTTAATCTTTTTAGATGAAGGGGACCAATAGTTGGGACCCCTAAGTTTGGGGTCCCACATTTTTAATATTACACCACATTATAGCTCATTTTTTTTATTTACATAGTTTAACATTTTATTAGTCAAAATAAGTCATTTGAGAGGGTTTTTAGCATTCTCAGAAGTCATAAGATGATTTGTACATAGACATGTAATTTTTATATCATTTTATTGGTGTGACTAAAAATTTTCACCTAAATGTCTAATTATTTTTATATATTTTACCAATAATAATATACAAATGAATAGATATTTTACAATGGCTTAAAAAATTGTGCACTTTGTCACATTGCTGATTTAGGATGGGACATTAATAAAATACAAAGGGCCATGTTAGGAGATGTGTGGGTCATTAATATGAAAATATGGGCAATGGTTAATGATTCTTAGCAAGGTTTATTTACATTAATGTTTCTAGTAAAGTTTGTCATGCATGCCATCAACTACCTATTCAGCATGGATTTTCTAGTCATCTCCCCAAATAATAATGGAAATTTATGCCTCTTATGTCATTTATAACTTTTCATAGAACTTATACAATTGGCATTTTGGAGGGATGAAGTATTATTTTAAGGTGTGTGCATGTAATGGAACTCATGGTTCCATTTGGTTTTATTTTATCATACATGTTATTGTAATTTTTATGGTTTCTTACGTTCCTTCACATTTGAGTCAACTTTTACTGGTATGTTCATAATGTAGCCCCAAGGTTTTCATTAACATAGTAGTAAATTGTATTATTTTTATATCAAACCATTTGATTTTTTGAATTCAATGGCCATGTTAGAACATGTTTGTGTCATTAATATGCAAGTAAGGTCTATGTTAAAAGAAGCTTGTGTTCTTAATATGAAATGGACATTTTAAAGATGTTTGTCATCCTTTTTTTCATTGATGTGGCATGTTAATGCTGCCATGTGTGTCGTATTTAACCTGATCAATATATCTTATTCAAATCATTCTCCCCAAAATGTCATGGAGCCCAAATGCATGTTACTATTATTATAGTTATTTTTATGTGCCTTTACATCTGAGTCACTTTTACTAGTATATTCATGGTGGCCCTCAAAGTTTTCATTCACATACCAATAAATGTTATTTTTGTTTATAACTACTATGCAGTAAATGTCCATGTTTTTCAGATGCTTCACGGGCTTTGTTTCCATTAATGTGGCCAATTAATGTCACCATATATAAACTCTGTAATTTGTTTAGCATGCCTTGTTCAAGTCATGTTCCCCTCATAGTCATGGAACCTGATTACCTCTTCTATAGAATTTAACATTTTATAGATATTGTATCCTAACCATGTTGGATATATGAAACATTACCCACTATTGAACCCATAACATTTACATGTTTTCTTTCACATCTGATTCAACATTTTATAGTATTTAGATGGAAGGCCTAAAGATTTTCATTCACATAATAACAAATTTTATTATTATTTTATCAAACCAAATTATGTTATGAATTCACATTGTTGTGTTATTTATATATGTGATATGTGTATTTCCCTACATTAAAATGTCATGTTAATCATGTTTAGCATACCATGTTAAAATTACATTCATTTATAGTGAATGTGAGATGAACGGTGATGGAACCCAGCAAAATTTTTATGTAGAATGCATTGAAATTTTATTTGTCTTGAATAACCTTCAAACTATACATGTGCTAGTGAACTAAAACTAGCATGTGGATGGAATCCTTGAACGTTTTCTTTTGCATACCGCCAAATGTTATTATATTTTTATCAAAATTAATAGTATCATTCACATACATGTAAATTTTGAGTCAAATGTATCCAACCATAGCCTTTTGTGAATTCATGTTCATTTGTTATTGATATGTTGTTGTGAATTAATTAGGTTGTTTTATTCATTCACATTTTCAACATTACAAATATCCTTTGTCATAGTCATTTTTAATATGTTTTTCATTCACATTATTGTGTTTTTTATATCTAAGAAATGTTTTTATTTCCCTGCCTCCAAATTCCATGGATTCTTCAAGCACCTACTAAAATTTATTACACACAAATTCTTGATTTGATGGAAAGGGATTTGAACTTGGGATGGAAGACTGAACATTTACTGGTATACACACAAATGCTTGTTTGGATAGAAAGTTATTTTTACTTGGGATAGAAGAATTATGAAAATATTAGTATACATAGAAATTATTTTTTAATGACTACTATGCTTATTCAATTATGCATTTGATTAATTCATACATATTTTAACACATTTTAAAATTCAATGAGCATTTCATTAATACTTGTTTTTATGGAAATTGATTTAAAATTAGGATGGCAAATTGATCATTTATTGGTATGTGGATGGAAGACTTGAAGGTTTTCATTTATATACCAATCAATGTTATTGTCTTCATATTAAATGAAGATTTTCATTCACATACTAATAACTATTATTGTATTTATATCAAAATTAAAGTTTTCATTTACATACTAGTAAAATGAGGACTCACATTGAATGACTTTTATAAATTTGACCAATAGTAATATAAAAACCAACATTTTTTTTTACATTGGATAAAATAATTGTGCACTTAGGTATGCCATCTTGATAACATGGGACATTAATAGAAAATGAATGACCATGTTCAAATATGCTTATGTTTGATTGAACATTCACTATCATGTGGATGGAATCACTAAAGGTTTTCATTCACATACCAGTAGTATCAAAATTTATATTTTCATTCACATACTAGTAAATGTTGATTCAGATCTATTAACCCAATATATTTTGTGAACACATGTTGTTGTGTTATTTATATGTTGTCAATCCATGTTGTTCTATTATTCATTCACATTTTCAACATTACATATTCTCAATTCTATTTTCAATTACATTATTCATTTGTTATTATTTTTGAAAAAAAAATCATTTATACAAAGGGTGAATGTTTTTTAGATTACTCACAAAATTCTTATAAACATTATGTTTCTTGATACTTTTTACGTTTGTAGAGATTGTGATATTTTAACATTTTTTCATTGTCTTTCTTAGAACAATATATGTTTGTGAATTTTGTAATTCTCTTACATTGATTACATTTTGTTTTTTAACAGAGTTATTGTGATGCTAAAATATTTATTCCTTTTATCATTTAAATGTGTTTTTTATGTGGGTAATGATGATAGATTTCCAAATGATGAGAAAAAATAATAATGAGGAATTCACTTTTAGGTGAAAGTTTTAACTTTTTCAATAAGCTTATGATCCATTTCCATGCTCAAACCTAATATAATAGGTAATCATTAACAAGTAAAGGTTTTCTAACTTTTATTAACAAGTAAATTTAATTACATTACATAATCAACCTAATATTATAGATAATCATTATGTTACTTAACACACTTCATTACATTTTATAACAAACTTAATATATTTGATTATATTGGATAACAAGTAAAATAAAAGTTACACCATCCAAGGTGGAAATATTGAGTTATGCCCTTCATTAGATGTATTCAGAGAAAGTGGAGATGTAATTAGTCTTTTAAGGGTTGTCTCCTTAGTGGTATTTGCTTCCATGTTAACAAGATTAAGAGGAGGGCTCCCACATGAAGTAATTGAGGATAAAATGTTTATCATGTCTTTCAATATGTGATTTTATTAAAGTAGGGGATTGAATTCACTAATTAAACACCATTTCTTATCCAATTATTTTAAACTGGCCTTCTCAAATTCTTTATCCCATCTATCATGTTATTTCTTTTGCTCATTTTCTTATCTTTTTATATTTTCTCCTGATCCTTCTCTTGAATTTTTGTTTCATTTTGAATCTTATGATGTTCCCTTATTTCCCTCAGTGTAATTAAGGTATTTATTCTCATTATCTTATTATTTATTCCTTGCTTTCAATTCATCAATCTCCTTCTTGTGGGACTTATGTTCGATAAGCATTTTCCTATAGTAATCTATTGTGATTATTTGAGACATTATGCTCAACCTGAGTGTATTGTTTCCTAAGTCCTTTGAAACCCTTTTTGTTGGTAATTTTAGAAATGCTAATATTACCATTTTTGGTTAATTTAATTATGGTTGGATACTATCAAGATCTTGGACTAAATTTCATATTATATCCTCATCGGCATCTAAATCAACTAATGCATTTTATACACCTTATTGTCTGCCCACTACATAGTAATGAACTATCTCAGGTGTGATAAAAGGTGGTGGTGATAGCATTGACATTGACACGTCTACTTCCCTTAATTAATAGTTAATTATCTAAGATTTTTTTCTCCTTCCTTCAACCATTCTAACGGGCTTACTTGGGTAGGTAGACTTAAACCATCTTGGTTGAAACTAAATGTTACATCTATTTAATTCAATACATCTTCAATTTTATTTGATTTTTGACTAAAATTTTCTACCTTTTCACCTTCATTCAATGCATCTACAACATTTTCTACATTTGTTTCTTGTTCACCTTCAATAATAAATTTTTAATGCCATTACTCCATCCATTGCATAGTAGATTAAATATCTATCTCATTTATCCCATCTAAAATCATTATATTTTAAACTAAATTTATTTCATCCTCTTCAACATATAATATTTCATTTAAATTCATGGCATTGGTTGTTACTTCAAGGTTTAGGGTCCAAATTCATATCCTTATAAATCTAGATTTTATATTATTAGTAGTTTTTGCCGTATTCAATGTTATGATCCCTAAAGTGGCCAATTATTGTATCTTTATCTCACAACCATGATGTGTATTTTTCCATGACATCTTATAATTATATAAATGGACCTTAAAAGTATCAAACACACTTACATCCAATATATTTAATTTATGGTTAACATGTGTGGGCAATATAAATAAGTTAATCCTCAAAACACTAGCCTCTTTAATTGTTGATAGTGAAAAATGGTTGTCATGCCCAAAGAATATGAGATGTATATTTTTAGATGATACTTCTCCTAGAATAGATCTAGATAAATGATGCAGCTAGTTCATAAACAATTATTTCATCATCCATGCATGGGGTTGGTTAGCCATCCATACACCTAGTTCATACCTTGAAATGAAATTCTAAAACCACTTTTTTACTTTGAATAGGTAGAACCCTAGGATAATATGCCCAGATATATTGATGCACACTAAAATTATGATCCATTCTCTACTCTTCAATGTTATTTATGGCACACTCGACCCTTTTTTGGTGATGACTCACATGCCATAATTCCTTCCAGCTTACACCCTAGTCTTATCATAATTCCAATATTTTTGTGGCCCATATTAGTTTTATGTATACATAGTTCTCAAGTTATCATAAAAAATTTCACTTTAAATGGCTTTAACATCACAACCCTATCTCTGTCTAGTCTTTTTATTTTTCTCAAATATAAATCAAGATGCCTTTTTTTAAGCCTACCCACCATGACTTGTGCACCATGACTTGCCTAGGAACCCATTATTGAAAGGGTTGGGATTAGTTTCACATATGTGGGAAACATGTGCCTTCAAATTTGATATTTCCAAACCATGGCACATGTTGGCCAAGTTCTTTCACCATTACAATATCTCAAATTCTTTTGCATCTCATAAAATAGTGGGTGGCCCCCTCTTTTTAGTTATTATTATTCTTTTTATCCAATTGGACAAAGTGTTTGGTTACATGCCTCACTTTATTGTTAAAACTTTTTTTGAGTAACCATTATCCTCCACATATCACATTATACATTACATATCATTGTTTGTCCACTCTCTATGTTGGTTAGAAGGGGGTGTTGGATTTGAACAACTTCATTCTTTGCCTCCTTGGTAGTGGGTTTATACTAAGTCACTTCCCTCTCTTTTTGGTTGTTAGTGGGTTTTTATTCATTAACTTCTACATAAACATCAATATAAAATTTGACTCCTCCATTATTCATTGTTGTACATGGTCATCATTTAACGAACCTGCTTAGTCTTCTTGGTATTCCCCATGTTGAACTATAATTATCAATAAAATATATAAGTAACCTATAATAGAATGGAAAACATATCAACAATAGCTATGGAAAAGAATGTATGTAATTTTTAAAATGTGAATGAATGACACAACATGAATTCAAAGTAACAAATGAATAACACAACATGAATTACATAAGTATTTGGTTTGATACATCTGAATCAATATTTATTGGTATGTGAATAAAAATATTAATTTTGATACAAATACAATAATGTTTACTTATATTTGAATGAAAATCTTCAGGGTTTCCATACACATACCAATGCATGTTCAGTCATACAAACACACGTGTCTTCCAACATGGCCCTTTATTTTTTATTAATGATCCATGTTAACTCAATGGAGTTCCTAAGTGCACACATTTTTAAGACAATGCAAAAAAAAGTTCATTTTTTCATATTATGATTTGTCAAATTTATAAAAATCATTGGATATTTGGGTCCCAACTATTGGTCACAACTAGAAAATGACAAACTAGGTGGTTTAAGTTTGTTTTTCTTAGGTAAGCCCATCATATTGGCTAAAGGAATAATCATAAAACCCTATACTTAATTTTGAGATCATAATACCATTTAAATGTTGTTACAACTTGATTCCTCTATAAGCAAATTATTTGACTATCTGTGGATATTTATAGTTGACACATTTTATTTGGCTATTTTTTACTAAGATTTGAGATATATGTTATTATGAGACAACAAGATATTTCTTAGGTTACATGAAGCATCATAGTTGTGGATCAAAATATAAGATCTAATGAGTCCATTATTGTTTATGTATCCTTCTATTTATCAAAAAAGATAATTGTGAATGTGCATGATATAATGAGTGTGTACCCTTAGGAGCACTTGTACCCTCTTAGAGTTGTTATAGGGTTGGTTTATTGAGTGTCTCTATGGTTATGGTTGTATATGAGTTTTGGGTAGCTGAGTACATATCTTAGTTCATGAGATGTGAATAATATATTCTCAACATAATTTGATCACTTAGATTGAACACCTCAAGTGTGATTACATCCTTACTTGGAAATCAAGTCACCTCTATCATTATGTTTTGTATTCTGAGTGTTTAAAAAAAACATGGAATGATTCGCACTTAAGTATATATACATTAGTGTTGTGTTATATTTACATAAATCCTATGAGACCATTTTAGATTGGCACCACCTAGTGTGGTGGGAATTTTCTTGTATGAGGGTGTAGATGTCTTGGTTGAGAATTCCTTTTTATTAGGATTTTATTTATGAATTGACACCCTTATTTTTATGTCTATTAGGATAAAATGTCTTCTCTCATATTGGGCATAAAGGTGAGTTTTCACTCCATCAATTTCCTTTGACATCCTTATAATTCTACTAAAAGGATTGGTATTTCTAGTTTGACGTCAGCGGGGTTGTTACAAATGTTTTATGTAGGGAAATAAAAATTCATCATATATATAAATAACACATCAACATGAATTCACTAATACATGTTTAATTTGCATGTTGTTTAAGGTAAGTAATGTTTCATCAATCTAACATGCCAAAACTAAAATCTTCATTAAAAAATGCATTATGATAAAATTTCATTAGTTTATATCATCATTCATCTCAGATTTACTTCAAGTGATTAAAATTTTAACATGTCACATTGAACATGATTAACATGATACTTTAATTTAGGGAAATATAAATGTGTTGAAAGAGTTTAGAAAAATCTCACCTAGGGTCAAATCTACAAACCATTACCATAGTAAACTCCATTGATGCAATGCTTAAATAATATCTCAATAAAATTATACACAAAAAATCATACAATGCTAAATTCTATCTGACTCAATATGATAATCTCACCTTCCATATGAATTATTAGGTGAATAGGTATATATATAGGTGGAAGAAAGGTGAATCCCAACCATACCATGTATGTGAGACTAATTCCTCCAAAATAGGTAGAAAATAGGCATCAAGCCAACATCCTCATACGTGTGGGATAGAGTTCCCCAATGTACATAATAATCACCTAAGCAAGATAACACAAAATGTGTAGGAAAAAAACATGAAAGGAAAAAGCCTACACTAACACCCCCTTAAGTGTAGCTTAGGTGGGTAGAGGTAATGCATCCTGGAAACAAGCCTTGATGAGGTACCCATGCACAAAAAAATAAAATGTGAATCTAAATGTCCCTGTGGATTTCAATCCATCCTATCATAATACATGAATGTCTAGCCACTGTAACTGCCAAGTCGAAATAAGAATGGTGTTGAATACAAGAATCAATATACATGAACACAACACTCTAGACTATTGGATAGAATGATAAACCTAAGGAAGCATTGATTGAACACCCTCCCTCAATGTTTAACATGGTGAATATGGAAATTAAAGTATCCAAAGAAGTGAACTGAAAATGGTGAGAAATTAGCACAAATACTAGTGGAGATGCCACACTAGTGTCACTAGACAAAAAGTCACCAATAATGCCACTGAGACATAATAATTATCATTTGGGTTACCAAAAATAAATTTCCTAACTAATATACCCATGTATAAAGGAGTAATATAGAAAACACTAAAAAAAATATTTGTAAAATATACAAGTGCACAAAAAAGACACAACTCCTAAATAAGGAGCTCAAAACAACAAAGGAATAAAATTTAGAAGGAATGTGTGGTTAGAGACTATACTAGATGGGTTAAAAAACCATCACTAAACTACGTTAAATGGACACTCAACACCTAAATATGGTTTCAACTATCTATAGAAGGCACAAGGGGCACTCAACACCTACAAAAGTAGTCAAAAGTACAAAAGAGTATTGTCTGGTGTAAGGGACACTCAACACTTAAAGAAATAATATCTATCCACACACTCCTCCCCCATAATGTTGAATGGGTGAAATTTATGAAAAATTATATATGAGTGGGTTGCATCCACTACTCAAACACATACAATTTGACACTATATGCACTATAATATTTCTACAACAAGCTTAAAGAGAATGTCGAACTATAAAAGAAGACAAGATGACATTGGGATCCACCAAAATAGTTAAAAATTAAGATGCATAATATTTTTAGGTAAAAAAAATGATTGTCAAAGATATAAATAAAATATATCAAGAATATGGCCCTGGTGGTGATGGGAGAGACTGGTAACTAAAATAGTAAAGGGTGCATAAACTAAAGTACACACACATGAAGGTAGACTGGGTTGTAAAAGCAAACTCCCCATGGCACTTTATAATTTAGTTTGAATCTAATATATCCTATAAAACATAAAATAAAAATAAGGAAGACATTTTATACACCAAATAGCTCCAAATAATGAGATTGTCATCCTATCGAAGAAGTCATCTAAAATCATGAGAGTTGCTTCAAAAAATAAGGGAGTAGAAAGTAGACAAAGAAGTTAAATAATGGAAGAACCATGTTGGTAAAATCCTTGAAAATAATGACGGAACTACCAAAAGTGATCTGAAATACATCTTAAATAAATAGGAATAGTGGATGAAGATGCCTGCATAGGAGTGGCTAAAAAATACACAATAGTAAAATGCAAGGTAACATCTAAATTTGTGCCTAGTTGGTTATGTCTAATAGTTAGAATATCATATTTTTTAGGCATGAATGAATTTTAAAGTGTCTCCACAGAAGAAGGCAAGGTGTTAATAAAGGGTCCTTAAAGGATACATGACATAAATTAAAAGTGTGTCAAATTAGACAATGCACAAATGACAAGCACATAGAAAATCACTATAGGGCACAGTCTACAAGAGTATCATGAACAAGTGTGGATATCAAAATATAGTATGTCATGGGTTGATTGAAGAGTGTAGAAAATCATTAAAAAATCCATGATGAATACAAAAAACACACCAAAAAGAATCAACTACCCAAAAAAATGACAACCTGTAGAATGTCATGGTCATCAAAAAAAGTATCTATAAGTATAACAAGAAGTACAAACAAGTACAAAACACATGTAAAGGGGACATTAGGCTTATCCAAAAATATTTCTGGGATAGATTTTAATCAAGAGATCAAAAGTAATGAAGGATAAATTTTGCTTGTTTGTGAGGGGATTTGGTCACTTACCAAACTATACTTCACCCTTAGGTCTTTAACAAACAAGATCAGAATAAATTTTCCCTCGCTCTAAAGTGATAGAGAAATAAACAACTTGCCAAATTTATTATTGAGAATGGTTGTTAGTTGTATATATATTAGTTTTTATGTGAAATAAAATAACTAACAACATATATATATATATATATATATATATATATATATATATATATATATATATATATATATATATATATAGTTAGTTAGTTAGTTAGTTAGTTAGTTAGTTAGTTAGTTAGTTAGTTAGTTGTTATATGAAATAAAACCTATCATTTGATGAAATAACTAATAATTTATACAAAATAATAACATTTACTATAATGTGAGTGAAAACCATAATTTTGATACAAAGACAATATTATTTGTTGGTATATGAATGAACACATTCATGTCTTCCATCCACATACCAGTAAATGTTAAGTATTTCATCTAAAGTTATTGGTATGTGAATGAAAACCTTGATGGCTTCCAAACAAATACTAGGAAATCTTAAATTATATGTGAATGAAAATATGTCAATGATGTGGGTTCAATTGTTGGTAACGTTTCATCCCTCCAACATGGTGATGTTAAAATCTATATGAAATGTTACATTCTAAAAAATATGCACTTAGATTATATGACTAAGGGGAGAAGGACATGAACAAGGTGTGTTGAAAAAATTGTAGCATTTATCTATGGTGACATTAAATGTGCCACATTCATGGAAATGAATAGTATCAAGCTTATTCGAATGTGATCCTTCATTCCATATTAATGACTCAAGCATCTTCCAACATGCTATTGAATTCAAAAATGATATAGTTTGATTAAAAATAATAACACTTAATGGTATACTAAAAAACTTGAGGGCCACAATGAATATATTAGTAATATTAGGCATTTGGGTTCCATGACATTTAAGGGGGAGTAACTTGAACAATGCACATTAAATAGGTTATAGATGGTGCACATGGAATCTATGATGTTAATGGGAACAAAGTCTATCAAATGTCCTTGAAAATAACCATTGTATATTAATAACACAAGTGTCTTATAACATGCTCATTGAATTTTGAAATATGTTATAATATGCATGAATTAATCAAATACATAACTAAATAATCATAGCATTTAGTAAAAAGAAATTGTTATGTATCCCAAAATTTTCATGCTTGTTGAATTTAGAAAGTGTTATAATATGTATGAATTAATCAAATACATAATTATATAAGCATAAAAGTCATTAAAAATATTTGTGTGTGTACCAATATTTTCATAAACCTTGAATTTTGAAATGTGTTAGAATATGTATAAATTAATAAAATTAATAATTAAATAAGTTTTGCATTCATTAAAAAATATTTTTATGTATACCAATATTGTCATATGTCTTCCATTCCATGTTCAAATTCCTTTCCATCCAAACAAACATTTATGTGTGGTAATGTTTAGTTGGTGCTTGTAATATACATAGAAAGTTGGAGGCAAGGAAATATGAATGTGTCATAGATATAAAAACAACAACAATGTGAATAGAAAATATATGGAACCCAATGAGCCTTTATGTAGAATGGATTACTTAACATAGATTGTAGCTTTGACATGTTAGATGAATAAAACATTACATGTCTTAACAACTATGATAAAAAAAAAAATTGTAATTTTGAAATTGTGAATGAATAACACAACAAAATTAATTCACATCAACATATAAATAACACAACAACATGAATTCACAAGATGATTTGGTTTGTTAGTAAAAACAATACTACCATGTTAGTGAATAACTTTAGTCTACTTACCTAGTACGTGGGCAATGAAAAACTAAAGTCTACTTCAATGAAATTAAATCTGACACTTTGTGATTCCAAATTAAGAAAAAATTAATAATAACTCCAGAAATCAAATATTGGTTAGTCAAGAATTTTTTATTTATACAAAAATTGTATCTCATAAGCCAAATTTGAATTTTGAATGTTATGGAATATAAAGGCTTACAAAATATATAAATGTTCAATTTTGTAGGTGGATGCAATTAATAAAGGAGATTGGTTGTTAATATTACAAATTGTGGAGCCAACTATTAGATCCAAACATTTAAATTTTGAATATTATGGGATGCAATGAAAGTGTAGGTACACCAGCTATAATATTATATAACTTGGAATATTATAGATTTTGGCTACTATAGTCATATAAAATGCAAAAATTGGTAACTTGAGCATGGCTAATGACACCCAACCCATAGGTCCCTCGTGTTTGCCCCCATGACCCTCAGGCTTATTTTTACTGATTCTCAATCATCCATAACCCTCTAGACTTGGTCCTAGCTCACCCAGACTATTATTTTCATGACTAATCCATCCCCCCAAATCTCATCTACCTAGGATAGTAGCACCACACTTGGAATATAGTGTTGGTGCTACTCTTATCCACTTTCGATGCTCCTGTCCAAGTGCAATTTTTCCCCCAAAAGTCAGTTTCTTTTGATTCCCCATCCTTATCCTTGTTGGCCTAATATGAAAAAATTGAATCCATGACCAATAGATCCCTATAAAATCTCATTCAAAGATCATTTGGAAAGGGTTGGCAATTATCACTAAGAAAGTAAGAATACAAGCAAGGATATTCAATAAATCTTCCCTAATCTTTGCATACAACTAGCCAATACACTTACAAGCTTATTCAAATCCTTACACAAGTCCCTATCCATCTAAATCACATCTAGTTTAGCATTATGCATCTTCAGACATATTATTACACAAAGCACATCAAGTGGGAGAACTACATGTGGATTGATCTCTCTTTAGAGTATTGGTATGTAGGCAACGTGCCCACACAAGGGGTGTGGATTGATGTCCATTGAATCTTACACACACTAACCCCCCTCTTTCATGAAATTGGTCAAAGTATAATGAAAGATAGGGTTTAAAGAGAAATTTTGATCTATAAAGATCTCTATAGACTTTTAGCTACTAAAACTTCATGGACGGGGTCACACAGACCTAACAGACAAAACCAAGAAAACTTAGATCCTTAGGACAATAGTGGTAGAGGTTGAATACAACGTCGATGCCACTCTTGTTCACTTTTGACACTCCTATCCAATAAAAAAATGAAGGTCCAATTTTAGTTTATGATAGTGACCCAATCCTAAACAATGAATTCTAGCCTCTGTCTCAATCAGATCAGTTAGTTTCTAGCTAGGTCTTGTTTTCTTTCTCTTATTACTATTTTTAGAAATATTTGAATTGTAATCAAATTTCACAAATCAATAGCTTAATATTGCATATTTATTTACTGATTTTACTACTTATACCCTTTAACTAAATTAGGAATAATACACCGATTCCCCATCCTTATCTTTTTTAGCCTAATGCAAGCAAATTTAATCCATGACCAATAGATCCCTATAAAATCCGATTCAAAGATCATTTGGAAAGGGTTGACAATTATCACTAAGAAAGTAAGAATACAAGCAAAGATATTCAAGTAATCTTCCTTATTCTTTGCATATAGTCGACCAATAGACTTAAAATCTTATTCAAATCTTTACACCAGTCCCTAGCCATCTCAAACATATCCAATTTATCATTCTACATCTTCATACATATTATTACACAAAGCACATCAAGTGGGATAACTACATATGGCTTGATCCCTCTTCAAAGTATTGGTATGTAGGCAGAATGCCCACATAAGGGGTGTAGATCCACATCCAATGAATCTTACACACACTAACCCCCCCCCTCGCAACTCTTTCTTGAAATTGGTCAAAGCATAATGAAAGATAGGGTTTGAATATAAAATTTTCTCTACAAGGAGATCTATAAACTTTCAACTACCAAAACTTCATGGATAGGGTCACATAGACCTAGCAAACAAAACTCAAAAAGATCAAATCCTCAAGACAATAGTGACAAAGGTAGACTACAGTGCCGGTGCCACTCCTATCCACTTTTAGCACTCTTATCTAATCACAAAATGAAGGTTAGATCTTAGTTTGCAATAGTGTCCTAGTCCTACACAGTGAATTCCAGCCTCTATCTCAGTCAAATTAGCCAGTTTCCAGCTAAGTCTTGTTTTCTTTCCCTTATTACTATTTTTAAAAAGGTTTGAATTGTAATCAAATTTCACAAATTAGTAGCTTAATAATTGCATATTTATTTACTGATTTTAATACTTAGACCCTTTAACTAAATTAGGAATAGTACACCAATATTCCCAAAACTATTAAATCATTTGGTGAACCTAACTTACTTTGTTTGCACATAAAAACCTTGGGAACCCTAGGGTAAATTTATTACTGATTTTTATTATATTTTTTTAATTTTTTACCTAAATATTAAAATAAAAAAATTAGCATTAAATTTTAAAATTGTGTAGTAATTTTAAAATAAATTTATTTCAAACCCTAGTTGCCCATACTAGGTCCCAATATTTTCCCAGTAATTTTCTAATATTTTTTTATTTTTTACTAGAATATTAAAATCAAAAATTCACTTCAAATTTCAAAATTCAATAGTAATTTTCAAAAATATATTTTTCTCAAAACCCTAGTTGCATCTGCTAGGTCCTATTCAATCAAGTTTTTTCTAATAATAAATCAAAATTTTAGTTGCATATTTCATTCAAAAATTCACTTTAAATTTCAAAATTTCATAGTATTTTCCAAATAAACCATATTTAAAACCCTAGTTGCATACACCAGGTCCCATTTCTTCTAGAGGTATCACCTTACACCTAAAATCAGATTTCAAAAATGGATCTCACTTATTTTCAAATATTTCTTGCATTTTTATCAAATAATAAGGAGACCATACTTGGTCCTATCATGTAATGAATGATGAAGTTTACCATATGCTAATACAAAGCTTCATTCTTTGATTTTCATGCCTAATTTTGATACTATGGAATGATATTAAGATAATCATTATTAAACATAGTAAGATACCTCTCCTTCAAAGCAAAGTTTACTTGTCTTTAATACAAGGTTTCATCTCTTGATTTCTATTTCTTATATGGAAAAAAATTCAAGTTTATCATGCCAAACACATTATAAATTTCATAGCACATGCCAAAAAGATTTATGCATTCTTACACAAATTCATACTCTATATCTCTCATGTGAAAAAAATTTCAAGACTATCTTGGTAAACATATTAGCAATGTCATGTTACAAGTCAAAGTTTTTTATGCATTAGTACATAATTCCATGCTCTCTATCCCTTATTTGCTGTATATCATGTGGAGTGTTCTTTATACTCATATTGTTATACATGGTTTCTACCTAGAGGATCCATTACATAAGCTAACAATCACCTATCAAGTTTCAATGTCATATTTTATTCATAAGAAATGGTTTTTTTTCTCCTCCCCCCACAAGAGGGTAATAACTACTTTCCCTCTAACTAGGTGCATGCTATCACCCCTCTAAAAGGTGAGGCATCCCATACTATTATTCCTAATGCATACATTCAACCTATAGCTTCTTCAAAACCTCTTCAACATACGTGCTTACATGTTCAATCGAAAGCAACTAGGGTTTGCACCTGTGAGACTCTAAAGAATAAAATTACCAGTATAAGCAAGTTAATTTTAGATTTACAAACACAAAATCAGATATTACATGACAAGATCACAATATTGGAAAATTTGATTATAATACAAAAGCATTAAATGCACCCTAGTGTCAATCATATATATGTACCTTCACATAGTCTATTGGTTACAATAAATGTTACATATCAACACATGAAATCACAAAAAAGTAACTCTACAACTAGTGATTCAAAAATAATTCCAAGATCAAATAATATTTCAAGTGATGTTTTAAGGGAAATGATTAAATCTAAGTTGATAAACTACCTCTTCTACATCTAGTGAGAAGATTCATATATTATTTTGTATATCACAGAATGTATGGGCATCACACATATTTATGTTTTGCATTGGAAACACATATACAATAGATAATTTCCAATGAGGAACTTATACAAGGTAAATCAGTCAAGCAATCGATAGTGACATGGGAACACATTCACAAAGGGTCAAATCCAGAAATAATATAAAAGTGGTTACAAAAGCATAACTCAGATTAACAAAAGGATCAAAAAGCAAAATCAGAGCAAGAAATAGTACCAAAAGCATAGGTAAAGCATGAAAAAGATGCAAATCTACCTCTCCAAAATGAGGCTCAAATTTCAAAGTAGTATGGGTTTGGTCAAAAATATCTACAACAGTTTGATTATCAAGGTCAAGGGTTGGACAAGCATGCTCAAAGCAACACTACTCCTATTTTAGTAACTAATAATGTTTGTCACCAAGGTTTTGGATTTATTGAACATCCTAAGGCAACTCATTCAAAAACATAATTTATCAAAGGAAAAGATCCAAATACAACAAAAATCAACACTAGCATTCCATTGGTTTAAAATCAAGATGATAATGATGAGTGGAATAATATAGGTTATTATGATCTCCAAGATACCAATAATGAATTCGAATATTCAAATTCATATTCACATCCATTCCCTCATGCTTGACAATTGTGCACAATTCCTTTGTTCGATATATGACACCATTATAGGGAGTCTCTCATGAGACTCATTGATTAGTATCATTTATTCCCAGTCTTTCTTGTACATATTTTCTCATTTTTCCCAGTCTTTCTTGTACATATTTTCTCAATTTTTATTTGATATAGGACACCATGATAGGGAGTCTCTTATGAGACTCATCGATTAGTATCATTTCTCCTCAGTTTTACCCACACATATATTTTTATGCTTGATTATACATAGCTCAAATCTCAAAAATTCAAAAACATTCAAATATATCAAAAATCCAAAAACATACAAATATTTCAAAATACAAAAACATTCAAATAATTCAAAAATAGCAAAAATATTTTGATTGTATGCATCATCCATGCTTTACATTTTTACTATCATGTTAGACTTACATTTGTTGTTATATGCTATTGTTTGTCAATTTATCTACATTACCTTGCTTCACTTGATCTTCTTTGAGTGTGTACAGTGATATCCAGATCCTTGATTATTTCACTTTACCCATTGAGGGGGCATCCTACGTCTAAATTCAAGACACACAACAATATACGTACCCACTAGGGGCATATTCTACATGATTACAACATCCAAGATATGCCATTCTTACACCACACACTCTAGTTATCATGTCCATATACATTATTTACTAGCTTACACATATTACTATATCTACACTCGCTGTTATATAGCACTTGTGTATTTCTTAGCATATACCTAGTATTGTACTAACATGTATTACGTACTTTCACTTCTTACTTTGATTAGTTAGATGTAATTGTACTTCTAGTTTCTTACATGTTTTCCTTTCTTGCTTAGCATAGCTTGATGTGATTGCATTTCTTAGTTCCTATTTGACTCCTGTATGTGCCTTAGGACATTTGTCAATGTCCTTTGCTTCTACTCATGTGTGTGCCTTAGGACATTTGTCAATGTCCTTTTTATGTACTCTTCCATGTGATTGTGGATTTCAAGACAACATTGTTTGTTTCAATTGTATGTGTATGTGACATTTGAAGATGCCTTATATGCTTGATTTCCAGTTTAGGTGACATGTGACCATGTCCCTTGTTTGCTTGGCCCCTTGGCCAGTTTTGTAATCTTTTTGCTTCTTGCTTCATACCTTGTGTGCTTGTTGCTTTTTTGCTTCTCATTATTTGCAATGTCATGATCCATATCATGCATTATCTTACTTTTGTAGATGCCATGATGGTCATCATGTTCCATCCTTCCAAATAAAAACTAATCAGACTTCTAGTTATAATTAATTACATTGCATATATTATTACATTGTTATATCTATCTAGGCATACCCCTATTGATCTAACAATCTCTCAATACAAACTATGTTATATATTGAGATATCTTATCAATTATCATTTCTATATCATGTATCTTTACATCATAACACACTTTCAAATATCTTTCTTCTAAGGTAAATCATTGTAGAGTCTTCATTCCTACCCTAAGAAGAGGAGGCAACAAATAGGGGTTTGGTCACAGAGATCAGAGCTCTTAATGGTAAAAAAATTGCTTTTTAGAACACTTAGAACAACAACCAAATAGAGAAAACTAGGTAGTGTTGACGTAGAAGATTTCACCCTTGGTAGGAGGCCAAGCTCCCACCTTCTTCACGCAATAATGGAAACTCCCCTCTCGCCTATGGGACTGAGGAAGCTAGAGGGGAGAGTCTCTAGATGAGGGCTAGCTCCCTCTGATGTATCATTTAGGCCCTGGTTTCTCCTACTACTAAAAAAAATGTAAAAAAGGTGGGGGGATGAAAAGGGAGAGAGAGATGCTGAAAACAAAGCCTAAGCCTAAAAAAGAAAAGGTGATACACCAAAAAATGTGATCCACCCACCCTGAATATACACTTTTCACCAAAAGGAAGCACCTATACACTTCATCTGAAGTGAGAAAACCTTCTACATCAATGGGGTAGGGGTACATGGAGATACAGGGATGAAATAACTACTAGAGGCATTCTGGGACACACTGTAGCAGCCTATCCACTTCACCTACACTCCTTTAGGGACACTTATGACAAACTTGTAAAAGGAAACTAAAAAATGCACTAGACATGCTGAAATCATTCTGCAAAAGCATTTAAAAAAATGACTTAACACAGAATCAAGGCATAAACACATACTAAAGATGCAAAACTCAGAATGGAAGTAAAAATAGCTAAGTTTTGATTCAAGGTAAAAATTTTGGCAGAGCTCTACCTTACAAGCCCGAGAGATTTTTGGGTAGAGTTTTGCCTTAAGGTTGAAAGCGGATCCTTTCTCAAAAGAGAAGTTTACAATTTATAGAAAAAGGAAGAGAATTTGGTTCTTACTAGGAAATATTTGGCACCCTTTTCTACAAGTGGCCCATGTGTGCCGAGAGCATCGAGAAGAGGAAAACATTTTTACTGATGTCATTCTTGAGAAGAGGCCTGTTGGAACCATGCTGTACAATTGCCAAAATTTGACTTTGGCATTTAAACATTAATACAAGAACATGGCCATGCCTCTTTTCTATAAATAGACTATAGTTTGTCCCCTCATCAATGCCAACTACAAAAAAATAGGTCACGCCGCTCATCTACAATAACTCACCTTCCCTTCACCACTTGAATGCTTTATTGTTTCTACTCTTTCAGCCCTCAAGGGTGATCTTATAGTAGGTCGCTACATTCCTCGGGCTCCTTTCATGCTTTGGTGCTCTTTACAATTTATAACAAATGGCTACTTCACTGCATTAAATTTGGCATTCGTGCAGTTGTCACCCAACGGCTAGTTTGTCTGCTTAAAATTGACAACTTTTGGGATGTCATCGTCCCCGGCAAAAATGTCATCAGTCTTTTTTGTGGCTTTTTTCCCCATGGGTTTTCTATTTTGGGATTTTTCCCACAGATAAAAGTCCACGGGAATTGTCTATTTTGTCCTTTTCTATCAGGCTCTTTGAAACTCTATCTACCCTCTGTAAGGGCTTCTAGACTTTGAACTACCCTTCGCAAGGGCTTTCAGACCTTCAGTTGTGTCCTTCATCTTTTGGGTCTTCTTTGCACTATTTTTGGAATGTTTCTTTCCCTCTGCAAGGGCATCTGAACCTTGAACTGCCCTCTGCAAGGGCTTTTGGACCCAACGCTACCCTTCAGCTATAGGGCATACCCTTGAACCAAGCCATTGAACCAACCCATTGAACCAAAATTGGTTCAACGGTTTAATCGGTTCAACGGTTCAACCACTATGCACCAATGACATTGAACCAAGCCTTCTGAACTTGCCTTTGAACTATTCAGTTGAACCAATCTATTGAATTGGTTTAATGGTTTAATGAAGCGCACCAAGCCTATTAAACCATTCGTTGAATCCCTCTATTGAACCGTCCATCGAACCGAAGCAATTGAACCAAAGCGTTGAACTTAAGCATTGAGCCAAATGATTGAACTAATCTGTTGAATTGGTTCAATAGTTCAATGAAGTGCATCAAGCCCATTGAACTTTGGCTATCAATCATCTGATTGAACTAGGAGCTGATTGAACCAAGGCTCGAACCAAGGCATTCAACCGATTCAATGGTTCAAAGACACCAAATTTTCTTGTGATTTTATTCAAACCAAAGCCCGAAGAAGCCTTGTAAAACCTGAAACTCTCTGAACTGATTCTTCATGCGCCAAAGGACTAACTTGTAGAGTCTGTAGAAATCTAAAACCTGTAGAGTCCATATAAATTCTATAGAGTTTCTAGAAATGAATAGATTTATGAAAAATTAAAAAATGAAATGGCCTAGAATAGCAGGGACAGAAGGGAACTGATTTTTGGCCTGTTGGGCAAAAAATGGTCAACAAGTAGATAGTCAATAATATAGAATAGTTACCAGATTTGGCCTTAGATAACAATTCCCAACTTGGAGTACAACTTTGGTGTCACTAGTGTTCACTTTTGGTGCTTCTATCCAAATAGTATAAAAACCAAACTTTCTAAAAGTAGGCAAAAAGTAAGTTTACCTACAATTTTACACAACCAAAATAGTTCAAAATTAGTAGTTTTTAGTACACTTTTGCTCAAAAAATCTAGATATAGGGGGAATCATGTATGGCATGATGGATCACTTTTATTTTTAGATATGGTAGTCGATATGACTTTTAAATCAAAATCCATGTTGTAAACACCAGTGATTGGGGGCAATGTGAGTGACACATTCATTTTCTTTTCTTTTTAGTTTAGTACTACCTAAGCATTCTCAGTAGCTACATGCCTTACTCCATCTACAATTGGTTGTCACCTTTTTGGAATGGATTTCATACAAGCTTAAACTTTGATTCCTGAGTTTTTGATTTTTTTAGTGGCTTTCATATAAGCCTAGTACACCAATTTTGGAGTGACTTCTATACAAGCCTAATATCCATAATTTGAAGTAGCCAAGAGTGGCCTAGTTTCCGTTATGCATTCATATATCCATGCCAACATTGTTAGATAATAGTATATTCATGGGCTTTAGGATCCATCTCATATGACACACATTCCATACCAGCATCAGTTTATAGATTTACTTCATAGGGTAACTATGGAGCCAAAGGACTAGCTAGCTTTTGTATTCTTAAGCCACCTACTCATAGGGATTTGACACATAGTCCAAATATCTATTAACACATGCATGATCACCTAGCTTCACTTAGTGGGTGATGATGGAGACAAAGGGTCAACCTTTGCATTTTTGATCCACTCTTGAGGAATTGATCACTCAGTGTTATTTGTGATATTACTCTTGATATAGCACACATCCAGCATCACCTAGCATTACTTAGTAGCATAATAGGTTTTGTATTGGTTTGCATACTCGGTGAGGTATATTTGTTCCTTTCTCTTCCTCTCTCTCTTACCCAGATTTGTAAGTTCATATTTTAGATATAGCATATCTAGTAAGAAATCATCTACTCTTTGTTTTCACTTATAGATTTACACTTCATAGTCTGCTTTCTCTATGCACACCTAACATCACATAGCTTCATGAGCTTCACCCTTGCAAGTTAGTTCAGGTACACTTTCTATTTTCCTTTATCCTAGTAGCACCACACTTGGACTATAGCACTAGTGCCACTCCTGTATGCTTTTGGTGCTCTTTTCCAAGTGCAATTTTGGCCCCAAATGGTCAATTTCTTATGATTCCCCATCCTTATCCTTATTAGCCTAATGTGAGCAAATTCAATCCATGACCAATAGATCCCTATAAAATCCCATTCAAAGATCATTTGAAAAGGGTTGGAAATTATCACTGAGCAAGCAAGAATACAAGAAAGGTTATTCAATAAATCTCCCTATTCTTTGCATACATCCAGCCAATACACTTACAAGATTATTTAAATCTTTACACCAGTCCCTAGCAATCTCAAGCACATCTAGTTTAGCATTCTACATCTTTATACATATTATTTCACAAAGCACATCAAGTAGATAACTACATATGGCTTGATCCCTCTTCAGAGTATTGGTATGTAGGCAACATACCCACACAAATGGTGTGGATCCACGTTCAGTGAATCTTACACACACTAACCCCCCTTTCTCAAAATTGGTCAAAGCATTATGGAAGATAGGGTTTGAAGATAAAATATTCTCTATAGGGAGCTCTACAAACTTCTAGCTACCAAAACTTCATGGAAAAGGTCACATAGACCTAGTGAACAAAACCCAAAAATCTTAAATTTTTAGAAAAATAGTGATAAAGGTGGACTACAGTGCTAGTGTCACTCATGTCCACTTTTGGTGCTCCTATCCAATCATAAAATGAAGGTCAGATCTTAGTTTATGATAGTGTCCCACTCTTACATAGTGAATTTTAGCCTCTGTCTTAGTCAAAGCAGTTAGTTCCTAGCTAAGTCTTGTTTTATTTTCCTTATTACTATTTTTAGAAAAGTTCAAACTACAATCAAATTTTATAAATCAGTAGTGTAGACACTAATATTGTGTCAACTTCCCCTTGGTCCCCTTCTAACTCTAACACTCATAACCCACACTTTATTAATTTAAAATAAGTTATTTATTTTTAAATTAATTAGTCCCCTTCTAACTCTAACACTCCTAACCCACACTTTATTAATTTAAAATAAGTTATTTATTTTAAATTAATTAATCCCCTCACCTTGACACCTCACCTAAACACCTCGCCAAAGACTATTTCTTACCCTATGACTCACCCTATGACTAAGTCCTTCATATCATAACTACCTAAGACCTATTCCAACCTTCTAACTAACCCTCGTGCGTAATAAGCCTGCCTTTTTTACCTTTCTCTAACGGCAAAGGCACTTGGCAGATGGAGAATGGGTTTCTTAGCCATTTTTCCTATTCTCTAGCCACTGACGTCAGTCAAATGTCAACCGACGCCGGCGAGATCACCGACGTCGGTTACATAAACCGACTTTTAGCGTTGAGTCACAGTCTTTAATCAGTCTCTCTCTCGGATCTTTCTTTAGGGCTCTTTGCATAACGATGTGCATGCTTTGAGATGAGGATCAAAATTCTATTATCACTCTCTAGGCTACAAAAACTCTACAAAAGTCACTTCAGACATTGGGTTAAAAATATTGTACAAGATCTTCAAAATCAGTCTTAACAGGAACAAGCATCCTGACACCCTTCGGTCTTTGACAAAAAGCTAAGTATTCTTCTGGTTTCTATTTCAAAGTTACAGATTAACTTAGTAATTAGTTTCAATTTTATTATTTTTTAATACTATAAAAGAAACCCGACTTCCTCTGTGGAAGGGCAAAAAAGCCTTCCTCTGACTCCCACCTTATTTTCACACATACCTTTTTCCTTTTGTCCTTCCTCAGAACCTATTCTTCTTCCTGTAACCTTGCACAAATCTTAAAACTCCCAAAGTCCTTCATCCATCATAGAAACAACCCAAAACTCCTCCAAAGATGTATTGCCCCTACTGACATTGGCAGTATAACCGACGTCGACATCTTTTACCTACCGACATCGGTAGCATAACTGACGTCAGCGACTGTGCCAACCAGAAGACTAACCTAAATAGCCCAAAAGTCCAAAGACCAGACCAAACCTCTGACCAATCTACTGAGACTCATGGATTACAAGAAACAGGTACACAACATTTTGCCTTTTCATTTTTGTAAGTCTTTTATCATTTCACTTTATACAAATATCTTTGTCTTAAATAGTGGACTGTCATCCTTCACGAGGCTTTACGCTTCGGGGACCAAGCGCGTAGCTTGGAAGTCCACTTTATCTCATTTTAACATTTTCTTTGTTTAAGTCTTATTCTTATCTATAGGTGTCTTCCTCCACAGCCAAAGAGGAGTCCCTTCAACGTCTGGATATGATGCGCAACTTCATCCGGGTACGTATAAACCCCTGACCATTATCTTAGTTTCTTATTTCTTATAAATATTAAATAGCAAAAAAATGAGTAGAAACATTCTGGCATGCCCAGTGGGACCCTAGAATTTTCCTTGGGTTCATTTCTTCTAAAAAAAGCAAACTTTCATATAGTTGCATTAGGAAAAAGATTTCTTCTTGCATCCTTCCTTTTCTTTCTTTTTCTTTCGAAAAGAAAACATAAGCACAAGTTAAAAAGAATATATTTATTTTTCTTCTTGTCACCTCTTTCTTGCATATTAGAGTAGTGAAATTCATACTCTCAACCTTTTCCTTACTTGTTCACATCCGAACAAAACATTTCAATTTGGGTTTAAAAATATATTGCATCTCATTCCTGCTTGAATGCATTTTTAGCTCATCTAGTAATTAAAAATGCATTATGAATAAATCATAATGCACATATGTTACACATCCAGACCACAAGCACATCAAACTAAACATCTAAACATACCTGAGACAAGGCCCAACTAGGATTTCATCACCTAGAGGATACCTTACCCTTCCTGGTGATCCCACTTGGACTTCACTACCAAGGGGAGAACCCACTCTGTTCTCTGGCAGAGTATAAACTCTAGGGGAAGTATATATTGGCTAAGCAACCTAGCTTGGCTCTAGGCTCGTGAAGTGAGGGGAGCAAGGTCCTAGCACCAGGCTACGTACAAAACCTAATACAGATTTTGAGCACCAAAACTTAATCCGAAACCAACCTGAGACTGCCTCTTTTAGGACCCGTTCTAAAAAGCCCAATTCCCAAACATATTCTTCTAAGGCATAAGCCAACATGATTCTATAATTTATTCTTAAGATTTAAATGTTTAGAGGTTGCTTGCCATCATCCATTTTTATGTTCTTATCTGATTTTTTGAGCTGGTGAGGATGCATTATTCTGAGCTTCAAAAACAACTCAAATTTTTCTTTTTCTTCCAAAAACTTTCAGTTTTCTAAGTTTCGGGAAATATATAGACACCGACATTAGTTTTTCCACTGAAGTCAGCAACTCATCTTAATCGACATCGGTTATCTGACCGACATCAGCAACTTACTTCACCGACATCGGTTTTTCCACTGACGTCGATCACTATCAAAAATATTTTCTTCTCAAACAGCAAGCTAAAAACCCAACCTTTTTGCTGTCAAAAACAAATTATGGTTCCTTGAGGCTGAAATATACAATTTTTAGAACCTAAATCTACTTTGCCTTGGATGGTTTTGACACGTAGTCTAGCTAAAACTCTTGTTGACCACACAAGGCAAAAACCACTTCCACCTTCACCTTTGCCTTCTACATCAAGTCTCCAAATGGAGTATAATTCAGAAACTGAACGTACTCCTATCCAATCAACTCCAACTCAACCTCCTATTGTTCCTGAAGGGGACCAAGACTTTGAAATATTCCTTGACCTCAATGTCAAGGCTCTTTAACAGTATCTCACAAGAAGCCAAATGCGAGATTCTTCAGGTAACCCGGTTTATGGGATGCCAACTTCCTTAGTTGAAATGGCAATCATATCAATGGCCTCCGTAACTCAACCCATGGTCACTCATGCCATTGCCTCAACTAATAACCTGACCATGGCTAATCTTCAAAGTGTGGCCTCTCCTTCTATTTCTGGACCTACTTCCATCGGGGTTTTCGTACCCCCTCAACCACAAACCATTCAACAAAGTTCTACACCATTCTAGAACTTAATTGTCTCTATCCCACCTACTCTTGCACCCATAAACACAAGAGTAACTACCTACCCTTTGGCTAGTGTTTCCACCATCCAACCACCTCCGGTGCTATCAAGTCAAGTTATGCCTTCCATCTTCATGACACAACCACCCTTGACCTCAAAATCAGTCCCTATGACTAGTTACCAATATGTTGCGCCTATACAAGCACAACCAACTATGTCATACACTCCTCCTAACACCTTTCAAATGCCTTACAACATAGGGGGCACCCCACCTACCAATCCATCAACCGATCTCATCAAGATGTTGATGGATAAGATGTCTAATCTTGAGACATCCATTTCGGGTTCAAGAAGTGTTCTCTCATATGAACAAATCTGTAATGAACCCATTCATCCTTCGGTCCTAATCCAACTATATCCTAGTCAGTGGGAACTCCCCAAGTTTACTCGCTTTCAGAGTAAAGAGGACCCACAGCAACATCTACGAGCATTTAGACATGCTTGTTACCTTATAGCACATGATGATGCGTTATTACTACACACATTTCCCATGTCGCTTTCTGGCACTACCCTCGATTGGTATAGTTCTATTACCAGTCACTCTCTTTTTACATTCACTCAACTAGTTCAACTTTTCCTTGACCACTTTTCAATCAACATCACTAAAAAAGTCTCCATCACAGACCTATACTCTATCAGACAATTTGATGATGAATCAATAGCTAATTTTGTTATTCATTGGAGAGGCTTAATCAACCAACTCTCCTTTTCTTTACCTCAACCTGAGCTCATCGAGCTCTTCTCAAGAGCATGTGCCAAACACATCTCATCTACCTTTTGGGTCCAAACATTTTGTACATTTGACGAAGCTTTCACCATGGCTAGAAAGCTAAAACTCCATGCGGTTAAAGAGGACAAAGTCAAACTACGTAGTAAAAACCCTAATGCAAAATCAAATGACCCTTCTTCCAAATCTTCTTCTTCCAATTCTAAGTCCAAGGGACCAGCAAATGCTATGATACTTAGATCATCATCATTGACCACAACTAACCAATCTGAACCTTCCACATCTCAAAGCATTACAAGACAATTTCAACAATGATACGTACAACGTCAATATACTCTAATAGGAGAATCATACGCATCTGTGTTGGATAAACTAGTCAAATAGGGAGTCCTCAATCTCTCCCAAATTTGACCACCACCTCAATTTGATCCCTCGCATGCCATCCCTGCATGGTATAGGGAGAATGACTTCTATAATTATCACCGTGTTAAAGGCCATGACACAGACAATTGTAAAACCCTCAAGAATGTCATTTAGGACATGTTAGATAAAGGTGATCTTGTCTTGGATAACCCAAATGCGCCACCTAATCAAAACATAGACATCTTTAGACAACCATTCCCTAACCATCCCCCTAGTCAAAATAACATTCAGACCATAGCCGAAGACCCCCAAGAGCATAATATACATATGGTCAATATGGTTTCACCTTTTATCCCTAACCAACCTCTTCCACAAACTGGACAATCTATCCCTCCACCACAGGAAGAAGAGCTTTCTTCTCCTAATAGTCCTCCACCTACTCCTCTTTCACACATAGGAGAGTCTATTTCGACTTCTCTTCTATTGGAGGATGCCTTAACAATACCAACACCACTAGCCCCACCTTCATCCTTCCTACTTCTAATGGAGGACCATACCTTTCCTCCTCTTCAATGACAAGTAGAAGGCACGATCATCCCTATGCTCTTTCCTCCGAAGAACCCCATTCTCCAATTCCTTCTCCACTGAGAGAAGAACTTGTCTCTTCACCTACTTCAACTGAAGAGGATCCAGTAATGGCCCTCTCTCACCTTTGGCCTGAGATTGCCACATATAACACATTTCCACTCTCACAACCACCTAAATCTTCTAAAAAACCAATTATAAAGCCTAGCGCAATGACTTCTAAACCATTCTCTCGACTAGTTGAAAACTTAGGATTTCTCCATTCGAGAACTTAGAATATGAAGCGTTATGGGAGCGACTCAAATCTCCTTATCTTACACATCCTGTTTCATCTCGTATTGTCGACCCTCCTTCGACAAAATGTCCCAAAGGATCCGATGAGGATGAAGCTTCTACTTCCAAATCTTTAGAAGCTCAACCGTTTACACCTGAACCTAAACCTTCAGAAACATCCACCATACTGAAACAGGTTAAATCCCTCGGTGTTCATCCCATATCGAACCTCACTCACCCACAAGTGAAGGTAGATTTGAACCTCACCCCCCATAGTAATAGTCCTCACACTACATTAAAGAAGGCTATTAAACCACGATGGAGAACTTCTCCCCCACCATCACCATTGCCCTCTATTTTAGGCCCACATCCTTCTACCTTAATAGGAGTGCTCCCTACTCCAACATTTAACAAAAATAAATTGCCTCCATTACTCCCCTTACCTATAAAAAACATACCTCTTCTGAAAAATTTGACACCCCCCATAAATAAAGTGTCATCTACACGAGTGGCCACACCACCAACCAAAAAGGTGGTACAAAAATCTCCCTCAACAAATCCTAAACAAAAATCGTCAACATCTATTGCATCAACAAGCGTAGACCCATTAGTGGGTTCATATGCTTTGATACTATGTTGACTTTTGCAAACTTATAGCATCACTCTCCCACCTATTAAACCATTTCAACCTCTCGGATCAAAACCGTCTTGGTTTGATGACACTAAAATCTGCCTATATCATCACTCACCTGGGCATGATACTGAGAATTGTTGCACCCTCAAGGTTGTCATTCATCAATACTTGGAAAAAGACACCCTTCTTGTTGAGGATACTATCAACAAATGTCCAACACCATCTCATGTCTCTCAAACCTCTTCACCTTCATCAGGATCCCATCATCAGACTATGGTCCCTTTACCTCCTTCACCCCCTTTATTCGAGATTAACACCATCAATGTGGCCACTAGGTCACAGATTTTAAAGTATAAAGCAAAAGAGAAGGTTGTTATTCCTTAGACCTACCCATTTGTCAAACCTGCTCAACCATCAAAACCCAAGATTTCTATCTTGGGTGCATCCCCACCAACTTCTCCGGAAGCAATCTGTGATTCTATGATGAAGCAGCTTCACCACACTCCTGTGAAGATGACTTTGTATGACCTCATTCAAAACTCTCCAAAACATCGTCAAGCTTTAATCAAAGCTTTACAGGCAGTGGAGGTCCAACTCGAAGACCCCCAACCACTAGCTGCCTTAGTCCAATCATTACCCACCGTCGTCTCTATTACTTTTAGTGATTCTGAAATTCCTACCTCCAACTTGGAAGATCAGGATGCTGCCCTTTTTATCACAACCTACGTTGATCGAACTCGCATTAAGCAGTTTATGATTGATGGGGGCACCAGCATCAATATTATTTCCACCCATGCCTATGATCAATTAGCCCTCCCAAAGAATTGTATGTCTAAAACCGATGCAATTCTTCAATCCTTTAATGACTCCACCACCACTACCATTGGCACCATTGTGTTACATATTCGTGTTGGTCCATGAACAATCCCAGAGCTCTTCTACATCATTGAGGGATAATTCCAATACAATATGTTATTAGGATGACCTTGGATAAATGCCATGGCCTGTGTCCCTTCTACATTACACCATTGTGTCAAATTTGAACACGACGGTCAAGTCTATGTCATTCCTGCAGACCATTCCCCTTTCAAGACATGCAACACAACTTATTGACCCAATGATGTTCTCATTCCTTTAAAAACATTGACCCCAACATCACCTCCAACTTTGAAAGCCTCAATAAGTTCACAAGCAGCAGTTACACCTACACCACCTCCTCAAGTGATAACAAAAGACCCTATGGAAGATACCTTCTAGCGACTTTCACTTGGGGAGTATCATTTACTCACCTTGGACATGTTCCAGACTCCTCAAGAGTATGGACAACTTCATCACAATCCCAACTATGACCATCGCATCGGAATGGTCATCCCTTATGGTCCTCCCAATCTTCAGACAAATCTCATCTATGGAGGGCTAGATCGAGCTCCCATTGATGGGAATCCTCTTTCATTACCCCAACTATTTACGTCTGATTTCTCCTTTCTTGGCAACCCAAACTTTGCTCATACCTATCTTTATAGGTGTGCATGGAAGGGCTTTGGCTTTGGGCACTACGAACAAGGCTCCCACCAGCCCGTCGAACCACCAAATGATGAGGCCATAAAGAATGCCAAGAAGCGACATGGCTTGGGTTTTGAAGAACCTACTGAAACTTCTAAAAACCCTCACCCCAAACCTATCATAGAACAATCACCTCCAAACTTGCCTATTCCCCCATCTTCACCTACGAATTCGGTGGTTTCCATCCCTCCTAGTTTTTTTTTTTGCATAAACGCCATTTGCTTGGAACCCCTAACCTATCAACTAGGTGGGGTATCCAGGTCTCTCCCTCTCATTTATCCAAACATGATAGATGATGAATCTACTACCATCAACACTGTTTAATGCATAGATGATGATGCCATTCTCACCCACATGGGTGCAGATGACTCCTTTATTCAACGATCACTTCCTTCGAAAATGCAAGTTATGTTAAATGAATTGACCATTGACATTAACCTTCCATCTTCCAATTTTCCTCATGTTTTAAAGATTGGTCAATCTTTGGACGCCCAAGAACAAATTGACTATACCAAATTCCTTTCAGACCATAGCAAATATTTTGCTTGGTCTTATAGCGATATGCATGGTATCAACCCTAACATTGTCATCCATAACATTGTCACAAACTGCAAAGCTAAGCCTGTTAGGCAAAAGCTTCACAAGATGCATCCTTAAGTTGCACTCCTTGTCAAAGAGGAGCTTCAGCGTCTTCTCTCCATCTCCTTTATCCAACCCATTGATTATCTGCTATGGGTGTCAAATATCATCCCTATCACCAAAGCAACTAGGGGGATCCAAATCTGTAATGACTATCGTGACCTTAACCTGGCTTGCCCAAAGGACGACTTTCCTCTACCCAATATCGACCAACTTGTTGATCTTACGGCTGATCATGAGATGCTATCACTCATGGATGGATTTTTAGGAAATAACCAAATCTTGATTGCGCCAGAAGATCAACACAAAACTACCTTCATCACCCCATGGGGGACTTTTTGCTATAGGGTCATGCCTTTTGGCCTTAAAAATGCAGGCGCCACATATCAACGTTCTATGACTTACATCTTTCACGATATCCTCCACAAAATCATGGAGGACTATGTGGATGACCTACTAGGCAAATCCAAACTTCGTTGTGACCATTTAACCATCCTTAAAATAATCTTCACTCACCTTCTACAATACAACATTTGACTTAACCCCAATAAATGTGTCTTTGGGGTTCTCTCAGGGAAGCTTCTGGGTTTCATCATTTCTCTTCATGGCATTGAGGTAGATCCCACTAAAATTTGAGATATACTTGAGATGCCACCACCAACTAATCTTAAACAACTTTACAACCTGCAAGGGAAGCTTCAATCTATCTGTCACTTCATCTCATAGTTATCTGACCGATGTCAACCCTTCCATCACCTCCTCAAGAAGGATGTCTCCTTTAATTGGGATAAGTATTGCCAAGAGGCTTTTGAAGCCCTTAAATGCTATCTTGTCTCTCCACCAGTCCTTATTCCACCAAAAGATGACCAACCCTTCTACCTTTACATCTCAGCAATAAATCATTCCTTAGGTGCCATGATCACGCACCGAGATGAACAACATCGTGAGCAAGCGGTTTATTATATAAGCCGAACACTCATTGATTATGAAACTCGATATTCTCATACTGAAAAACTTTGCTTGGCATTAGTCTTTACCACTACCAAACTCTGTTATTATCTCCTCAATCACAAAACTTATGTCATCACCCACACCGACCCTCTCAAGTACATGCATTCCAAGCCATACCAAAACCAACGTATGGCTCATTAGCTCATGCTTCTTGCTGAGTTTGACTTGGAATTCATCCAACAAAAGTCTATAAAGGGGCAAACAATCACTGACTAATTAGTAGATTCCCCTCTACCTGACAACCAACCCTCTCACTGCGAATTCCCTAACAAATCTATCGCCACGTTATCCACCGATGACATTTTCTATCAAATGACAATGTTCTTTGACGGATCTAAACGTCAACACGGTGGGGGTGCGGGGGTCATTCTCATCCCTCACGAGGGTGAGCCCATTCCCCTATCTTTCAAACTTGACTTTGAATGCACCAACAACATGTATGAATATGAAGCCTTAATTTTGGGGCTTCAAACTACCCTTTTCTTAGGCATCAAGACAATCAACATCTTTGGTGACTCGCAACTAGTCATCAATCAAATTAATGGTTCATATATTTGTAAAAATGAAGTTTTGCATAGATATAAACACCGTGTTGACACCTTTCTAGAATCCTTCGACTATTATCTCTTGCAAATTGTTTCTCATTCTACGAATAAGTTTGCTGACACTATGGCCTCTCTAGCCTCACATATCCCATGCTCATCATCTTCATCAAAAATCTATGTTATGGTACACCGTTTGGCATTACCTTCATATATCTCCACTAACATCAACCTTGTCAGCACCATTGACTCTAGTCCACAGGGTGTTTGGTATAAACAACTTGTGGACTACTTAACTTATTCTATCATCCCTCCTGATCTCTCTAGTAATGCACGATGGGCTTTTATCAAGAGCACGACTCGATATACCATGCTAGGGGGTCTTCTATACAAAAGAGGTTTCGATGGCCTCCTTCTTCGATGTCTAACCTCCACTGAAATATCTCATGCCATCAAATAAGTTCATGATGGGATTTGTGGCAGACATTTCAGTGGTAACTCGGTTGCCAAGCGCATCCTTCGCCTAGGCTATTATTGGCCTACTCTTCATCAAGATTGCAGCGACTATGTTCGGTGTTGTATCAAATGCCAACAACATGCTAACTTACTTCACATCCCTAGCCACGCTTTACAAGTCACTAAGGATTTTTGGCCCTTTTCACAACAGGGTTTAGATCTAATCAGTGAGATTAACCCTCATTCATCTCTCTAACATCAGTCCATTATCACCGCAACCGAATACTTCACTAAATGGGTGGAAGTTGTTCCCCTCATCTCTACTAAAGTCAACAAAATTGTTGACTTCATCAACACCCACATCATCTGTCGTTTTGGTGTACCTCACAAAATCATCACCAATAACGATAAATCTTTCAAAAACAAGACTATACAAAGACTTTATGATTCTTTTGGCATCAAGCTCAGCTTCTCCTTGCCTTACTACCCACAAGCAAATGGGTAGGTCGAGGCTTCCAACAAAATCTTAACTAAAATTCTAATGAAGGTGGTCAACGACACTGGAAGGGATTGGCAAATCCACATTCCCTTCGCTTTGTGGGCCTACCGCACTAGCATTCAAACCCCTACAGGTGCTACACCTTTCTCTTTATTGTACATAACTGAGGCTATCTTGCCTCTTGAAGTACAAATACCCTCTCTATGCATCTCTTTACATGACATTCTTTCTAATTATGACTTTCGTAAAGATCGGTTAGCTCAACTTGAGTTACTTGACGAACGTCGTCTTGCCACCCTTAACCATCTCTATATCTACCAAAATCGTATCAAACATGCCTATAACAAAAATCTAAGAGAATGAGATTTCAAAATCAGAGATCTCATCTTTAAAGAAAACCAACACGTGACCAATATGGAAAGAAGCAAACGAGGAAAGTTTGCTCTTAATTGGCTCGGACCTTATATCATAACTCACAAATATGGATCAGGGACTTATCGTCTGTCTTCTCTTGAAGGATGGCCAGAACCTGAGCCCCTTAATGCCTTACATCTACGACCATTCTAATATTAATCAAGTACTCATTCACTTTATATTTAACTTAAGCTCATCCCTTGAGCAACCCCTGTCATCTTTATTTTTATTCCTTTTAACCCTGTTTCCCTAACAGACACTATGTAACCCTTTTATAAAGTATGAATGCTTTATCCTAATAAAAGGGAGACCCTTAAACCTCTATAGTCTTGTCCATGACTCAAAATTATGTCAAAAAACAAACTGGGATGTCAAAACAAAATATCCAAAGGTCATAAACTCTAAATGCAGACTGCTCCCTCGAAGGACAGTTGCATCATTGCTATAATTAATAGACTGCTCCCTTGAAGGATAGCTATACAATAAGTCCTCAAAACATATATAGTAAACTATAGACCATTCCCTCGAAGGATGGCTATGACCAATTTTTGCTATAAACAACACCCTTTCAGAAGCTTCTTGCATAAATCAGCTTCACATGACCATAAAACAAAGCAACATCCCCAAATAGACTCCCCGCATTGATCAGTCTATAATCTATTAAAGTCATGGACTTGTCTATAGTCGTTCTCAAGGTCTCTTATAAAAAGGGGAAAAGTTATCCCTACTAAAAATGGTTGCTCTATTCTGACAAATCACCTAAACACACCTATTACCCAACATACTCAAGGGATTTTGAGCTCACTTAATGTTAAGTGATTCAAGTACTTTTCTAAAACAATCCAATGGTCAATGATGTAATGCATGAACGGGAATTTTTATTTCTAAAACCCCTATCTATGTTGTCATTATAGTCCTTGTCAATAAAAGAGCAATGCACCTTTCACTTCTTACCTGACTTCGTCACATGCCCATCACATAACAACCAAAACATACTTCCTCAACAACTAACATGACATCATAAACCCATCACATTAGTTTCTATGGAAAACAACACACATGGAAACTAACAACCAAACACAATTTATGATTAAGCATATATCATCACAAATATGAAAAGTGTTGAAGCATAAATAAACTCAATTCATTTTTAGCATACATCCATCACCAATATGGAACATTGTTAGAAATGAAAAAACCACTAGACACCATCACACAATATGAAAAAGGTTGTAACATCATCGTAACATCATCATACATCATAACATCATTAAGCATGCATCATTAAACATATGGTAAATGCTAAAAACACTAACATCCATAACATCCATAACATGTCATCAATAAACCAACGTTTAAAACAATACAATATATGTCTCTCTCTCAAAAACTATATACATCTCGCATCAACGGCTCGCAGGCCGATATATACATCATGTCTAACAGCCTCAAAGTTGTGGCTATGGAGGTGGTGGTGGTGGCCGTGACAATGTTGTATCATCCCCACCCTCTGACCGTCACCGTCTCTGAGAACCCAAGGTAGTAGCACGTGACATCGACCTCTGGCAACTCTGCTCATCTCGCATCTCTGAGTATCCCTATATCTAAGGAAACTACCTAATGGCAACCTCATAATATGCGATCTCATCCAACGCAATGTTATACCTTGATATAGGTACAGTCTATGGTGGACCCATCAACCCTGATGCCATGCCCTGTAATGAACTCTGTGGCTGTGGCTGAGCTGGCTGTTGTGATGTTGATTGAGCTGGCTCCTCTACTAGCTACTATGGTGGTGACTAAATAGGGCCCTGCCCTCCAACAACCTACCTTGCTAATCCCTGTGCTTGAGCTATGGCCAACTACCCATGTAATGTGGTAACCTGCCCTGTCAAGGCTGCCACCTGTGTCGTCAAAATTGTGACCTGCCCCTGAAACCCTGCCACCTATCGTTGCAAAATGGTGACCTGTGCTCAGCTGCATCCCTCTCCTGGATGGTAGCATCTCTCTCCTACACTATAATATCTATCTCTCTAATAACTGTCTGGAGATCAGGCGGTGGTCCTCTCTGAACCCCTACATACTACCCTGCCCACCAAGCCGAGTAAGCCTCTGTACACCCTAGATCTACTACACTAGGACCTGCAAGTATCTCCTCAAAATTAGGCCACTCTGTCTCCTCTGGCAATGGGAGTGGTGCCTCAATATCATCTCATCTATACCGAGAGAAGGTAGGAGGCACATCTTATAACAGCCCATACTGGCACCCTACTCTCTCTACGAGCACTCTCTCGAGCTCACCGACTCATCTGCCCCTCACCCATCTCAGACTCTACACTCCCACCAGCTGCTTTGCCTGGTCTCTAAATACTAGATAAACCAGGTATGGTTTCCATATGATGTTTATGGGGATCAAGGCATCTAGAACCCCCTGTAGTAATCAATGTCCCTAACATGCATCTGTGCCATGACCACTCACCATCACCTGAACCCGACTCTGAACTCGGCATGGATAGACACTGAACGGCTGAGAGGTCATGTGACCACGATATGCTCATACACCTAACAATGAAGGAGGTGGCCTACACACAAGCTGTACCATCACCACTGACTAATCCCCTAGAGCTCTCTATATAACTGAGCCAAAAACACTGGAGCCCATGTAAACACTATGTGCTCCTCGATCATGTCCACCAAAACCCCAGTCATGGCAATCAAGAATCTCCCTCCCTCTGCATCAGGTAGCATATACACAGTGATGCCAATCATCATCAGGATGGCTAGCCAATGCTCATCTTCATCCGCAACATATATTGGCTCATATGCAAAACTAGCTGAGTGGTAAGTCACCTCAGCAGCGTGCTCCCCAAATAGCATCACCATGTGAATATCATGCACCTCTCTTGAGCATGCATATAAGTCTACCTCGTGTATCAGTAACCACAAAATCTAGTACACATCCTCTACAGTAACTGTCAACTCTCCAGTAGGCAGGTGAAAGGTGTTGGTGGTGTGATCCCACTGCTCAATCAGTGCTACCATCAAGCTGACATCTCTAGCCACTCGACAGTAGCGCTACAACCCACCCAGTCCTACTGCAGTGATGTGGGCCCACTCCTCTCTTGTAATGTCATGACGCATCTATATCAACAATGTCAGGAGATGATTCCATAGCATCAACATCTGCCTCACCTGCATCCAACCAACACACACACACCCACATTAACAAATGACTAACAACCTTTATGACTATTCTTCCCTTTTGGGATAACTACATCGGCCTGAGGCCCTTAAAATAGGGGCTATATAGGCAGCACTCAGTTGACATGGGGTCTCCTAAGGTTATCTTGACCATTCACCCTTTCATCTACCTAATGGACCAACTAATTGAACCTATATGCCTATCCCTATACTCGAGAAGCCCTCGGCATGACTTCAACTATCTTACTTATCATTTTCAAACTTTTTAAGACTTGACAACAATCGACATCGGTTAGTGTGCTGACGATGGCACTTACCTGACCGACGTCGGTAACTACGTTGGCAACTAAGTGACTGACATCGGTGGTTGGTCAGCTGACGTTGGTGGACCCACTGACGTCAGCGACTGGTTCGGTCTTAGGGCCGAACAGTGCGAGCCCTAAAGTTAGGGCTTTCCCATTTTTAACTCAAATCACTCCCAAAAACCTCCTAAATTTGCCTAAACTGACCTACCTAGCCTAACCACCCTTTTAATTAACCCTCCCCCTCGATTTATAGCTAAAAACATCAAAAATACCAAAAATCCAATTCAATGGAAAAATAACCAAAACTCAAATTACAGACCCTACCTCATCCCGTCGCCACTACCGTGGTGGTATAATCGGTGCCGGTGGTGGTGGTCCTCCTGTGGGGCCTCCTCCACCCTTCGCCATCTCCTCTACCCTGTCTACTAAAAAAAAAACCTCTAGTGGCCCACAAATGCCTTCCACACCGCCTCTACAACCTCCAATCACTCTCCACTTCACTCACTTTACCAACCAATCTCACTCTAACACGTCACGCTGCTGCGATAGACAAACTAGAAGTCTCAATCACTAAATCACCTCAGAGCTCACTTTCTCACTTTTGCAATAGTTAAAAATGACTTTTGGTGAGCTGCCAATCCGGTTTTGTCAGGTTTGGTAGGCCACCGATGTCAGCAAAACCATGCCCTAGTTTGCTGACATCGGTTAATTTCCACCGACGTCAGTAGCTTTTTTGACCGACATCAATTTTTCTACCGATGTCAGCAATATCAACACATAGTATTCTTCACAAGTGACCAAAATCATGCCCAAAACAACCAGCCCTCTTAGTAGAAGTCATTTTTGACTCCTCTTGGGGCACATTTGAGATCACTTATATTTCAGCCTGACTCGACACAAGACCTTAGAGATCGCGACTATTTCTTTAGACCATAACCACTTTTGAGACAACTCTACCTTGGTTGTTTTGATTGCATATGCTACCTCACGAATAGTTATCAAAATTGTCCATGACCCTCACACCTATTGATGGATCGCTCTCCAATTGATCCCCAATCTCTGTGACATTTTCATGTTTTCCAGGAGCACTTCCTAAGCCCAGGATACTTGGAACACAACGACCATTGGAGATACAGCTTTGATCATTTAACCCAATCAGCTATGACTAAAAGCTGGGGACTGGTTACTTTGATTTTAGCACTCCTTGACCTTGATCTATGACAATTTGACCTACCTATCACGTGAAGTGGTATATGCGCAATCTCAACTGTTGCAACGTTCACACTCAAACCTCACTTTATCCATCTACTACCTATCAAATCTACACTCGATATCAGCTTATCTTCCCTCGACTCCTACTTTGAGGGGGGATACCTCATCCCATAACTGGGGCAACTTACTCTTGTTTTTGTCTTGCAGCTCGTCAAGATAAACCACAAGACAAAAAGGGGCAAATGTAGACACTAATATTGTGTCAACTTCCCCTTGGTCCCCTTCTAACTCTAACACTCCTAACCCACACTTTATTAATTTAAAATAAGTTATTTATTTTTAGATTAATTAGTCCCCTTCTAGCTCTAACACTCCTAACCCACACTTTATTAATTTAAAATAAGTTATTTATTTTAAATTAATTAATCCCCTCACCTCAACACCTCACCTAGACACCTCGCCAAAGACTATTTCTAACCCTATGACTCACCCCATGACTAAGTCCTTCATATCATAACTACCTAAGACCTATTCCAACCTTCTAACTAACCCTCATGCATAATAAGCCTGCCTTTTTGACCGTTCTCCAATGGCAAAGGCACTTGGCGGATGGAGAACGGGTTTCTTGTTAGGTTGTGGAGCTAAAAGCTTCACCAGGATGCAAACAGGAGGAGTTGTTGAAGTGTCACAGTAACTGGCGTCAGTCAGGACAATCGACGTCGATCAGGAGTGAATAGGAAGCTGCCAACATCGATCAGGGATCAGCCGATATCGGTCACCTCTAGACAGACAGGGACCAATGTCGGTCGCCTGTGCAGTTCCAGAACTGTGAGTTGACAAACTGTTAGTTTAACGAATCAGATGTTTGCATGTAAAAGACTATTTTTGGTCTAGACTTGCGTGTCTAATTATTGTAATTAGGGTCTAATTATTGTATGCATGAGATATATATAATAGACTCATGGGCTGTATTTTAAAGTGTGCTAGATAGCCATTATGCTTGTAGAGAGAGCAAGAGTAGCTCCTCCTAGTTTCAAAGGGGTACTGAGTGTCTGTGATCAGGGAGAGTTACAGGTTGTGCAAGTTCTGGTAGAAGATCCACTAGGGTATTGGTTGAAGAATCATAAGGACTTGGTGAGACAAGGACAAGGGTTCTTTAGGGTATAGAGATATCTACATGGTAAGTAAGGTCTGTTGATTTGCAGGTTGTTGCAAGAGAAGGGAGATCTACTTGGAGTACGGTTGTGTACTTGGTGTACTGGCAGCATTGTTATTGACTGGTGGAGGTGAACAACAACTCTATGTTTGAGTTGATTGTTGTGACCGTAATTGAGAGAGTGAACTGTTGAAGGAGAATTATTGGTGAGCCCTAGAAGTGTGGGAGCTCTAGAGGTGTGTGAAGAAGAAGTGTGGCATCTTCTTTATTGTATTTTCTTCTGAATGAGTATTAATACAATTGGGTATTGTCTCTCATATTCTGTGTTGCTTCTAAATTTTCTAGTTACTTATTCATTCTGGTTAAATTCCGTGTTTAGTTACTTATACAAAGGTAATCAAGTTTGCCCTTAGTGGGTAGTAGGATCCTGACAAGTGGTATTAGAGCCTGGTTGTAGGTTCAAAAGAGTGATACCACTGACAAGTGGTATCAGAGCATGGTTAGGTTCACTAACAGGGGGTTTCATATCTAGTTAGTGTTTGTTGATTACAGGCGACTCTCAGGGGTTTTAGATTGAGTGGGAGTATAGAAATGGAAGAAGAAAGTAAGCTACGAATAGAGAAATTGAATAGCATGAATGGTCAATTACTGTTTGATGGAAAGAAAGAGTAGGTAAAGAAAGATTGCTAATTGGTAGAAGATCAGCATGAAAGAAATGAAGAAGCAGATGTTGCAGGTGTTGTTCAACAGGATGCTTTGGATAAAGTAGAATTTTGGTCTATAGATTATGTTGCCTCTTTCCATGCAGCCCGAAATAGAGCATCTTTTCATGAGTATGTCCAGGGAGACTTTGGAGAGATTTATTTAGGGGTTAGTGAGCCTTATCACATGGTTAGAAAAGGGGAAGTGAAGCTGGAATTGCAGACGGGCAACACATGGGTGTTGAAGGAGGTTATGCATGTCCCAATCCTAAAGCAGAGTTTGGTTTTTGTAGGAAAGTTGGGTGATGAGGGATGTACAATAACCCTCACAGCGGATTCTTGGAAGGTTTCCAAGGGTGCACTTGTTTTATCAAGAGGTAAGAAAGTAGGTATCCTTTATCTATCTACTTATATTACTGATTCACCTTCTATTGCAAAGATGTGGCTTTGTAGGCTTGGTCACATATGTAAGAAGGGAATGCATGTTCTTAAGTGAAAGACAGATATCTTTGACAAACTTAAGAACTGGAAAGCCTTGGTGTTCATGGAGGAGATGATGGACAGAGATCAGCTGATGGGGCTGAATAATTTTGAGCAGGGTAGTATGGACAGGGTTTTGATCCAAGATGAGCTCGCAGGTAAAGAAGTCATCACTTACAGGAAAACATAGTTACCGACGTCGGTCACATGGAACTGATGTTGATCAAGAAGGTACCAATGTCGATCATGTGCAGACCAGTAGAGTCGGTAGTGTCGGGCAGGTGGAACCAATGTCGGTCAGGTAAGAACCGACGTCGGCAGATAGGTCAGTCGCATGGAACCGATGTCGATCGGGTGCAGACTGAGAGATGGCTGAGATCGGGCACTGGAACGGATGTTGGGCAGACAACAAGCTGTCAAGGAGTCTCAAATGCCCATATGGAGGACTAAAAGGGTAAGTGAACCTCATATTCATTGTTCACCTTCTTTATTACTTGTTGCTTACTGATGGTCAAGAACCAGGAAGATGTGAAGAGGCAATGCAGGTAGAATCTAGAAACAGTGGGAGCATGGCATGAATTCTTTGGAAGAGAACCAAGCAGGAGTTTTGGTAGAGTTGCTAACTGGGATAAAAGCACTGACAGAGGAATGGATTCCCAGGTTAGAGAAGAGAGTGGATGGACACGTGAGACAGAAGGCCAAGGTATATGGTCTTGAGCAAGCTGCAGGACAGTGGTACAGGTTTGACAGGGATATGACTAAGCATGGCTTTATTCAAGGTCAATATGACTATTGTGTTTTCTTTTACCAGATTGGATGATGATTGCAACATTATCCTATTACTGTTGTGTGGTTGCTTGTTGTAGGGTTACACATGCAGGGAGTTTCTGAGATAAAGGTAAAGTTAGTTCAGAGGTATGTTATGAAGAATTTGGGAGCAAAAAAATTCTTTGGCATGAGAGACATGGAAGATCACAGGCTGATTTTGTCTCCAGTGGGAGCTGATGTGAAGAAGGTGTTGGTGGGGTTCAATATGCAGGATGCAAAACTGGTAAGCACACCAAGCGTTGGACAGTTCAAGCTGAGCTTAGAACAGTGTTCGAAATCACATGAGGTCTAGTGTAGACCTGAGTTTTCCCAAGCAATGGGAGTTGTCAGAGAGTTTGGAGCCAATTCAGGGAAGGTGGATTCTCAAGTATCTGAGAGGGACTAACAACAGGTTAACATGTTATGTAGGGTCAAGGTCTTCACTACATGGAGTTGTAGGTTTAAATGTGGCAGGTTACTTGGATGACAGGAGGTGCGCCATAGGTTGTGTGGTGGTTGGTCTTCAAGATTGAACTTGAAGAGGGATACAAGCTAGAAAACTAATTAGACAAAGGTACAGGTATAGGTATAGGTGCAGCTATTTATCTCCAAGTGGGAGATTGTTAGGTTGTGGAGCTAAAAGCTCCACCAGGATGTGAACAGGAGGAGTTGCTGAAGTGTCACAGTAACTGGCATCGGTCAGGACAATCGACGTTAGTCAGGAGTGGATAGGAAGCTACCAACATCAGTCAGGGATCAACCGACATCGGTCACTTCTAGATACATAGGGACTGACGTCAGTCACCTGTGCAGTTCCAGAACTATGAGTTGATGAATTGTTAGTTTAACGAACTAGTTGTTTACATGTAAAAGACTATTTTTGTTCTAGACTTGCGTGTCTAATTATTTTAATTAGGGTCTAATTATTGTATGCATGAGATCTATATAATAGACTCATGGGTTGTATTGTAAAGTGTGCTAGATAGCCATTATGCTTGTAGAGAGAGAAAGAGTAGCTCCTCCTAGTTTCAAAGGGGTACTGAGTGTGTATGATCAGGGAGAGTTACAGGTTGTGCAAGTTTTGGTAGAAGATCCATTGGGGTACTAGTTGAAGAATCATAAGGACTTGGTGAGGCAAGGATAAGGGTTCTTCAGGGTGTAGAGATATCTACATGGTAAGTAAGGTCTGTTGATTTGCAAGTTGTTGCAAGAGAAGGGAGATCTACTTGGAGTATAGTTGTGTACTTGGTGTAATGGCAGCATTGTTACTGATTGGTGGAGGTGAACAACAACTCTGTGTTTGAGTTGATTGTTGTGACCGTAATTGAGAGAGTGAATTTTTGAAGGAGAATTACTGGTGAGCCCTAGAAGTGTGGGAGCTCTAGAGGTGTGGGAAGAAGAAGTGTGGCATCTTCTTTATTGTATTTTCTTCTGAATGAGTATTAATACAATTGGGTATTGTCTCTCATATTCCATGTTGCTTCTGAATTTTCTAGTTACTTATTCATTCTGGTTAAATTTTGTGTTTAATTGCTTATACAAAGGTAATCATCCAACCTTCTAACTAACCCTCGTACGTAATAAGCCTGCCTTTTTGACCGTTCTCCAATGACAAAGGCACTTGGCGGATGGAGAATGGGTTTCTTAGCCATTTTTCCCATTCTCTAGCTGCTGACGTCGGTCAAATGTCGGCCGACGCCGGTGAGATCGCCAACGTCGATTACATAAACCAACTTCTAGCATTGAGTCGCGGTCTTCAATCAGTCTCTCTCTCAGATCTTTCTTTAGGGCTCTTTGCATAACGACGTGCACGCTTTGAGATGAGGATCAAAATTCTATTATCACTCTCCAGGCTACATAAACTCTGCAGAAGTCACTCCAGACATTGGGTTAAAAACATTGTACGAGATCTTCAACATCAGCCGCAACAGGAACAAGCATCCTGACACCCTTCGGTCTTTGACAAAAAGCTAAGTATTCTTCTGGTTTCTATTTCAAAGTTATAGATTAACTTAGTAATTAGTTTCTATTTTATTATTTATGAATACTGTAAAAGAAACCTGATTTCCTCCGTGGAAGGGCAGAAAAGCCTTCCTCTAACTCCCACCTTATTTTCACACATACCTTTTTCTTTTTGTCCTTCCTCAGAACCTATTCTCCTTCCCGTAACCTTGCACAAATCTTAAAACTCCCAAAGTCCTCCGTCCATCACAGAAACAACCCAAAACTTGTCCAAAGACGTATTGCCCCTACTGACATCGATAGTATAACCGATGTCGGCATCTTTTACCTATCGACATCGGCAGCATAACCGACGTCGGTGACTGTGCTAACCAGAAGACTAACCTAAACAACCCAAAAGTCCAAAGACTAGACCAAACCTCTAACCAATCTGCTGAGACTCATGGATTACAAGAAACAGGTACACAACATTCTGCCTTTTCATTTTTGTAAGTCTTTTATCATTTCACTTTATACAAATATCTTTGTCTTAAATAGTGGATTGTCATCCTTCACGGGGCTTTACGCTTCGGGGACCAAGCGCATAGCTTGGCAGTCCACTTTATCTCATTTTAACATTTTCTTTGTTCAAGTCTTATTCTTATCTACATGTGTCTTCTTCCACAGCTAAAGAGGAGTCCCTTCAACGTTTAGATACGGTGCGCAACTTCATCCGGGTACATATAAACCCCTGACCATTATCTTAGTTTCTTATTTCTTCTAAATATTAAATAGCAAAAAAATGAGTAGAAACAAGTAGCTTAATAATTTCATATTTATTTATTGATTTTACTACTCAGACCCTTTAACTAAATTAGGAATAATACACTAATATTCTGAAAATTATTAAATCAGTGACTATAACTTACAATAAGATGTACAATATTGACTTTGTGTCTATCATTTAATTAATAAAGTTGAAGTTTTCCCCCAGTAGGGAGTTTGAGCCATGAATGCTTATCAGTTGCCTTACTATGTAACTTTTTATAAATTGTTATTTTATAATAATAGTCTTCCTAAAGCATTCAATAGTAAAACTTAGTAATTTAAAAATATATCAAAATGATTTAATTTTTTCCAAATGTATTTAATTTTGAATAAGATATACATTATTTTTAATGTAAAATATTTTTAGTTTAATTATGGTGTGTATTTATTTAACATATGTATGTAATATTTTAAATATAAGTCCATATTTTTTATTTATTTTTTACAAACAATAATAAGACCCTTATTTGGATGTATAGGTTACTTTAACTATACACAAACACATACATAATTAAATAAGAATTATTAAATTATAAGTTGGTAATCATTTCACCGTGACTATCAAAATTATTGGACCCTATCCAATAATTGGTCTTCTTCTCATAATGCATTCAATTCCTATCTCGCTTCATATACATAATTAAATAAGAATCAATTAATTATAATTAGGGAATGATTTCACCATGATGGTCACAACTATTGAACACTAGATCCACTAATTGGTCTCTTACCCTAGTGTATTCAATTCCTATCTTGGTTCCTATCATTTCATATATTTACCCCCTCCCTCGCCCTTAAAAAAATCATTTGATGTAATTACTAATCTACTTTCTTAATCATGCAATCCTTTTTTAAACCATAATTTTTTGCATTTAGAGTAATTTAATGTTGGTTATAACTTTGCATATCACCCATGCTTCATAAAAACATGGCTTTGTATGTTTTTTGTCACAACTCATGACACGTCTATTCATAGTTATTTCTATATTCATTTTACACTTTGAGGTTTATCATCCTACATGGTGTTTTATCATTATTATGAATCAATTAGGGCATGCAGGTCTTATATTTCATTCCATGTAACTTTATGCACTTCATGGCTCTCACATGTTCACCTATAATGTGTGCTTTTTATTGTATTTCAATTTTTAGTTTTCTATTCACATCTTTTGTTTGCTTCATATTGGATTTTTTTATTAAAGAGTGTATCTATATATTAATAAAATAGGGATTATAGTACAATGATAATCATACAAAAAAATAAATGGAGAAGTCACACTGCAAAATCAAAGTCACATTGAGGGAGAAAATGCCTCAGGAAAGGTCCAAAAGGTGGTTAATAAATGACCACACAAAAAATATCACATCAATAGTTAAACATAGCTAAGAGAAAAGAGCAAAGGAATAGAAATAAATAAAGAGGACAGTTAAGTAGCCACAATAAACATGGAATTTGGGGGGAGCCATTAGAGATGACGCATCCTAAAACTTATCACCCCATCCTCCTAGAATAGGGGGATCCTCATCCACAAGTAAGGGCTCTTAATCATCAGTTTATTAAGCTTCTAATTCACCATCTCTATGTCTTTAAGGAAGATTTCCAAAGTCAGTCACATAAATTTATCTTAGGGGGAGGACCCCAACCCCTATTATCACCATCATGATTTATGGAAGGAGGTCCCCAACCCTTTCCATCACTTCTAGATCTGAAAGAGCCACTAGGCCACCATGTCATGGGGAAGACCATTGAGGTGGTGATCAATAAAGAGAATGACTCTTGTGCCTAGTTTTGAAATGTTGCTGGTGTGACCACACCCTTGCCTTTGAGGAGGCATAGGATAACATGGTGGCTGAGGATGTTATGGTGTATTTCCCCAATAGTTGATCAAATGTTAGAAATGGTTAAGTTATAGGTGAACTTTAATAGTCTAAATTTGAATATGAAGAGTAACATTAGATAGAATATTAATTTTGTTAGTAACAAAAAACTAGGTTCTATCTCTTAATGATTAAAACAAACATAATTTCTAGATTTCCATATTAAAAATAAAATATCAGCTCAAAAGATATGCCAAAATCTATTATATTTTGTAGGAAGTAGAGTCAATTCCCATGAAAGAGACATTTTCCATGTAAAGAATTTAGGTCAAAAAGGTTGAAATAGGGAATGAATCCAGCACCACATAGATTGTGCATGAGAGAAAAAACAAAAAAGATTATTAAATGTCTTAGGTTGTTGACAACCCAGGAAGTTAGGATTTGAAACCCCCAAATTCTTGAGCTGGTCACCTACATATAAGAACTTATAAAGGAGACACCAAAAAAATGAGCTTTTTTGGGCTCAATGATAGTAGACCACACAATGCTAAATTACTTAGCCCAAACTAGAATAGATATTCCATTTGTGGTTGACCATTTCATCTAGAATGTGCTAAGGGGATAACAAATTATAACCCAACCAAGGAGAATATCGAGTGAAAGGAGTGGTCACAGGCCAGTGCCAATCCTTCCACCAAAGAACAAGGGAGTTGACCCCTATCTTGTGAAAATAATCATCAGGTATGGATCCTTGAATTTTTGATATAGCCTCTCCATCTGAATTATTTAAATGAAATTTATTTTGAATTTGTTGTCAAATGAGCTAGGACCGATTCACCTTGCAAAAAAGATCACCTATATTTTTCACACCTTTCCTGACCAGTCTTAATCCTTTAATCCAAGGGACTATGGAAATGGAATATTGTGAAAATTTAAGCAAGACAACCACCAAAGAGAATGAATATTAATGGATGTCATTCCTAAAACCCTTGTCAATCTAAGTAAGATGGGTTTTAAGCTTCTCTCATGCTTTCCATAGGCTCTGCATAACAAAAGTACCCTTAAATTTTAGTTGGCACTAGGGTGACAAGAAGGGAGTGAATCCCCAAGCCTAGCCAAGCCCTTTTGCCACATGGAATACCCTAAGAAATATAGTGGTGAAGAAGAATATTCTAGGATTCATCACCAATAAGACCCCTAACGATCTATTTAACACCGACAGTAAGGCCTTGAATTTTAATATCCAGAAGACCCAAACCACCATCTTCCTTAGACCGACAACATATGTTCCAAGCAACTCTGTGAAAGCCCTTATGACCTTCAGAATTAGTGCATAAAAAATCTCTAATGCATTTTTCTAGTTTACTATAAGCAACATTATAAGGGGCCCAACAAGAAGAGTAATAAACATGAGTAGCTATCAAAACCTTGGAAAAAATATATAATTTATTAGATAGAGACAAAGGCTTTGTGATCAACAATGATTTTTTTCCTCAACTCTTTGCACCACATAAGACCATAGCTCAGAGGGAGAATCCCAAAAATCAAAAGGGATGCCAAGGAATATTAACTGTACCCTTAAAATAAGCCACTGCCACTGATATCCCTCCATCCAATGAGGTTTGGGACCTAGGGATTGATTGTAGCATTGAGTATTTATCCATTGGATAGATGATCCTAAAGCCAAACAAAAAATGGAGGCATTCCATATCATTATTAACTAACTCTTCTTCCTCTTGAAGAGTGATAAACATATCTTTCACAAAATGGCCATTCAACAATTGTCTATCAGACTGAGGGAGGGAAATGCCTTTCACCAAACCGTTGATAGTGTAATTAGCTAACAGGTAGCTAAAACCTTTTGTTGCTACTACATATAATGAAGGCGCTAAAGGACATCCTTATCAGATAGAATGATGAATTTCAAACTAAGAAGATTGAGTTCTTTGTTGATTGTAATATATTCCCCAGCATCTTGAAAGAGCATATTGACCATTTGAACAAATTTGGATCCAAAGCCAAGGGCCTATATCATGGCTAGAATAAAGGGCCACTCAATATGTTCATAGGCCTTTTCAAAATCAATTTTGACAAATAAAGATTTTTAATTAGAGATATGAGCCCATTTCATACCTTCCCAAGCAACAATGACATTATCCAAAATGAGCATGTGTTGAATAAAGCTAGTTTTTTCACTTATGAGATTTAAAGGAAGAATATGTTTGACCCTAAGGGCTAAATCCTTAGGTCTCCAATTGGTGATAATTTCAGGGTCACCAGCCTTAGGAATAAACTTAATATTACCTTGGTTTATAAGGGGTCCCAAAGAATTAGTTAAAACAACTTCAAAATATACCTTATGAAGATTAGGGCCTACAATATCCCAAAGAGACAAGTAGAACTCACATAGTAAACCATCAACCCTAGAGCTTTGTCAACTACCATATACTTAATTGCCTCATGGAGATCACTAAGAAGTAAGGACCTATCATAGGCAATCCTTTAATAATTGGAAACTTTGTAAGGAACAACCTAAACGCATTGATGGGGAGTTGCTTCTCATTCTAGAGAGGAGGCTTGGGCTTAAAAAAATCCATGATAGTGATGAACAAAATCTTGCATAATAGTGATGAACAAAATTTGCATAATGTCAGAAAGTTTGGTAAACTGAGTGTTTCCTTCCTTGATAGATTTAATTATATTATCAGCGCTTCTTGAAAGGATAAGGGCAAATAAATCCTTTGAGACTTTGTCTCCTATTTTCAACCAATGCATGTGAGCTCTCAGCTAAACTCCTCTAGCCTTATGGGCCTCCTCCACTTGAAGTTTGTGATGCCAATGGTTTATTTGAGTTTGAAGTTGAACATTAAAAGGAGAGAGTTCCATCTCTTATGAAATTCGAAGGTTTTCATGGTTTATAGCATTATGTAGACAATGTCAAAAAGAGGCCTCCTGTTTACCATAAATTTAAAGAAAGGTAAACGTATGAGTAAGAGCATCCAACCACCACTAGATCCAGTGAATGTCCCCCTCTGGCTAGGGAACTAGGTTCCAAATTATTATAATATGCCCCACTATTCTTTCATGCTTAAGGTGAGCATTATTGAGATAAAATTGAGTCAAGACAGGCTTCACTTGAGGCATGGTCCACTCAATATTAATTATTGTGGATGACCAACACTAATTGATCATGCATCGAGCAAAAAAAAGAGATCTTGTTCAGATAGAAAAGTTCAAGCTAACCGTTGAAGCACCCTATCTTCTCCCTATCAAAAATTAGACCAAGTGAACCAAGGGGTATCTAAGTTTTTCCTCAAATGATGACTGGGATATAACACCCCAAGTTTATTATGCATATAGAACCAAGCCTCTCGTTCACCAACATACCAATGCATAGGAAGGTTTCCTTCTTTATCCTTAGCAAATTCCACCATGTTGAAATCACAATATAGGAACCAATGCGCATCAAGAAGAAGTGAGTTGGCCAACCATCTCCATAACGAGGCCCATTCTACAACATCATTAGAGGTGTACATGTTAGAAATCCCAATGATGTGATTATTAAAGTAAAAAGGGTCCAAACCACCTGATGGATGGGGTTTGAACCCCATGAAATAATGTTCTGAGAAAGCTCTGGAGATAATAAAGTGATGGAACCACCACGCCCAACTTCATGCCTAGAAGCTTGATAAATGGCCCTAGGCCAAATTATTTGTGTTGCATTCTGAAGTAGAAAGCTAGAAATCTTAACCTCTTGCAAACAAAAAAAATTCATACTCCTAAAAAGTTGATAGTTATTCCTGACTGCATACTCACACAAGGGATCAGTAAGGCCCCAAACATTCCAAGAGTAAGAAATCATTGAGAATCATCGAGGTGCATATCATTATCCTTTGTGATATCTTCAAGTGCAGCAAACTGATTATACATTAGCTTGTTTGGCATGTATTCAAACATTTTAAATGGTTATCTATTATGAGCCATATATTCCTCCTCCTCAAGAGATGGAGAGGGACTTCAGGAATGCCAAAACACTGATTTGTGATCCAAGGTGACCATACACTATTATTCCTCTGAGATATTCACCCTAGGGAAGGGTTGTGATAGTGGAGCTAAGGGTGGCACCTCAACCAGAGAAGCCACTGCTTGTGGTGTACGCACAATCGAAGGTGAAGCTTTGTTAGGCAAAATAGATTTGCCAACATATGTCAAGGCATGATTATTCCCAATAGATCTGTATGAAGAAGCTTGTGGCCTACCACCACCTTTTGAAGTGTTATTTATTTTTTTGTGACTATGGTCAAACCATCATTATTTGCCATTGTGAGGTTTGGCCTCAGGCCCACCCTTTTTCTAAGAATTAGGAGGCACATGCACTATCAAAGGACATTCTCGAATCATGTGGTCTAAGGACTGACACCAAAAACAAGTATTCAGGAGATTGATATATAAAAATTGTTAAGAAAATCTATTAGTTCTGATTTGTATATCAATGGATTCTTTCAAATCTCAAGATAAATCCACTTCAACACAAATCCTCTTTTGGGGATGAGCCAGAAAGAACTTGGTCTACTCATGGCATATGAAGCACCTTATTAGTTTTATGAGTTGATCAATAAAACTGCATAAAGAGAGAGGGAAGCCAGGAAATTCAACCCAAATGGGGATTTTCAACTTTGCTTGTTTTGAAACTTGAAAGTCCCGCATCTAATGTGAAAAAACAACCAAAGTGTTACAGATAAACCAAGGACCATGGCTGACAATGGCTTTGCAATGTTTAGGGTTGGAGAAACAAAACAAAAAAAATCCCTTGGTAAGGTTTTGGACTCCTTCCAGTTTCACTCCATGGCCTTTCCAGTGATTGTGAACCCATTGCTTCAAAAAACTCCTAGGGGGGGACTCGACCCACAAAATAAGCAATCAAAATAAAATTTTCAAAAAAATGGCAGGGTTTGTCAAATTCAGTAATATCCAAAATAATATCAATTAATGGAGAGTCGCAATCAATAGCATTATCTCATGAAAGACTTTCGGGATGAAATTTCTCACCTGTTTCGACACCATGGTTACTTTCGTTCACTCCAGCTTTATCTACATCCGTGGATGCGGAGAGAGAGAGACAACAGTCATTTAAAATAGGGTACCCCTTCCCATCCAGAAGGTGAATCGTTGATCAAATATGTATCGGTTTAAATCTGCAGGCATTCCCTTCGATTTTCTAGCTTCCCAAGTTGACTTATGAAACTATGTTGTGCTGAGATTGGAGAAGAAGCTGTCATTTTGGATTACTAAGCCTCCATCTCTGGTGGCAAATTTAAAATTTGTTCCAAAACCCTGGCTGCCACTCAAGTTTACTACTCTTGTCAGGCTCCTTCTAAGGCTGCCTACATGAAACTTGAAAAATAGTTGAGAGATGTCCTCCGGGCTAATTCGGAAGGCAACAGAGGCTTTCACAAAGTCACCTGGGACATTTGTTGCAAACCGAAAGAGGTTGGCGGGTTTGCGCTCATTCATATTGCCAAACAGGGTATTGCCCTTTGCACCAAGTGGTTCCCCATGCCCATTGAAGGGCAGGGATGGAAAGTTCTCCTCAGGGAACCAACATGGAAATCTTCCCCTAACCATCTCCTCCTAGCAAAAAGAAGAAGTTGAGGAAGAGGTTAAAGAACAAGATTCCCAGGTTGGTGCTTGCCATTTCTTCCCCTTTCTCTCCCAACCCCGCTCCCCGATGGCTGGGAAGATAACCCTGATAGTCTGCCACCTCCACCTCCTTCTGTAGGGTTGTTGGCGCTTGTGGCTTGATGTCTTATTCCCTGCTTTTTATTGATGTATTGTTGATGTCACCCTTGATGTAATATTGTACTAGTGGTTTTGTGGGCCTTGGGCCATGGCTTTGGTTCTCTCCCGGGTTTCATTTTTCTTGAATTGTTTATGTTGTACTTTTTCTCAGGGTGTGCTCTCGTACCACCTGCTTTTTGATCAGGCATGTATTATGTTTTTACATAATGGGAGTATATTGCACGTTTCAATCAAAAAAATTATTTTCATTGCCTTTTCATTAAAAATTAGAAAAAACATAATCGATACAGAGACCCTGTATATAGCTCTGCCTCTTTTTTACCTTCACCAAAGTCAGTCAAAAGATAATATGTAAACACTTAAATCAGTATAGTAATTCAGCTTCTCAATGTGCGGCTATAATGACAGTTCTGAATGCAAGAATACATAAAAGGCATACACCATTTAACTAACACAGTTTAAATATACTGAACAGTGATATAAAGATGGTTTTCTTAATTCATAACAGCAAAATTGCATTCACATTCAAAAAACATAAAATGACACTCTCCTGCTTAGGTGCGTTATCTCTCCCATACTCTTTTGCTTTAGGAGCGCTATCTCTCTTTAAAAATATTAACCCAAAACAACATGTTTTCTAACCAGGATGCAGATATTTCAATCCATCCAATTCTTCAATGTCTGCTACAGCTTCCCACATCAATCAATGGAATTCCTCTCTAGACTTGTCACATGAGCAAGAATTTGACAACTCCTCAAGCTCCTAACATGCCAGACTCAGAAATATTAGCTTTTGCAAGATCAGATCTTCCTTTTTTATTTTTATTTTGCGATTTATCAAGTGAAGACATTTAAGTATTGCTACCAGTATTATCTGAAATTGAATCAGATTTTTATGTCTCTTCTATGGTGGAGAGATTTGAGGTTGGGCCAATGCTCTCAGGGAACTGAGACTTGGACAATGGATATGTTGTTGGAAGAAATTTCAATAAAACAAACCACACCACAAACAGGGCGGTATCTTGAGTGGTGGAACACCCAACATATAGAACATAGTCATACGTAGGCCTTAAGAAGTATGCTTACTGAAAATAGTTAAGGAACTTCCTCGAGTTAGCATTTCAGGGCACTGGCATAGGGTATCCATCCACGTGATTTCAAGGCTTCTGATCGTAGACTAGAAATAGTTAAGGAGCTCCCTTCAGTTAACATTTTATGGCCTCTTGCTGTTAGGACAGTAGTTTTAAAATGGTGAAACATTCCTAATGAATTTATATATTTGAATGAGCTTTCACGGGACAGCATCTTTTTCAGCTTGAAGGGGGCTGAAATCGGGAAGTGAGTTCTTTTAAATTGTTATTTTCAATCCAGAAAATTATTACAAAATAGTAATACTCTGAAATTTGGGATGATTCTGATGGAACAGATCATTGAGAAGCTTATTCTGCAAAGAACATAATTCATTTGTGGCAGCTGCTTCTCTCAGTTTAGACAGGAAACATGATGCATCATAGGTTGAACATATTCTGTTAAAACACTTCCTTAGCCAGAGTTGTCTTTCCAGAACCCCCTTTTCCAAAGATACCAACAATTCTGTTGGCTCCTTTATCACAGGCAACACAAACTTTTCATTCATATCCTCATGATTACCAAAAATTTGACAGCGAAAAAAAAATTGATCAAATTATATTGAATCAGAGATACTTTTAGTGGCTAATTTTTGTCAAAAAGTTATATTTAACATTTTGTCGTAAAAACCATATAGAAAATTTGAAAACCTTTGAATGGTGAAAACAAAGATTCCCCTCAAATTCAACATGATATTATTATTTCTTCAATAATTTGGCAATTTTCTATGCAAAAACATATAAAATTCTAAGGAAATAGAAACATATTTTTTACTTAAAGTTTACTAAAACAAATTCAGTTAGAATCTCTAACCTTTTAAAATGGATGCAAGCTTCTTTAAAATTACCCCTTAATCTCACAGAATACTTTTAAAATTGATGTAAGCTTCTTTAAAATTGCCCTTTATTCTCATGGAAAACAATCAATCAGCTTTGTGGAAAAAAGCATTGGATGGCAGTGCTCTTGGGTGACTACTGTCCTGGTTTGTTTGTTTGTATGTCGAGAGTAAGATGTTATTATGTTTTTAATAGCTTTTTAGATTCTGTAGATGTCCCTGTAGAGATGGTTTTCAAGGACACTACCTTATCTATGAGAACTAAAGCTGCTCTTATTCGTACAGATTTTTCAGTGTTGAATATTTGGCATTGCACTAATTTCTGTGATGACATAAACTTCATTTGTATTCAACCTTGTGGGACTGTGTGGGACCTGATTTGCACAAAGTATATTTGGAAACTATGGCCAAGGTTTCCCTTGGAAAACTTATCAACAAAGGCAATATCCAAGGCTAGGGACCCTTCTAAATGTCTCTTATAGGATTATTGTCAAAGCTGTGGCCGTAAGAATTAAGTACTTTATTCCATTAGTGATAAAGCCTCATCAAACTGGATTCATCCAAGGTAGATATATACTAGACAATACCATTTTTGTTTGGGAAGGGACGGAAATGCGTTCACACTTCCAAGCGGAAGGCCTTGTTTGTCAAAATTGCATTGAAAAGGCCGATGATATGATTGAATGGCCATTCATACTCACCATGTTGCAAGCCCTAAGTTTTGGTCCTAGGTTTGTTAATTGTGTCCAAACTATATTTCAGAATGCTTATGCTTGCCTCACTATCAATAGCCATCAGTCTGAGAATTTTAGACTCTTTCATCCCATTAGGCAAGGCTGCCCTCTTGCTCCCTCATTGTATGTCCTTACTGCAGAAGGTTTTGGCTATATGTTGGGAGACTATGCTTCTAGAGGTATGGTCAAGGGAATTACCCTCCCCCACGCACCTCAAGACCAACTTATTAATGGTCACTTTGCAGATGACTCTTTCCTTACTATTTTGGAGAAGGAAGTGATAGTCCACAATGCCATGGAGTGGCTTTCAGACTTTTTCTTGGCCTCTAATTCCAGCATATAGTAGGCTAAGACTCAGTGCTACAGGCAATCCCATGGTTCTTTGCCCAGCTAGTTTGAGGCATCCTATTGGAAACGGATTGCACATGGGGAGATATATTAATCCCCAAGCATTCCCTTTGATTTTCAAGCTTCCCAGGGTGAGTTATGGAACTATGTTGTCTTGAGAGTGGAGAGGAAGCTATCATTTTGGATTACTAAGCCTCCATCTCTCGTGGGCAAATTTAAAATTTGTTTTAAAAACCTGGCTGCCACTGATATTTACTACTCTTGTTGGGCTCTTTCTAAGGCTGCCTACAGGAAGATTGAAAAATAGTTGAGAGATGTCCTATGGGCTAATTTGGAAGGCAACAGAGGCTTTCACAGTCACCTGGGACATTTGTTGCAAACCCAGAGAGGCTGGTGGGTTTAGGCTCATTAAATATTGCCAAATAGGATATTGCCCTCTGTGCGAAGTGGTTCCCTAGGGTCATTGAAGGGCAGGATACATGGAAAGATCTCCTCAGGGAACCAACATGGGAATCTTCCCCTAACCATCTCCTCCTAACAAAAAGAAGAAGCTGAGGAAGAGATTAAAGAACAAGATTCGCAGGTTGGTGCTTGCCATTTCTCCCCTCCACCCACATGGATAGACAAAAGAAATTGAGGGTGGCTGGGGAGATAAGCCTGATAGTCTGCCACCTCCACCTCCTTCTGCAGGGCTGTTGGCACCTGTGGTTTGATGTCTTGTTCCCTGCTTTATATTAATGTATTGTTGATGTGCCCCTTATGTAATATTGTACTAGTGGTTTTGTGGGCCTAGGGCCATGACTTTGGTTCTCTCCTGGGTTTCATTTTTCTTCGATTGTTTATGTTGTACTTTGTCTTGGGGTGTGTTCTCATACCACCTTCTTTTTGATCAGGCATGTATTATGATTTTTACATAATGGGAGTATATTGCACGTTTCAATCAAAAATTTAATTTACATTGCCTTTCCATTAAAAATTTAAAAAAAAAAAAAAAACATTGATACAGAGACCCTGTATATAGCTCTGCCTCTTTTTTACCTTCACCAAAGTCATTAAGAAGATAATATGTAAACACTTAAATCGGTATGGTAATTCAGCTTCTCAATGTGCGGATATAATGACAGTTCTGAATACAAGAATACGTAAAAGGCATACATCATTTAACTAACACAGTTTAAATAGACTGAACAGTGATATAAAGATGATTTTCTTGATTCATAACAGCAAAATTGCATTCACATTCAAAAAACATAAAATGAGACTCTCCTGCTTATGTGCGCTCTCTCTCCCATACTCTCTTGCTTGGGAGCGCTCTCTCTCTTAAAAAATATTAACCAAAAACAACATTTTTTCTAACCAGGATGCAGATGGTCCATCCAATTCTTCAATGTCTGCTACAGCTTCCCACATCAATCAATGGAATTCCTCCCTAGATTTATCAAATGAGCAAGACTTTGACGACTCCTCAAGCTTCTAACATGCCAGACTCAGAAACATTAACTTTTACAAGATCAGATATTCCTTTTTTATTTTCATTACAATTTATCAAGTGAAGACATTTAAGTATTGCTAGCGGTATTATTTGAAATTGAATTAGAGTTTTATGTCTCTTCTATGGTGGAGAGATTTGAGGTTGGGCCAATGCTCTCAGGGAACTGAGACTTGGACATTGGATATGTTGTTGGAAGAAATTTCAATAAAACAAACCACACCACAATGGGGCCGGTATCTTCAGTGGTGGAGCACCCAACATATAGAACATAGTCATAGGAAGGCTTTAAGAAGTATGCTTACTGAAAATAGTTAGCATTTCAGGGCACTGGCATAGGGCATCCTTCCATATGATTTCAAGGCTTCTGATGGTAGACTAGAAATAGTTAAGGAACTCCCTTCAGTTAAGTTTATGGCCTCTTGCTGTTAGGACAGGAGTTTTAAAATGCTGAACAATTCTTAATGAATTTATATATTTGAATGAGGTTTCATGGGACAACGTCTTTTTCAGCTTGAAGGGGGCTGAAATCGGGAAGTGAGTTCTTTTAAATTGTTATTTTCAATCCAGAAAATTATTACAAAACAGTGATCTACTAATTAAAAAGTAATAATTTTGGACAAATAACAAAATACATGTACATCCTTTTTGCTACAATTTTTAAAAATCTCCTTGACTGATTCTTCATCACTTCTTTAATCTATGCACCCTTCTTAAGCTAGTTATACTTTTACAATTCACTTGCATGGTTGTGCTTATCCAGCTCACTTGAAATGACGTTCTTAATTTTTAAGAACTGCAAATTTTGCTGAGGAATACATGAAGGAAATCTCAGTGAATCTACTCCCAAAATTGTATAACTCAAGCCACAGCCAAGCAGTTAGTGTGTCACCACAATGATCTGCCTTACGGATTTGTTTTCTTCTTCAGAAAGCATGGACCAGTCAAAAGCAAAACCTCTAATGTTAATACCATTGAGCTCGCAGACGGTGTTTTGGAAACCCTTTATATCCTGCATTCTTTTAGATAAAGAAATTTAATTTAAAAATTTGTGCCACAGTACAGAAAAGAATGGATTAAACTAAGGAAAAATATTCCATGGCTTTTTAGAATTTATTAAGATAAAAAATTGGAATAAAAAATTCAGAGAATAAGCAGCATGCCAAAGATTAAAGAAGTTGAGGATGCCACAAAGCGACGAGGAGGGCTCTGTTCATCTGCAATTTCTCTTTCCAAATAGCAGAGGAGGTCGTGCATTATGAAAGCGGAACTGACATCATCAATCTCCACAAAAGCCCTCTTTTGAAGGCACTGAAGTGCATCCTCATCTTTTGACCCTGATCCCTCCCATATTGTAATGTCCATGTCTTTAGGTTTTCTTAAGAAGACACATGCAATGTCTATAAATATATGTTTTTCTTCATTACCCAGTGAAGTAAAGCTGTTAGTACTTTCATGTGCTATTTCTAAAATTAGTTACAAAAATTTTCTTCCCACTAATTTATTTGCATTCATCTAACACAAACGAATCTTTATTATAAGAACATATTGATCTTACAACTTCATCTATCATAATTAATCCCTTTGAATGAACATGGAAGAACAACCGAATTACCTTTGATTTGTCAAACACCATGTAATGAACCTGTGCCTTGTGGATTATGGGCTCACAAAGGGTTACCTCCTCCCAAGATTAAGGCCATGGATAACTTATTAAACATTCATTGTGTTTGCTCAACCTAGTGCTTTAAATTTTGGTTTTACATAAATATTCATGTGGTCATTGTATGACCATCTTGGTGCATCAAGTCTTAGACCACTTTACCACATGTGGTCGAATGATTGAAGTCTCATTGATGGTTAAAATGACTTTGATCATATAATTATCTAATGCTAGTAAGTATGACTAGAGATAATATAAGGTGTCTGTAGATTTCCACTCCATTTGGATACATGATGGTTTGATGGGCAAGACCACTGCCAATCTTTAACCAAGAGCTCTCAGGGCAACGTAACTGACTAATTCATCAACTTTGCTAACTAGATGATGTTGTCTCCTTTCGCTTAGCTTTTGATGCTATGTGCAATCATTTCACACAATCACAATTGGGATTGAGTGTTAGACTATGAACCTCACCCTTTTTTGCAAACCAATGTCGTAATGACACTTCACACCTTCCGATTGGCTCCTAAACTCACAACCTTAGGTATCTATGCCATGTAAACACACTGTGAAGTGTGTGGGCAAGAGAATGTCGACACATGACATGTTGTGATAGTCTCATAGTCTCGTAGTGCTCGGGTGATACACCAACTTACTTTTTTGACTTGTGAATGTGTGAAATCACGCCAAGTGTCCAACAGTGATTGCTTGGTTATCTCGTAGTCCTTGGGGTCTACGTTGACTTACTTTGCACTTGCGAGAGTGTGAGGCAGTCACAACATGCCACATGTCAACATCTTATTGCCCACACACTTTGTAATATGTTTGTGTGGTACAAAGACCTAGGGATACAAGGTTGCGAGCCAATCAGAAAGCACCAATTGTCGTCATAACAATAGTTTGCAAAAAAAGGGTAAGGTTCATAGTCTAACGCTCAATCCAAGCCACAATTACATGAAACGATGCTATGTAGCACCATACACTAGACACAGGGGACACAACATCATCCAGCTAACAAGGTCGATGACTCAATCAATAATGTTTCCCTAAAAGTACTTGGTTAATGATTGATGTCCTCTTGTATGTCAAACTATCAGATATGTAAATAGAGTGAGAATCTTCTATCATCTTTAGTCATAATTATCAATGTTGAATAATTATGTGATCAAGGTCATTTTAGCTTCCAATGAAACTTCAATCATTTGACCACATGTGATAAAATGGTTTGAGACTTTGATATACCAAGATGATCATACAACAACCATATGAATATTTATACAAAATCAAAATTGATAGGAGTGGTATGAGCAAATGCATTGAAGGTTTAATAAGTTATCCATAGCCTTAATCTTGAGAGGAGTGAGTTTTTTTGTGTGCCGTAACCCACAAGCCCCACAATCATTACCTTATGTTTGACGAATCAATGATAATTTGATAAATTACCCATATTAATCCAAAGATATTAATTATAATAGATGAAATTGTAAGATGAATGTATTATTATATGGGTGCAATTAAATTAATCAAAAGAAAAAAAATCTAGCTGGTTCTGAAAGTAGCACATTAAAATTGTAAACATTGGTATCAGAGCTGTACTGTCAATGATATTTTATTTGATCAGTAAATGTTTCTCCTCAGCACTTAAAGATACAGGGCTGAACCGCTGCATGTTTTTACAATTTTGTGAACCAAATCCCCATACGCTGGTTGACCGACGTCATGCCAAATGAAGAGGCGTTTGTTGGACTCTTCATCCATTAGAATAATTTTGTAACGAAAATTAATTCCTGGGCATCCTGATGGCAGGGTAGTGACAATCACCAGACTGTCGGAATTCAGTGTAGCTCTGTCCAACAGAGCATCTAATGAGGAACCACAGAGAGCTCCCCCTTTTCATACAGATTCTAAATATTATGTTTTTTCATCCACAGTGAACTTCATCGATGCTCTGAAATTTGGGATGATTCTGATGGAAATGGTCATTGAGAAGCTTACTTTGCAAACAACTAATTCAATTGTGGCAGCTGCTTCTCTCACATTAGACAGGACCAATCTTTAAATAACCCCACATTCCCAAGATACTAACAATTTTTTTATCTCCTCTCCTTTCAAAATCCTCTACAAGTTTGTCTAGTCCCACCGAATGTTTTACATCTGAATAATTAGTGTTTTCTACCATTCCTATATCAAGTCACTCTGAATGTCTTGCAACATGTAAACGTTTAGTGATTTCTAGATACTTAATCACAGCTGGCACTACCTTTTCACACATCTCATTGAAATCTCTGGAAATTTAACAGTGAAATAAGAATCTGATCAGAAAAACATTCGGCTAGACTAAAATCAATCAGCTCTGCGGCAAAACATATATTGACAAAATAATAGAGTATCAATAATTTTATAGACAATCCAAAAGAATTCTTACTGATTATTCTGGCTGAATACATAGCCATAGATGAATGAAAACTTGTGAAGTGCTTATTTCCACTTCTCAAGCTTGTCTAAGTACCTCCCCTTCCGTTGGTAGCCAACAAATGCAGCGCCATACACTCCCTTCTCACTGAATCAGAGGTCAGAAGGTCGCACACCATAAAAGACATGAACAATTTTGGAAGCAGTCGCCAACATGAGAACCAGCTCAGCTAAACACTAGGGAGAATGGGCATATCCTCTGGAGAATGGGCAATATGAACGGAAGCAGAGCAGATTGCATTCTCAATGGCAGAAGGAAAATAATCTCCCAATTGAATCTCTTGGGAATCAAGAAACACATGTAGTCCCTTATCTCGAAGGGATTTTTACAGTTGGAGAGATACAGTTCGTTTGACATCGGGGCCTCGGTGATTGATAAAAACATCATACAATCTTGGAGATGCAGATGAGTGTGTCATTTTGATTGGTGGAGGTTTAAATCCGCTGAAAGAACCATCTCCCACAGATTAATGGTGAGATGAGAAAGAATAGGCCATGAATGCAAGACTGGAATATTGAATGAGTGAAGATCGATTTTAGTCACAAACACTTTCCGCTTATATTAATACGGACTTGTAACGAATCCCATCAGTACGGACTTGTACGGACTGTAACGAATCACCATCTTCCCATATGTCGACATTAGATGCATTATATTAATAGTGTGACAGTGACCCACCCTCTTTTGGAAGTGATACATTGCGTTGGCATAAATTTAGACTAATATTTTACAAATTAAAAATACAAAGAAATACATAACAACGCGTGTTAGTATAAAACATAAAAAAAACCCCTCTCTTTATTTATGCTTGATACTTGCATGTTTAATGATTGTTTAGATCCACCTAACGTTCTAAAATTAGAGAAGACAAATATTTTCTTACCATAATTTTAGGCTTTTATTTTCTGGTACACATTAAAAAATATTAGTTAAAAATATTTAAGTTTGAGTTTATCTATCCTACTTTTTAAAGTTTTAATATATGGAACTTTTAAAAAAAAAAAATTAGATTTTTTTTCAGTTATTAATTTGTGTTTTTTTAATGACATGTTATTGTTAGTAGGTTTTGGTTTTTTTAGATTGAGTTTAATTTATATTGTTTAATTTATTTGTTGTTGTAGTCATGTTTATTTTTGTCTTTTTTGTTGCAAGGTTGAGACCTTTCAAAATCTATAATTTATTTTTATTAAAATATACACTAGTTTTTAAATATATTAATCACAAAAAAATTTAACAATTATTTGAAATCATAAATCATACTATAAAAAATTAAGATTTAATGTATTTATAATTTTTTTGATGAAATAGATTTATTTATATCAATAAATAGGTCAGAAATGTACAGGACTATTCACAAAAAAAGAGGTGGTAAAGGGCATGCCATAAAGTCCACAAACTAAGCCAAGCCTAAGAATGAAACAACAAACCAACTAGGCTAGGCTTAGCAAAGATGTATAACATCAAAAAAAGCAAAGAACAATTTTGCCATAACAAAAAGATTGGCAAAAAGGGGGTCTTTATCATGGGGATCACCCTAACTAGAGCCTCGTAGATCGTCCCCTCCAGAGGCAAGGTTTCAACCAAAGCCAAAATTATTTTGAACACTTTCCTCTTGAGCTTCTGCATCATGATTTGTGCGACAAGGGGAAATAACCAAGGCAAGTTGGGGGAACATTTTATCTAGTAGAGGATGTCATCTACCCAAAGAACTATCAGGCATATAAATCCATTTGTGTTGTCTTGAGAGAGGTGAAGAGGCCCACCCCTGAGCATAAGGTGAACACGGAGGAGGAGAGCCTCACCCTCCATGAGGAGTTGGGGTAGGACTGTGGTGCCTTTATAGAGAACCATGGGATTGATTACGAGAATGCCATCATGATCAACTATAACAAAATCCACTCTTCAAAGGGTCGTTGCCGATGACATATTCATGGGTGAGGAGGGTGTCATGAAAGCTACATTTTACAAGGCATCCCCTCAATGAAAAAAAAAGCTTTGTAAGTGCTCAATCTCCATAGAAATGTTTTTTATTTGAACTTGAATTTGCAAAAAAACATTGGAAATAACCGTAGACTTATTATAGTTAGAAAAGTGATTGTCAACAACAACATTAGAGAACATAATTAAATTCATGTATTTCCATATCTAAAACACACCAAATTTGGGTGTACTAAAGCAACATCTTAGGACTGTCACCAAGGAGAATATGATGCCGACTGAAAAACTTAGGGCGAAAGGGTTAGAAAAACCATGAATCTAAGACCAAGCACCTTGGGCCTTAGAACAAAATGAAAACAAGTGCATGATAGTCTCCAAATGCCTACAAAATGAGCATAAGGGGTGCACCATCCCAATTTTCACCACTCTTCTCCCAAAAGGAAGCCCTTCATGAAGTCAACACCAAACAAAGTGAACAAGCTTAGGTTCTACATAAGCAAACCAAACAGTTTGAAATCATCTACCCCAGCTTGAAAGGGGTGAACAAATATCCCATATACCATTGAGCCTATTCACAATAGGCAGATGCAGTGATAGCCATTTATACCCTTCATGAGTAGCGTAATTTTGGAAATGGGTGTCAACATACCACTTCCAATCCTTCCACCAAGAGAAAGAAGAACTGACCATGATTTTGTAAAGCAAATCAGTTGGAATAACCTCAAAATATCTTCACTCATACTGGTGAAACACCTTATTCCCTGGTATATGGTTTTGAATCCATCCTTCTTATTAAGATCAAACTTCCATCCTTGTGCATTTAACTATAGTATATTCTTGATGAAGAATACTATCGAGTGGCCAGATTAGTAGAGTTGGAGATTCTAGATGAGAAATGGCTAGCCTCCCTTAATAACCTCAAATATTATTAGAACTAGATATGCCAGAATAATAACAAGCACATTATCTCTCATGACTTTTAGTTTGGTGAATTTGTGTTAAAATAAAATAAAATAAATACTAATATTGAATGGGAAAATAAAGGTAAGTTTGAACCAAATTGGTTGGGCCACTTTATTTTTACAACTAAATATTGGTCTAGTGCATATAGGTTGGTTACTCTAGAAGGTGATGAATTAGATGATCCAATGAACATTATGCATCTTTTGTGTTTTTATGCTTAAGTTACCATGCTATTGTCTATAAATGTTACTTATTGGGGGAATCTCTATTATATTTTGTCTTCCCTATCCTTTTTGCACATTACTTGGGGGATTCCATTTCACTATTCCTCACCTTCCTTTCCTATTACCATCTTGATCAAGTTATGATTACATAGGTACAACAGGTGAATCAGAGTGAAAATTCAATATGTGTAAATCAAAATTATAGAATGATTTGTGTTAGAATCTCTTTATAGAAGAAATGTCAAAATATGGAACGTCATGATTTTCTGGCTTGTATGAACTTTACCATTCCCTTGAGTTCCTAGCCATTCATGTTTCCATTCCCTCATTCGCCCCATTCACATCTTGAATCATTGTTGAAAGAGAAGGATTTGTATCGTATTCCACTTCGATGTTGAATGGTATTCCCTAAATTACTCATGTATGGACAATCTTTTCACGTTTCCTGTTCACTATTGAGTTCTTACACACACGATCCCATTTTATTTTGATAGGATTTTATGGAGTTGTCTTTTCCCATTTCTTGTATATTCTCTATTCAAAATACTCATTTTTATATCCTATTCCAAAAATCCCTAAACAGTTTAAATAATCCAAAAATACCTAAAAATACAAATATTCCGTTATGTATAAATCCCTAAAAAGATGCATGACTCAATATCCCACAAAGTTTCCCCATTTGTGACCATATCTAATATGATTTCACTGACTAGTTGTCATCATGTTACTCCACTTGGATTTTTAGTCACTCGAAGTTATGTTGCAATACTAAAGTACCTCATTGGTGATGTTCATTTCCTTATGAGTACAACATCTCAAAAGTGAGACCATATTCTTATGCTCTCGCCATTTTATGAATCAATTTCATGCTCTTATCATTTTGTGAGTTTAACCATCTAGTCTCGAAACATTGTTATTTTGTATTAATCACACTTATCAATTTTTGTGCCCAATTTATGTTAAACTATAATGGCTTGAGGTCCAATTGGAGTATATAGGCAACACTCAATTTTATGAGGTCAGCTCGGCCATCGCTTATCCCATACTCTCAACATTTTGTGAGTATATCTCTTGTTATTTTGGAAAACTTATTTATTCACCATTTTACGAGTCCTTTCCTACTTTTCCTTTATAATTTGTTTCTTAGCTTGTTATAGTTTTTTTCTTTCCCAAATCCTTGGGATAATTATATTTGTCTTGAAGTCCATAGGACTATGTAGGCAACATCTACTTACATGGGGAATTTGGAATCAACTCGGCCACCCCTTCTTTATTCTTCTATTCCCCCTTCATTTGGTCATGATTATTGTGCCATACCCTTGGTCTCAAGAGTAATGCCTTATTGTCACACACACTCACTTACTCATAGAATGTTTAATTGTTTTGCCTTGTGTGTAGGTGTGTTGATTGTTTGTTTGCTTATTGGTATGTTATTTTGTTACTCGATTGCCTTAGTTTAGTACATTCATTTTATCACTTAAGCCTTGATCATTCATATCATGATTTTAAGTTCTAAACAATGTGTATCAAAATTAATAATTGATTTAAGTGCATTATGTTTTACATTTGAAGTTTAATTTTCCATATCTTATTTTAAGTTGTATACATTTGCATTATGAATTCAATTTTACGCATTTTGACAAATAAATGCTATCATGATTCTTTATAGATTATGATATATATTATCATGTGAAATATTAACAATAAAGTCTCAATAAGGTCTAGTCACATATTAATGTCACAATCAAACATCTCTATCTATTTTATCTAATCATAAGACTAACAAGCATCATGGTCATTCACATCAAATCAACTAAATACAAAATCTATCTCATTAATACTAACATTAAGATAATTTATAAACCATATTCATTTCAATCATGTCTAATCTAATCAAAATAGACACTAGCAAATAAAATAAGCATCACTTGAGATAGCAATGAACATCATGAATCTCATATCAAATGACAAATGTCCATATATAAATCAAAATGGGTCATAATACATCAATAATAATAAATGTACATCTCAAATCATTCAATTACATCATGAAATATTTCTACATCTCATATTTAAAAAAATTTAAGCTTTATCTCAAAAAACAAGCTCTAGCTATGCCAATCTTTGGTGGATCCACCCTATGGATCATCTCCTGGAGAGCTCTCTCCTGTCCTATCCTGAAGTAGGTTTGGCTACATTAGAGGACCCATGATTTATGATCAAGGAGGTGTCTAGGATATAGATATCAATGATGTTAAAGTCTTCTAAGACCTGACTCATCTTGAAGATGATATTTGTGCACTATAATTTGAGAAGGTAGGACCTTTAGCCATCACTAGCATTGCAACCTCATATAGGATCTTATAATAACTGGGCTTGTCCTTAGCCCAAAGAATATTTTCAAAAGTATGTAGTAAACCCTTCTCCATCACAATATAAATGTCGTGATCACACTCTATCTACACATCTCATAGAGTCACTTGAGATATGCTCAAGCTAAATCCTACTCTGCCTAAGATTCATCTTTCTCAGATCAAGTTGCATCCCACTCTACTAGAGCAAAATCTCTTTGTGCAATCACTTGAGCATGGACCTGTAATGTATAATCTCATTCCACTCAAGTGGAATACCTATTTGTGGTCAATTGTGCTTATATTTGTCACATTTGACTTACCTCTAGCATTAGTCTATCCATCTTTCCCTGATCTACACTAATCTAAATATGTGTTGACATCAAATTCTATAAGTGGTGATTTAACTTGGCCTATAATTTAATGATCTTAGTATCCCTAGCGCTGGTCTCTTTTATCAATCTATCAATCATAACCTGATCATTAGAGGATATTATTGGTCTATATGGGATAACATTCCCAACATCTATTATCATCTACATACCGTGATCTCTCCTCTTATGTCCACCTCCAGCATATCCTCATCTAACCCTATCTCCACCTCCTCATCTACATACTCCACCTCCACCTCCACCTCCTCCTCCCCCTTTCCCTACCTCCTCCTCTGCTCCAAAGTCTACTACCATCGTTATGGGACAAGGTCATATAAATCATAATGAAACATTTTCCTGAGCTATATGAGGTCCCTGTACCTCTCCCTGATCTCCACCCATTAGAGTGGACAATATAAATGGTTTCTAATGAACCCCCCATGTCACATATGCATCAATAGTACATGTATTTATTTCCACTCATAAACCTAGGCCACTTGTGGAACCAACCCAAAGCTAGCCCTTGCCTTAGTCTGATCAATTATTGGTCCCCACTACCATGTCTCTCTAGTCTCATTTACAAACTGATGAGGTCCTGTGAGTACATCTTGCTATAAACCAAAATGTCACTACACCCTCTTGAGATTATATCACTCTATGTAATCCTGGCATCCAACAATATAACACACATTGGTCATATATATCATGTAATCTGCATCCTTAGGCCACTAAAACTAAGTATCTAAATAAGACTTCCAAGTCAGATATGAATCTATCTTATATTTTTAGCTTGCCTATATTATCAAATCCATCATATATTCCTCTTTTGATAGGGACCCACGTAGTACCATCCATAAGCCATCAGCTCCTTTGGTCCCCTCTACCATTGTCTCCCTACAAGTTTCTCAATCGAAATATGCTCTCATGACCAAACCTGGAGCAGTGTAGTTGGCCCAATATAATATCTTCCTCAGTACATAATGTAGTGCATATCATGGTATGATTGTGATAAGATAGTTGGGCCCCATGAAAAACTCACTATCTGATCTAGAATATCTCTAACTACTCATCCTAAGCCCATATGGAAAAACCACTACTCTTGTCAGGGAACAAAATGTTACTAAAAATGACCATCATAACAACAACTACCCTATCAAGTAAAAGTGATGATGGAAGATAAAACTCCATGGTTCCATCTCAGGGTGTATCCATAACTAGCTCAATCTCATTGATGTCCACATACCCACCTTGAACCATCTCAATGGCAATGTGCTTTATGACGTCCTCTAATATAGATTATTTGTGACTAGGGGTTAGCTAGTATAGTGGTTATCCTTTGATTAATACATGTATAATATGCTAGACATCTTCTAAAGTGATGGTAACCTCACCTATAGGTAATTATAATGTAAATGTGTTTGATTTCCATCACTTTGATAAGGCATTGATAAATGCTTGATCTTCTCAAGTCATCAACATCTTAGACATGTATAGAAGTCTAATCACATCAAGCGAGCCACAAATCTTACTAGTCCACACTTCTAGATCTCACAAAATGTGGGATAATATCTCGTGTTATAATCACTTCAATCCATTCCCATAATCCAATCAAGTTCACTATACTCAATCATTTTTATCTAATACAATCACATTTCTACTTGTTAATCAAAATCTATTTCTTAGCATAGTCATTTCATTAGGTCCTATTCAGTTTCAGTAATCACTTTCTCTTTTACTCCCTATTCAATTTCTATTATTTTGTGTGATTAGGATGCTTTCATCATTTTCATGTGAATTCACCATTTAATAGGACAATTTCACCATTTTATGGTTAATTCACTGCTAGACATGGTTTGGGTGTTTTCATCATTCTCATGGTGAAATCAATGTTCTCCCTAACCATTTCACCATTTTTTTGACCTTTTCTCTATTCATAGTGCCATTTTCTTTGATTGGAAAACTTGACTTTTCATTGATCAATTTCATTGTTTATTTGACCATTTCACTGAATACCTAACCAATTTGTAAATGCATATTCATTTTTGCCTTTTGGTGAAATCAAAGGTATTTTTGCATTTTCACCATTTTGATGGTGAATTCATAGTTGAAATGGTGAAATTCACCATTTTATACAAATTATATCTATGCCATTTCAATGTTTTATGAATTCATCATTTTTGGGCACAAATTTGCCAATTCCATGATATAATTCACTAGTTTCTTGGCCCATTCACCATTTGTGTGGTCAAATTCACCTTTTATAAAATTTTGAATTCATTTTTTTCCTACTTCTACCAATAAAAAATTCAATTAAATGAAAAAATAACAAAGCAAAAAGTGCACCTAATGGTGGTCGTACTCCCTGTGCCTGCCTGAAATCTCAAATGTGTTCTTGAAGTGCCCTTGGACATGGTCTGCAAGCCATTTTATCAAATTCACTTTTACACAAAACCACATAGGTAAAATTTGAAAATATATGGTGAAAATGAACTAATTTCCCCTAGGGTGAATCTATAAACTTTTATTTCAAAATCTCCCCCCAACCTTGTGCATTATTTTTCTTCTCTAAAGGCTTATGTTTAGCCCCAATATCCATTTTTCATCATGTTTTCTCCTATCTCTTTCATTTTTTATCCTTTTCTGACATTTCCACACTATTATTCCATCATTTTCAGGGTTTTCTCATTCAATTTTTTTCCCAAATCTCCCCTTAAGGGGGCATCTAGGGCTTATAAAGTGCTTCTTTAGGACATATTTAAATCTATTTACTAGCACATTTATAAAAATTGTCATATTTGGCATCCTTTAGTTTTCTTCTATGAGTAATTTATAACTCTCTTATTATTATTTGAGAAGACATTAATTTTTTTTTATCTCACAATGCCTTCTCAAACAGGGGAAAATATAGACACTTCATTTTAATTACTCCATGTCAAAATTACAAAATGGAACAACTTCCCATAATTACACACAAACTGAACTAAAATCATATTTTCTAGTCTAAATTCATCTATTCATATAACATACAAAGTTGAATTCACCTTGTGACATCTCTAGGTGGGATACTTCATCATATTAAATTTGTTCAATTATCAGTCTGGTCAATTCTTCTCCTTTGATCAATTCACTAATTCTCCCTCGTTGATCTATTAATACAATCAATTCCCCTCTCCAAATCCTTCATCTAATTGTAATTATATGCAAATGGAATTATATTTTTTTGTTCAATTGTTAATTCCTCTTTTTCCTTCCAAAAGGCATATCCATTCAAGAAATAATCTTGAGATCATAAGGAAAATTATTTTGTGATCCAAACAATTTACTAAATGAATTAATATACAAGATTGTTCTCCACCCTTCATCTTGGAGACAGGATGAATGGCCCTTAATGAATCTTGTGAGATATTTTAGGAAAATTCTCAACCCTTCATCTTGGAAACAAGATGAAGGGTATACATTGGTTATCCATGTGCTTTATTGTGAATGACTCTCCACTTGTCATCTTGGAAAAAAGACAAATGATCTACAATGACTCTCAAAAAGATATTGTGAGGAGACTGATCCACCCTTCATCTTGAAAACAAGATTAAGGGCTCATATTAATCCTTTTTTGATATTTTCAAGATCCATCCTCCACCCTTCATCTTGAGAAAGATGAAGGGTTCACATTAATGATCCATGTGTTGATGCATGTGCATTATTGAGGACTTGTTTTTAACCATTCATCTTAGAATCAATATGAAGAGTCTTCATTGATCCTAATTTTTTTAAATAGGCCTCTTTTCCATTTCAATTTATGAAGCTAAAATAGGCCAATAAAGTGTTGTCAGATTCTCAAGTCTTCTTTTGCATAACCTTTCTATTTATTCATTAATTTCAACTAATCCAAGGTTTCAAAGGAGATGTTTCATCATGAAATGGAATTGGCAAAGACTTATTGAGACTACGTCTGAGCCACATCCACAATAAGGTGAAAATACCAAATGTAAGGTAATCATATTTTGTATCTTTCCTTGACTTTGGTTTAATTAGCTTTGTTATGCTCATCGAGGTCCTAGGATCAAATTTTATGTTTCATTTTATTTGATTTTTATTGACTTAGCTAACATTGTAAATATAACACTTGTGAAAAATCCTATGGATACAATATCTCTTACAACAATCATTCTTTATGGTGGTCTCCCATTTTCACTCACCATGAAAATTATCTACATGAGCTTATGAGATCAATATCCACGAAATAATTTAGAGTGACAATTTTTATTATTGTTGTATTTTGGGGACCAAGTGAGAGCCCAATTATTAATACACTTAATAGGTTTAAATATGTTATGGTGAAACCTTATATGAAACATCATAGATTGACATGTATAATTGGAGTGCTATGAGACGAAGAGAAACAACAAAGCATTATAAAACACAATAAAATTTTACGTTATGAGACTGTATTTTGTAATAGTTTTATACACATATTTGAGAGGTTAGATCTATTAAAAATGTTTCAAGCCACTATGTCACTTTCTCTTTTCTCTCCCATATAAAAAATGAATGGAATGTGCTATTATAAAATTTTAGAATATGAAGAGACAACTTTCCAATTATAAGAATGGAAACCTCTTACAATGTAACTACTTAAATTATCAATTTTGATCATTTCTCAAGAACGTTGTTGTAACTTTTCACAAAGTAGGGTCGACATTTTCATCATTGTGTTGCACCAACAAAGAAGAGTTAGGATTTTTAAGTTTTATTGTGTATGCTTTGGGTGGTCTTGAAACCAATGCTAAAGACAAAGTTTCATGTGGGTACTATATTTATACCATGAGTTTCTCAATGTACAAGATCTTCATAGATAAATCATACTCCTTAAGAAATAATGGTCCCCATTGTGTATTTTTGTTGAAGGAAACATGAATATTTATTGACAATTTTCACTTTTATGAACTATTTTACATGAGAAAGTACTTGACACACCTTGAAAATCTGATAGATAGATATATTTTATGATGTGTTTGACCTTCAAGTCAATTATTTAATCTATTATTCCTAATGTTCTTCAATAAGATTGACCTCTTCATGCTAAAGTGTTTTTATGGACATCTTTAATGATACAAAAAGATATAAAATAATGGGAACAATATGAATCATTAGATTTGGGTTTATCTAAATAGATGCTTGAGGGTGTTTTTAGCAATCAGAACATTTTTGTAAATGAAATATAGTGGTTTGAAATATAAAGAGGTCATAATATGTGCTTAGGATAGAGCGAGGTGGTAAAATATGTCCAAATTAAGTGCACAAGTTAGTTAAAGTGGAAAAGGGACAAAAAATAACATAATCAAGTCTTCATGATTAGATTTAGGTTACTGAAGTTGAGAAGATCTTAAGAATGAAAAGAAACATTTTTTGACATCTCCCAGACCATTTTATTTTTTCGGGTCACAAAAACAATCTGGTTTGGATTGGATCTAAGACTGGTAGTTACAATGTGAAGCATGATTACAAAATTCTTTTGATCATGGATATATAGGATCAAAATCCTTTTTCTTTAAAAAAAGGTTTGGTAGATGTATGTCTCCCTAAGGCAAGCTATTTTCTTTGGAAATTTTTTTAGGACAATATTATCACTCAAGTAAACTTGAGAAAACAAAGATTCCAAGGCCCTTATTATTGTGTTATCACAAACAACATGAAAAAAACATTAATCATATCCTAATACACTGTCACTTCTCACATCAAATTTAGAGCTCTATGATTCAGAGATTCAATATTTCCTATGTTATTACACTTAATATCAAAGGTTTGATAAATGATTGGTTTTCAAATCTTAAATCTCATCCACTCTTGAAATTTTAAAACTCCATTCCTATGGTAACCTTCTGGAGTATTTGGATTGAAATAAACTAGAGGGTATTTAAATGGGAGGCTACGAATGCAAATATAATGTTGTTTACCATCCTAACCTATATAAAGGAACTAATCCTTACTTTACCTCCAAAATATGGTAGGAACAATCCTAAAGATTTATGAAGATATTTCTCATTGAAAGACATCATTGTAGAAGTCCTTGATAAAAGGGTCAATATAGCTATTAAGGAAGGATGTATGAATATTTTAAAACCTCCACAAGGGTTTCCTAATAAGCTTAAATTTTATGGTGTTTCAAAAGAGAACCTTGGGTGGGTAGGAAATGGAGGCATTTTTAGGAATGACAAAGGTTACCTTCTACTTGAATTCAATGATAAATGAGGAAAATTAGCCAACAATTCTGTTGAGGCTAAATCTCTCTAGTGAGGTTTAAAAATTACACTAGGAAACAATTGGACCAATTTTGATATTGAAGGAGACTCAATAATAATTCTGGATGCTTTGAGAAAAGATCACGTTGTAAATTGACATATTTTTATTGTTCTTTAATAATGTCAAAATAATTTTTCAAACATCGATGTCTATAATATTAGTCACATAAGGTGGGAAGGAAATCAATTTAAGGATCATTTCACCAATTTAAGTGTTGATATAAATTCTCATTAGCTCAGTTTGAATTTTGTGAACTCTAAACTCCTAATTAGTAAGGTTAAATATATTTTAACCAAGGATGTCTAATTCAATTCTATCATTAATTATCATAATAATGAAATGGCATTGGTTTGATGGCACTTGAAAAATTTTCAATTATAACAATGTCAGTATTCAAATGGTGCTTGGTGGAAGATCATTTTGAAAATGATTTGAAGGCATGTGTGAGGGGTATAAAGGATTACCAATCCCAATTGTGTTTATCACCTTTGGAAAATGGTGGATGGCATGTAGATAATTGACACCTCTCTCAAATATGTTATCTCTTTAAATGGATTTATCCAAGTTTTTTTTATTCTTTTGAATTCTCTGTAGTTTAATTCGACTTAGTCTATGAGATTTTTTTGGGTTTTTTTGGGGTATATAAATGTTTTAAATCTTCTTGTTGAATGGTAAGTCTATTTCATTCCCCTCCTCTATCTTAGAAATCCAAATCATTAAAATGTCTAAGTTGCTTATGGATCAATATTTCTTGGATTCTAATGCATTTATTAGTTTGGTATGGAATCATATGGGTGTTTTTAGTTTCCTGGATCAATAAAATAATTCTCCTTATTAATTATGTAACTCCATCTTTCACCAAAAAATTCTCTGCAAAGAGTGTAATGAGATTTCAATTCTAAATAGTTTACCAACTTGAATGTTTTGAATATAATGTTTTCCTCTCTAGTCAAAAGAACCAAAGCTCTTACCTCTTCTATAATACACTCAAGGATAAAAATGTTTTTATGGAATGTTTTTGACTGGTTGGCACACTCTTTGATTTTATAGCTATATTTACATGGTAGGAAGTGATTATAGGGTTAGACCCTCAAGAATGACAAGGAAAAGCATAGGTTAATAGACTCTTGTAAATAGAGTTATAGAGATGAATATCACCATGATTAAATGGTATTCCTTCAAGGATTTTCATAATTCATTTTGAGGACTCATTTTAAATCTAAATTTAATATATCTTATTAATGTGGGGATGCTCACTGATAAGGGCACAAGTATTTTAGCAATGGAGGCTATAAATTTCTAGTAGAAGGCATTAATTGTATGCATCAAATATGAGAGATTATTAAACTAGATGGTTATAAATATTTTTTGTACATAATTGGTTTCCAGATTGAGAGAAAGGTTTTGTTATGCCTAATTTTCACACCCCTACATTTTTTTTATAAAATTTATACTATTCTGCCATAGTGATGACCTAGTCATGACATCTAAAACTAAAATTGAGGACCCTAAGTCAATTAGTGATATTTACGAATATTCATGATTTCAATTGAATAATTTGGTAATTATCATATTTATGAATTCATATTTTCATTCTGGTGGTTTTGAAAAGCATTCATGGATCAATGAATAAAATTGATATATATTTGATCAAATAAATGTTATAGTTTTAGTTGCAGATGAATTGATGATCAAATTTTAACATGTCACAAGTTATTTTTTCAGTCTAAAAATACACAGAGTATTGATTATCATAATGTTGATTTCTAAGATGTTTAAAATATTCAAATACATCAAATATTAAATAATCCAAATGCAGAGTTTTGACTATAAGGATGATTTTAAAGGTCTCATGGTAATTTGGTCACATTATTATGTACCATACATGAGGTTTTGATAAATTAAGGTTGAGATTATAAGGTTTATTTATAACCTAAGATAATTTCTAAGGGGTTATAAATTTAATTCTACATACTTCATAATATAAAGGGATCCTAAAATTCTAAAAATGGCATGACTTATGTTTTCAAAGGATATTACCATATGAATTTTGGAAAGTTAATGTTTTAAACATAAATCTATGTCAAAGCATAAGTTGTTCATTTTAAAGGTAATGTGATTATGTTTCAAGGGAATATAAAGAAAATATTGAATGAAAGGATAATATTGTTGACTTAGTTCTTTATCTCATCATAATCATTTCCAAAGGTATAAATAATGTGGATGATTTGTTTAAACTTTGAACCTTGTATGACATAAGATGGTTAAATGCCATTGTAGAATAACGAATTGGCATGTATATTAAATGCCAAGGATATGGCCTTGAAGTTTCAAGATTGGGAAGTAGATTTGGTGGTAAGGGCATTAATTGGAACAGTATTTTCCTCAAAAAATGGTAATTAGTTAGTAATATGAGGTAAAGAGATAGTTATGGCTAACTTTGTAAGTGTCACTAAGTAAATTGGATGGATTATTAAATATACAGTCAGTAAATACAAACCAATATAATCCTAACATGTCACATAGGTAGTTACAGACTCAGGTTGGTGAATATAATTTGTAAATTTTGGTTTTTGATTCATTTATCACAAGCTTCTCATAGAAGCAGAGCCCTAATTTGCTAAAAGTTAGAGTTTGTCTGAAATAGAGGATTCTTGGAGATTTTTCATCAGAAAGATTCTGGTAATATTATTAGGTATGTCTATGCATGTTTTGATTAGTGTTCTTTGAAAATACCCTGGTAATACATGAGAAATCTTGAAGTAAAAATAATTTATTTTGGTTGAGTAATAGTCCGCATGAAGATTAAGAGTTTGAGTATTTTCAAATGGTTTTTATGAGAAATATGAGCTATGATGAGGACATATTGCCAGTTCACCTACATGTAAATTTTTATGTTTAAAGATTATGATAGTTTCTCAAAGGGTTTTTGAAAATATTGATGGGTTGTGCGTACATTATTAAAAAAAATGAAAATTAAGGTTATGGTTATTATCGGCATATATACATGGGTGCCTATGTGTTTGGTTTCTATTCATTTGAAAGAATTTTTTTAGAGTCTCTCCTCATTCATGTTGGGTTTCTAGTTTTGACATTTTGGGTCCATAAAAAGATAAAATCTGACTGTTTCAAAATTGAGTTTAAAAAAAAAATGGAGAAATATAGACTGAAAGAATGCATGATATATTTCAAGGGTTTTGGTGATGTTTGAAATAAAGATGGAAAGATAATGTATATCATATTAGTGATCCATGATTTGATGTTTTATTCTTTTTCCTATGCATGGATATTATTGATAAATAAGTGTTCAATGTGCAGAAGGAGCTTTGTCTTGCAATGTTTCTAGGTTTCAAAGAATATATGATTATTTTGAAGAAGATATATTGCGCTCAGATTTGTTTTAGACTATTGAATAGTGTGATAGTCATACATACATGTCTTTTTCATCTTGTGGAAAGAAGTCACTTTTTAGTTGAAAAATAGTATGGACATACTATGACAAAATTTTGAAGAATATATACTTTTTTAGTTATTCAGAAAGTGAAATCATGATAGTAAACAAAATATGAACAATGGGTTGTCATTTCATTTTGGAAATTAATTCAATTTATTTTTGTTATACAAAATTTTTAAAATAAGCACATGTAAGAATTTTTGTGATGTTAAATTTGATGGCTAAATGACCATCACCACAAACCAGAAATTATATAGTTTGGCAACCATTTGTACGTCAAATTTAAGTTGGTTGGAAAACATAGCAAAATGATCATTTTCAGCAAAATGAAAGTTGTTTCATGGAGATTTTGATTTCATCTTTCACGTGATATAGTCGAAATATTTTTACTATCAAGGTATTTTGTAAAAATAATTATTTTCAGAAGCATGATGTTGCACATGGTTAAAAAACATTGAAGTAATTTTTTAGAGTTTTGACATATTGTTTGGTAGTGTATATATATATATATATATATATATATATATATATATATATATATATGCTATTAAGTGAATTAAAATGTGAAATAAAATTAATGTAAAAATGAATTTCATTTAATATGATATTTTATTAAATTACTTATTGATTAAATGATATTCTAAATATTATAAGTTTACTTAAAGGGGTCCCCACCCATTAAGAATACCTGGTTTAAATTGAAATATTTGATCGCTTAAGGCTTTTTAAAAGTCTTAAGTAATTTTAATTTTTAACTGTCAAATTAATTAACTTTTAAAGTTAATTAATAAAGTTGACAAATAACTAAGTTATAACTTATTTTCCAACCAACTTTGGAGGTTTAAAAGGAGATCAATGATTCAGATGAAAGAGAGGAACAACACAGGTATTGAAGACTTATACGTTTGTAAATTCAATCATTTATCTCTCTTCTTTGCAATTTATCTGAGATATCATAACTTTTACAGATAGACTAATAGTACTTTCTTTGATGATTGAGTATACTACTTAGACAACGTAAGTATATCTACTTTTATATTATCATTTATAACTGATTATCTAAAGATTGTCAAGTTTAATATCTTTTGATGATTACAGCTTGCAATCCTATGCACAAAATTCGAGTATTTAATCTGAATAATGATGAAAACATCACTCTTGTAATAGATTGTTGATCTAATTGATTGTAAAAGTTATCTTTTAAAAATATTTTGTATGAAAGATGTTGATTTATCAAATAAAATCAATTTGATTTGCTAAGACAATTCTTATTTACTGAGACTCACAATTTTTTTGTTTTATTATGTATTTTATTTATTTGAATTTAATTTCTAAGATTAGTTTTGTTAACTTTAGTTTAATTTCTTTGATAATTTATGTTTATTTATATTTTGTTTCTTTGTATTAGTATTAGTGTCAATTTATTTTCTTAGTTTAGTTAGTATTAGATTATTTTATTTTCCTAGTTTAGATTAGATTTATTTATTTTAGTGTTAGTTGTTAGTTTAGTTTCTTAGTTAGCCATTGTTGTTTACCATTGTCTCTTTAAGTTATTGAGTTATATTGATTTATTATGCTTTCTTATTCGTTATCTTGGATGATCATTTGCAAACATGAACATAAGATAAATCTTTTCAATAATCTAAATTTTCTATCATTCAAGAGATTTTTTAATTCATACACTTTATTCTATCGGATAGGTTAGATGATAGTTTATAACATATTTGAGATGGAATCATATAATATCAAAAAAATGATTATGTTTCTTGGATCAAAGCATTATTTATGAGTAATATTCTTGATATAATTAATTTTAATATTGTATTTGATCGACTTAATGAATGTGTGTACACTTGATTTTGATTTATTATTGAACATATTAAATCTTTAGAACTTTAAAAGATCCTTTTACACACCTTGTACTAATTTTTTATTCATAAAACTCCCACAATCAAACTGATATGATTCCATCTTGACCTTCACGATAGGTGAATGGGTTGACTCGTTGGCATGGCATTTTTCACTGTCAATAAATTTGGTGACTCCGATAGATATTTTAAATCAATTTTCTTTATTTATTCATTCTTGTCTTCAATGATTCACATTACCATAACTGGTCATCAATTTTTAGTTCATAGTTATCATAACTGGTCGCCCGAATTTTGATTCTAGTTTAGTGATTGTTTCTTGCTTAGTTATAAAAACATGAGATGAGCTCACTCAAGAATGGATTTACATCAAAAATCTAATTGAACATCAAGTAGATCAACTGTTAATAGCTTAATTCACACTTTATTTGAAAGAAAAAGAGTCTATAAGAGAATATTTGTTGCATTTTCTTTCAAAACTAAATGAAATTCCTATTTATTTTCGATCAAGTGGTGATATTTTCTTTATTTGTTGGAAGAATAAATTACCTGAGAATTATATTCAGATTATTTATAAAATTGATATTGTTGATTTTAGCTTAACTTTGAAATTTGCTTGTATTCAAAGATAAAATCAATATTTTTGTAAGCTTTGTTTACTCAATCATGATATGTTCAAATGCAAAATATTCTCTACATTAATGTTACAGTTTGAACATGAATTTTTGAAATAATTATATATATATATATATATATATATATATATATATATATATATATATATATATATATATATATATATTTTATGATTAAATCATGGCATGAGATACTGAAAATACTTCTCAAAAATTAGATTACAGTTCAGATACTTCATCAGGATGTTTTGATTTAAACTTTTTATTAGATTCATAATTAGAGAAATTTAATTCATTTGATCAATTTGATCAATCATCTGATAAAATATTTTCACTTAATTCTAACTCATTTTCTAGTGATGAATCTTTATCAAATAAATTTACTCTTGATTCTCTTTCAGACATATATAATGAAGAAGATGATGTTTTGAAAAATCTTTAACTAGAAACTCTTGACTTCGACATGGAAATTTATTTAGATTTTGAATTTGATTATGTTCCCAAAAGAAATTATTTATTTTCTTATGATTTTATCATTGTTTATAATAATATATATTCCAATTTGAATCCTTCTGATAACCATCTTATTACCTTTGATTCAAAGGATCATCCTGATAATAAAAATTTTAATTTTTTTGATGCTGGATTTAGTGCTATAATAACAAAAAATATATATTCATGATGTTGCACACATCGAGATAAACAATCAATTGACTGAAGTAGATTATGAAAAGTTCAATTTTCTAGATTATTTAGATCACAACACAAAACTAACAAGTGAGTATGATATTTTTTATAAGGTTTTTTCTATAGAATTTAAATCAAAAGACTTGTTTGAATTTAACTATGAATGTTTCAAAGTTTATGATCCTTTAAATTTTGAAATAATAGATCTTATTGAATATGTTAAATAAAAAAAAATTCAAAATTATTTAGAAATACATGAATAGTCAAGTCAATTTATTGATCAAAATTATCTCTATCCTAACCTTAAAAGTATTTATCTCACTCCAAATCAGATAAATAATCATTCATATACCATACAAAACTAAAGAATGACTAAAAGCATGCACAATCAAGATTTAATTTATTTTATTTAAGGTTATTTAATATGTTTATCATGTTGTCTTGGTGCTTTTAAATCATATAGCTTGACTTATTACAAAAAAAATTGTGCTAAAAATAATGTCTTACATTATAGTTATATTGGAGGAGATCTTGTATCATTTATTCTTATACCTCCTTCATTTATTAAGTTTTATTTCTTTGCTTTTGTTAGCTTATAGTTATGGTGTATCATTCATTTTATCCCACAGTGGATGATTTTTAATGTTGGTTAATAATTTATTTATTTTTGATCTGTAAATATTTTGTCAATTTTAGTTTGTTGTTTTATTTTTTTAATTCCCTTTGGTTTGTGTTCTTTGCTTTTCTAGTTGTTTGTTTGTTTTTTTATTATCATTCTCCTTTTACCTTTGAAAATATCAACAAGTGTTTCAAGAAGATGAAGTTTTCATATTATGAAGGAAGAATGCAAGGATGTTGCAATTATAATATAAGTATCAATTATTTGTTAGATATTTTTCTGTATAATTTCAATCTTTTTATATATGATTAATATAGATTGAGTTATAACCGATCATAAAAGTAATGCTGCATTTTCAAAAATTGTAATTGAGGCATTTGTATTTGTTTGTGCATCTAGCCCAAACTTCCTTGCTATATCATTCCCTTTCTCTATGCCACGCTAGTCAAACATCTCATCCGTTGTTGAAATTTATTGAAAAATGTTTGTTTATAGCTAGTTGAGAAATGATTTACTTGGATCACACTCTCAAGTTAATGTCTTTATAATAGGCAATTTGATTGCTATGCAATTTCATACTTGAAACTGGCTAGCAAGGTCACCAGTGTTATGCCTAATTTTCACACCCCTATACTTTTTTTAAAATTTATATTTTTCTACCATAGTGATGACCTAGTCATGACATCTAAAACTAAAATTGGGGACCCTAAGTCAATTAGTGATATTTATGAATATTCATGATTTCAATTGAATAATTTGGTAATTATCATATTTATTAATTCATATTTACATTCTAGTGGTTTCAAAAAATATTTGTGGATCAATGAATAAAATTGCTAAAAATGATTAAATAAATGTTATAATTTTAGTTGTAGATGAATTGACAATCAGATTTTAACATGTCACAAGTTAAATTTTCAGTCTGAAAATACACAGAGTATTGATTATCATAATGTTGATTTCCAAGATGTTTAAAATATTCAAATCGATCAAATATTAAATAATTAAAATGCAGATTTTTGACTACATTGATGATTTTAAAGGTCTCATGGTAATTTGGTCACATTAGTATGTACCATACATGAGCTTTTGATAAATTAAGGTTGAGATTATAAGGTTTATTTATAACCTAAGATAATTTATAAGGGGTTATAAATTTAATTCTACACACTTCATAATATAAAGGGATCCTAAAATTCTAAAAATAATATGACTTATGTTTTCAAAGGATATTACCATATGAATTTTGGAAAGTTAATGTTTTAAACCTAAATCTATATCAAAGTATAATTTGGTCATTTTAAAGGCAATGTGATTATGTTTCGAGGGCATATAAATAAAATCTTGTTTGAAAGGATAATATTGTTGAATTAGGTCTTTATCTTATCATAACCATTTCCAAAGGTATAGATAATATGGATGATTTGTTTAAATTTCAAACCTTGCATGAAATAAGCTGGTTAAATAGCATTGTAACAAGGTGAATTGGAATGTATATTAAATGCTAAGGATATGGCCTTGAAGTTTTGAGATTGGGAAGTAGATTTGGTGGTAAGGGCATTAATTGGAACAGTCTTTTCCTCAAAAAATGGTAATTAGCTAGTAATATGAGGTAAAGAGATAGTTATGGCTAACTTTGTCAGTGTCACTAAGTAAATTGGAAGGATTATTAAATATACAGTCAGTAAATACAAACCAATATAATCCTAACATGTCACATGGGTAGTTATGGACTTAGGTTGGCGAATATAATTCATAAATTTTGGTTTTTGGTTCATTTCTCACAAGCTTCTCACAGAAGTGGAGCCTTAGTTTGCTGGAAGTTGGAAATGTCTGTAGTAGAGGATTCTTGGAGATTTTTCATCAGAAATATTTTAGGAATATTACTAGGTATGTCTATGCAAGTTTTGATCAGTGTTCTTTGAAAATATCCTAGTAATACATGATAAATCTTGAAGTAAAAAGAATTTTTTTTGGTTGAGTAATAGTATGCATGAATATTAATAGTTTGAGTATTTTCAAATGATTTCTTTGAGAAATATGAGCTATAACAAGGAAATATTTCTAGTTCACTTGCATGCAAAGTTTTATTTTTAATATTATGATAGTTTCTCAAAACATTTTGAAAATATTAATGAGCTATGCGTGCATTATTAAAAAAAATAAAATTTAAGGTTCTGGGTATTATCAACATATATACACGGGTGCCTATGTGTTCAATTTTTATTTATTTGAAAGAATTTTTTTAGAGTCTCTCCTCATTCATGTTGGGTTTCTAGTTTTGACATTTTGGGTCGAAAAAATATAAAATATGACTGTTTCAAAGCTAAATTTAATAAAAAATGGAGAAATATAGTCTGAAAGAATGCATGATACATTTTGAAGGTTCTTGTGATGTTTAAAATAAGGATGAAAAGATACTGTATATCAGATCAATGATGCATGATTTGATGTTTTGTTCTTTTTCCTATGCATGGATATTATTAAAAAATAATTGTTCAATGTGCAAAAGGAGCTTTGTCTTGTAATGTTTTTGGGTTTTGAAGAATATATAATTATTTTGAAGAAGATATATAGCTCTCAGATTTGTTTCAGACTATTGAATAATGTGATATTCATACATACATGTCTTTTTAATCTTGTCGAAAGAAGTCACTTTTTAGTTGAAAAATAGTATGGGCAAAAGAGAATATGACAAAATTACGAAGAATAGATATTTTTTTGGCTATTCGAAAAGTGAAATCATGATAGTAAACAAAAGATGAACAATGGGGTGTCATTTGATTTTAGAAATTAATTTAATTTCTTTCTGCTGTATAAAATTTGTAAAATAAGCACCTATAGAAATTTTTGTGATGTTAAATTTGATGACCAAATGATTGTCACCGCAAACCAGAAATTATGTAGTTTGACGGCCATTTGAATGTCAAATTTAAGTTGGCTGAAAAATATAGAAAAATGATCATTTTCTACAAAGTGAAAGTTGTTTCATGGAGAGTTTGTGTTCATCTTTCACGTGATATAATCAAAATATTGTTATTATCAAAGTATTTTTCAAAAATAATGGGTTTTAGAAGCATGGTGTTGCACATGATTAAAGAACATTGAAGTAAGTTTTCAGAGGTTTGACATATTGTTTGATAGTGGATATATATATATATATATATATATATATATATATATATATATATATATATATATATATATATATATATATGTTATTAAGTGAATTAAAATATGAAATAAAATTAATGTAAAGATGAATTTCATTCAATATGATATTTTATTAAATTATATATTGATTAAATGATATTCTAAATATTCTAAGTTGACTGAAAGGGGTTCTCACCCGTTAGGAATACAATATTTGATCTCTTAAGACTTTTTAAAAGTATTAAATAATTTTAATTTGTAACCGTTAAATTAATTAACTTTTAAAGTTAATTAATAAAGTTGACAAATAACTAAGTTAGTTATAACTTCTTTTCCAACCAATTTTAGAGGTTTAAAAAGAGATCAAGGATTCATTTGAAGTGGAGAAACAACACAATACTGAAGACTTATATACTTATGAAGTCAATCATTTATCTCTCTAATCTATGTAATTTCTATAAGATAACATAAATTTTATAGATAGATCAATTGTACTTTCTCTGATGGTTGAGTATACTGCTTAGACAACGCATGTATATCTAGTTTTATATTATCATTTATAACTGATTATTTTAAGATTATCAAATTTAATATCTTTTGATGATTGTAGCTTGCAATCTTAGGCATAAAATCTGAGTATTTAACTCAAATAATAATGAAAACATCATTTTTGTGATAGATTGTTGATCTAATTGATTGTAAAAATTATCTTTTAAAGATATTTTGTATGAAGGATGTTGATTTCTCAAATAAAATTAATCTAATTTTCTAAGATGACTCTTATTTATTAAGATTCATAAATTTTCTATTTTATTATATATTTTGTTTATTTGAATTTGATTTTTAAGTTTAGTTTTGTTAATTTTAGTTTACTTTTTTTCAATAATTTCTGTTTATTTATGTTTTCTTTCTTTGTGTTAGTATTAGTTTCAATTTATTTTCTTAGTTTAGTTAGTATTAGATTATTTTATTTTCCTGGTTTAGATTAGAATTCTTTATTTTAGTGGTAGTTGTTAGTTTAATTTCTTAGTTAGTCATTGTTGTTTGTCATTGTCACTTTAGGTTGTTGAGTTGTATTAATTTTTTATGCTTTCTTGTTCATTATCTTGGATGATCATTTGTAAACATGAACATAAGATACATCTTTTCAACAACTTAAATTTTCTATCCTTTAAGAGATTGTCGAATTCATAGACTTTATTCTATCGGATAGGTCATATAACAGTTAATAACATATTTGAGATTGAATCATATAATATCAAAAGAATGATTATGTTTCTTGGATCAAAGCATTGTTTATGAGTGATATTTTTGATATAATTAATTTTCATATTGTGTTTGATTGACTTAATAAATGCATTTACACTTGATTTAGATTTATTATTGAATATATTAAATCCTCAAAACTTTAAAATGTTGAGTTGTGGAGCTAAAAGCTTCACTGTTGAGCTCTTGTAGAGGTTGCTAGGCTTTTACCAGTAATCGGCATCGGCAGTGTCGCCGACATCGGTCAGGCATGGACCAGAAGCTGCTGACATCGGTCAGGGATCGGCCGACATCGGTCATATGTAGACTGACAGCAACCGATGTCGGTCACCTGTGTGTGTGCATGCGTTTGCATGCATTTCCAGAATTAGACTTGTCTAATTTTAAGAGGTCCAAGTGTTTGCATGTGAAGACTAATTTAAGTCTTGGGTCTGTGTTTCTAATTATTGTAATTGGGAAGTCTAATTATTGTATGCCTTGGATCCTATTTAAGAGACCCATGGGGCATGTTGTAATCATCCAAGAAAGTTGTAAGTAAGATCAATTAGATCTGCAAGGTGTGTAAGATCAAGAAGATCTGCTGAAGTAATTGGTTGAGAGAGAGAGAGAACTCTTGAGAGAAATACTATAAACCTAAGAGGTATGGAAGAGTGTGATTTATTCATTGTATTATGGAAGAGTTTTAATAGAGATTGGTTGCTTCTCATATCTCCTCTTATTTGCTATTTCTGATTTCTAGTTACTTATTGCTTCTGGTTCAATTTCGTGTTTAGTTGCTTATACAAAAGTAATCAATTGTACTCAGTAGTTCCTAACAAGTGGTATCAGAGCCAGGTTCACTAATAGGTTGTATCAGATTGGGTTAGTGGTTGTTGATTACAGGTTCACTCACAGGGGTTTTTGTTTGAGTGGGAGCAAAGCAATGGCAGAAGAAAGTAAGCTAAGAATGGAGAAGTTTAATGGCAAAAATTATCAATTATGGAAGATGCAGATAGAGGATTATCTATATCAGAAAGATCTATTTTTACCATTGGGTGGGGTTGCATGCAAGTCCACAGATATGCAAGATGAAGAATAAAATATTCTTGATAGAAAGGCTCTTAGATCTATAAGGTTGAGCCTGACATCTTCTGTGATTTCTAACTTATCACAGGCAAAGACAATAGTAGAGTTAATGGATACTCTGGAAAATTTATATGAAAAACCCTCAGCTTTGAATAAGGTATATCTTATGAAGCAATTATTTAGTTTGCAAATGCAGGAAGGTGGATCTGTATACAGTCATCTTAATGATTTCCATGAAATTGTAAATCAATTAAATTTAGTCAAAATAGTTTTTGATGATGAAGTTAAGGCTCTCTTGATCTTATGTTTTTTACCTGAAAACTGGCATAGCTTGGTAATGGCGGTAAGTAATACTACATCTACTTCAAATATCTTGAAATTTGAAGATGTTGTTAGTGTAATCTTGAATGAAGAAATTCGCAGGAAAAGCACATGTGAAATATCAGGTAATGCTTTAAGTATTGAAAGCAGGGCAAGGCAAAGAGAGAAGAGCAAGCATGAGAAATAAAGGTCAAAGACGGGAAGGAGATCCAAATCCAGAACTAGCAGAATAACCTACTGGAATTGTGGAAAGAAAGGACATGCAAAGAAAGATTGTTGGTTGAAGGATAACAAAGAAAATCAGCAATAAGGTAATAAAGAAGTAAATGTTGCAGGTATTGTTGCACAAGATTCTCTTATATTTTCTTTGGATAGTCAAGTAGAATCATGGGTTTTAGATTCTGGTGCTTCTTTCCATGCAACCCCAAATAGAGAATTTTTCAATGATTATGTCCATGGAGACTTTGGAAAAGTTTATTTAGGGGATGGTGAGCCTTGTCAAATTGTTGGCAAAGAAAAAATGCAGCTGAAATTGCAGAATGACAACACATGGGTGTTGAAAGATGTCATGCATGTACCCATCTTGAAGAGGAATTTGATTTCTATAAGAAAGTTGGGTGATGAGGGTTGCATAGTAACTTTCACAGTGGAATCTTGGAAAGTTTCCAAGGGTGAACTTGTATTAGCAAGAGGTAAAAGAGTAGGTACTTTTTATCTATGTAATTGTATTACTAATTATTCTCCTTTCGTTCTATCTACTTCAGATGTAGATGCAAAGATGTGGCATTATATGCTTGGTCACATGAGTGAGAAGGGAATGAATGTTCTTAAGTCTAAAGGTAATCTTTCAGATTTGAAAAGCATAGATCTAGATTTTTGTGAGCATTGTGTTTTTGGAAAACAGAAGAAAGTAAGGTTTCTCAAAACTGGGTCAACAAAGAAGAAGTACAGGTTGGAGCTTGTTCACACAGATGTGTGGGGACCAACTCAGGTAGCTTTTATTGGAGGATCATAGTATTATGTTTCTTTCATTGATGATGCTACAAGAAAGGTATGGGTTTATTGCATAAAGAGGAAATATGATGTTTTTGACACATTTAAGAAATGGAAAGCTTTGGTTGAGAATGAAACATGTTTGAGATTGAAGTGCCTTAGATCTGATAATGGTGGTGAGTACTGCAATAATAAATTCAACAGTTAGTATTCTATGAGTGGAATACGCAGGGAAAGGATGGTTCCAAGGACACCTCAGCAAAATGGAGTTGCTAAAAGGATGAATAGAAAAATTATGGAGCGTGCACGGAGTATGAGGTTGCATGTTGGTTTGCCCTTAAAGTTTTGGGCAGAAGCTATGGATACTACAGTGTACCTAATTAACAGAGAACCTTCTACTGCTCTGGATGGTGGAATACCAGAAGAGGCTTGGACAGGTTATGGCTTTGGAGATTTCGAATTTCGGTTGTGGAATTTAGAAACTAACAAAATTATTAGAATCCATGATGTAGTTTTCAATGAGAAGGTGATGTACAGTGATCAACTCAAGAGGCTGAATAATTCTGAGCAGGGCAATCTTGATTTGGATGAGATAATGATCCAAAATGAGCTCGCGGGTAAAAATCATTAGTCACAGGAAAACACAAAGATCGACGTCGGTCAGGGAATTGACATCGGTGGTCTAATAGAGACCGACGTTAGTCAGGGAACTGACATCGACAGTCAGTCAGAATCGACGTCAGTCGGGTACAGACAGAGAGATGACCGAGATCGGTCACTGACAGAGAATTTGGGTGGACAACAAGCTGTGGATGAGTCTTAAACGCCCATAAGGAGAACTGTAAGGGTAAGTAAACCTCTAATTCATTATTCCCCTTTTTTATACTATGTGTTGCTAACTAATGGTGGAGAACCAGAAAGTTTTGATGAGGCAATATAGGTAGAATCTATGAAACAGTAGGAGCATGGCATGAATGAGGAAATTGATTCCTTAGTGGAGAACCAAACGTGAAATTTGGTTGAGTTGCCAGCCAGAAAGAAAGCACTAAAAAACAAATGGGTATACAGGTTAAAAGAAGGTGAGAATGGACAGATGAGACATAAGGCCAGGTTGGTAGTAAAGGGATTTGCATAGAAACCAAGTATGACTTTGGTGAAATTTTTTCTCCTATAGTAAAGATGACTTCTATTCGGACTGTATTGTCTTTAGTTGCTACTGAGGATTTACATCTTGAGTAGCTTGATGTTAAGACAACGTTTCTTCATGAAGATTTGGATGAAGAGATATATATGGAACAACCAGAAGGTTTTGAGGTCACAGGTAAGGAGAAACTTGCGTACAGGTTGAAGAAAAGCTTATATGGTCTTAAGCAGGCTTCAAGACAATGGTATTTAAGGTTTGACAGGTTTATGTCAGAGCATGGCTTTAGTAAATGTCAATCTAGCCATTGTGTTTATTTTAACAGATTGGATAATGGTCATTATATTATCCTGTTGTTGTATGTGGATGATATGCTTGTTGCAGGTTCACACATGCAGGAAATTACTGAGCTAAAGGTAAAATTAGCTCACACATTTGCCATGAAGGATTTAGGAGCAGCAAAGAAAATCCTTGGCATGAGTATTAAGAGAGATAGGAAAAATCAAAGGCTAATTTTTATAAGGTGTTGGAGAGGTTCTATATGGAAGATGCAAAACCGGTTAGCACACCTATGACTAGACACTTCAAGTTGAGCAAAGAACAGTGTCTTAAATCACATGATGAGGTTGAGTACATGAGCAGAGTTCCATATGCTTCATTAGTTGGGAGCTTGATGTATGCTATGGTATGTACCAGACCTGATATTGCCCAAGCAGTGGGAGTTGTCAGCAAGTTTGTGGCCAATCCAGGAAAGGAACACTGGAAAGCAGTTCAGTGGATTCTCAGATATCTGAGAGGGACCAACAACAGGTATTTATGCTATGCAGGGTCAAAAAATTCTCTACATGGGTATGTAGATTCGGCTATGGCAGGTGACTTAGATGGCAGGAGAAGCACCACAAGATATGTGTTCACTATTGGTGGAACGGTGGTTAGCTGGATTTCAAAGTTGCAGAAGGTTGTTGCCTTGTCTACTACAGAGGCAGAATACATTGCAGTCACAGAGGCTAGCAAAGAAATGATATGGATGACACAGTTCATGGAAGAGTTGGGAAAGGAGCAAGAGAGTTGCAGATTGTACAATGATAGTCAAAGTGTAATTCATTTGGCAAAGAACTCAGCCTTTCATTCAAGAACCAAACATATACAGCTTAGGTACCACTTCATTCGATAGGTATTGGAGGATGGACAGTTGAAGCTAAAAAAGATCCATACGGATAAGAACCCTGCAGATATGTTAACAAAGCCGATAACAAAGGAGAAGTTTAATCTTCATTCAAATTTTGTTGGTCTTCAAGATTGATCTTGAAGATGGAGATGCAAACCAGAGAAACAAGACATAGGATGTTGCTGTATAGGTACAGGTGCATCTATTTATCTCCAAGTGGGAGATTGTTGAGTTGTGGAGCTAAAAGCTTCACTGTTAAGCTCTTGTGGAGGTTACTGGGCTTTTACCAGTAATCGACATCGGTAGTGTCACCGACATTAGTCAGGCGTGGACCAAAAGCTGCCGACATCGGTCAGGGATTGGCCAACATCGGTCATATGCAGACTGACAACAACTGACGTCGGTCACCTGTGTGTGTGAACGCATTTGCATGCATTTCTAGAATTAGACTTGTCTAATTTTAGGAGGTCCAAGTGTTTGCATGTGAAGACTAATTTAAGTCTTGGGTCTGTGTTTCTAATTATTGTAATTGGGAAGTCTAATTATTGTATGCCTTGGATCCTATTTAAGAGACCCATGGGGCATGTTGTAATCATCCAAGAAAGTTGTAAGTAAGATCAATTAGATCTGTAAGGTGTGTAAGATCAAGAAGATCTGCTGAAGTAATTGGTTGAGAGAGAGAGAACTCTTGAGAGAAATACTGTACACCTAAGAGGTGTGGAAGAGTGTGATTTCTTCATTGTATTCTGAAAGATTTTTAATAGAGATTGGTTGTTTCTCATATCTCCTCTTATTTGCTATTTCTGATTTCTAGTTACTTATTACTTCTGGTTCAATTTCGTGTTTAGTTGCTTATACAAAAGTAATCAATTTTACTCAGTAGTTCCTAACATAAAAGACCCTTCTACGTGTCTTGTACTTGTTTTTTAGTCATAAGACCCCCACAATTAAATTGGTACGATTCCATCTTGACCTTCATGATAGGAAAATATGTTGATTCATTGAAGTGACATTTTTCACCACCAACAAGTTCTTCTATTGATTGGGTTTTACAAACCATGAATGATCTTGGTCTATCCACACCAAGGCTTGATACATTGAAAGTAACTCAACTAATTGGGGTCCAAACTATTTTATTTGGTTCAAGCAACACTCTTAGTTTTCATGAGGATGTTGAGCATCTTGGTCTATACTTGGGGATGAGTTTGGATCATATTTGGGAGCTTCTAATTTTTTTTATTGTTTATGAAGCTTCAAAAGGCCAAACATTTGATGTTATTTGTGCTAAGATTGATATTGACACCACAAATTTCAAAGATTCCAATATACCTAAATATCTTGTAGCATTAGTTCTAAAGGATGAAGAAAGGGAGTATGGTAACGATGAGATGGTGTTTGATTCCACTAAGGAGCATGTTGTCTAAAGACTAGAAGCTTTGTTTTATTTTTTTTATAGACTATCGTTTTGTATAGTTGTAATTATGTTTATATTATCACCAATGGGTGTAAGACTTAAATGTTATATCCTAATCATATCAAGTTATTGGATATTATTATAAGAAATAGGCAATAGCCCATTTTTAGCTATAAATATTGTTTTAATTAATTATAAAAAATAATATATATACTAATAATTTATTGTAATATATATATATATATATATATATATATATATATATATATATATATATTACAATAAATTATTAGTATATATATTATTTTTTATAATTAATTAAATATATATATATATATATATATATATATATATATATATATATATATATATAAACTAATACACACACACACACATAAAAATTTAATATATTATAAGAATATATAATATTATTATATTATATTATGTGTATATAATAATTTTTTGTATTCTTTGCAACTCTCCACTAACACATGGCTTAATGTAAAGTTATGTGTTAGTACATTCTTGTCTCTCAGATGAACATGTGTATATGTTGACTAAGATATCACATTACTAAGGAATAAATGCAACAATTATAATTTTTAACATTGTCAACAATCTAGGTTCAAACCCACTTTAGTAAGTATCCATGTATGTGGTTGTATTATTCAAAAAACACTTTGCTCCCCCATGGGATATCATGACATTGACACATTTTCAAATTCCTCCTGTTACATAGAGTAGTAATTGATATATGCCACTCGAAATAACATGGTAATTAAAATTTTAAGAGATTATGGAATGTAAGCCCTAGGTTGTTAAAGGGTCTGAGTACAATAAATTAGGGAATAAATATAAAATAAATATAACCACTTATTTGTACAAGAATTAACCTAATCTGATATTTTTAAAAATAACAATAAATGATAAAAATAAGTACTTAGCTAGAAACAAAATGAAATAGATGATTTGGATGTTGAAAATTGGCACAACATCTGATTAGGATGTTGTAAATAGGATCCAAGTGTCAGAATTCCTTCTAGACAATAGCATGGTTCCTTAGATAGTAGCCTAGTACACAAGTGTCTAAGGTAATGTGCTAGTGTCCCATTCTAAATCTCCACAAATAATTTTTGGGTTTTGCAGAATAGGCCTTATTATAGATCTGGACCAAATTTAAAATATTTATGATTTAAAAGAATTTGTTAGGATCTTCGTATCAACAAATGGCCATAGTGAAGTGATCATGTGAGTCAAGTAAGCACACATTGCATAGCTAAAAATTAATTTAAACCATCAAACTAGAATATTGCACAAAGATATTGGATTCAAGAATGGAGATGAATTACTTATACAAAGAGACAAAGTTAATATCTCTCACAATTCTCAAAGTTGTCACAACTCACAACTAAGTAGCTCAAAAAATCTACAATATACTGAATGCTGATTACAAAGGGAGAGAGATGTATATATAGGTTAGAGAGTGAAAGATACCACACATTATAGTGAATGTGTTACTACACTTTCTAAGTAACTTACATGACCTCTAGATCCCTAATCAAGTTAATATAATCATGTAGCCAAAACCCAATGAGAAAAAGGACTACACCAATACCCCCCATAAGTGTATCTTTAGTGGTGATGATATAAAAAATGAGTCCCGATAACAAATCCTGATAAGGTACCCATGTACAATGTAATCTCTCATAAAGTAGATAAAAAGAGGAAACCTATAGGAAAAACTCCCCCCAAAAGAGAGAAAATAAGAAGAGGAGACTAAAAGACCCACCAGATGAAGATGCTAAAATAATCAATACTCTAAGTACATAATGATGATCCCAAATATCCTACAAAACATGAAGGAAGTGTGCCTCCACACAAAAGAGAGATAATGTGAATGTAGAATGTCACATGGTGAATGTTGTAGTAGGTCATTTTGAAATACATGTTATCTTTTCCTTTCAAAAGAAACAAATCATGAGTTGTCAAACTGCTAAATTCCCACTCAAGTGGAATGCATGTCGAAACCATAATGTAGATTTCTAGAAAATGTTGAAGTATCTCCTTTCTAGTGCTTAAATGTGCCATAATCTGATCATAAATCACATGATTAAGTGTAGATGATGGAAATGAAGAAGCATACAATGAAGGGGAGAGAAAAACTAGAGAAGAAGATAGATATGGGGCATTCGTAGAAACAATTTTCATGTGAAGAGTGGATCATGACTCACCAACTGAAGAAGGACGGTCCACAAGAATAGATGAGTTGTCAATGCTCACAATAGGTGTACTCATACTATAAACAATAAAGTCCTTCGAAGTGCAAGTTTGTGAAGGCTCTAAAAGAGCAACAATTTGCACAAAAATGAAAGTAGAGTCTGGAGTAGGACAACTAAGGTCTAATAAAATCTCATCATATAGTGGGGGATCAATAGAAGAAAGAGCACTATTCACTTGGAATGTGTCATCATAGGGAATAGAAGTAGGAAGTGAGAGTAAAACTATCTTAGAAGAGACAATAGGAAGTGGAGGAGTGTGACATAAATATCAATAGGATCAATGAAGAGATTCTATATTATGCTCCAAATAGTGCATGGACACTCTATATGTTCCACATGGCATTGAAGATCCATGGAAACATGTAGTAATAGAGTGGCAAAAACATTATCAAAAGTATTAGCCCACTTATCAAATCGAATAGGATCAGTGGGTGCAAGAATTTGACCATATAGAAATGGAATATGATTCTTGCATGTGAGCAAGTGTTTCATATAAGCACACCTTGAAGCATAATTATCATTCCCAAGAAGGATCACTAGAGATGAGAAAACTATCCTCATTTGGAGTAATAGTGCATGCTTTGGATATGGATTTTGGATTACACCAAAAATGAGTCCAATCAAGTGAGAGAAATCTATGCACAAGTGACAATGCATGCTCAAATGGATATCAGACTTTGCTAACAATGCATCAAGGAATAAAAGAATAATCTATGAAAGCTATCATAAAATGGGCACATGTAATAGTTATGAAAACTAAATATGCACATGAGAGATAATGTGAGGCCCACAACAAATCTCACCAAGACAATCAATAGGTAGTGACCCCCTTATGTTCGCAATTACAAAACATGCTCAAAGAATGAGCAATATGTGCTTATGATTGACTATAAGTACACGAGTGACAATACACATCTCAACAAATGGATGTCATACTCAATTGATAATGCATCCACAATAATGAGCAATTAGTGAAATTGACCAAATTAGTAAACATGAAATGCAAATTGACCAAGTAGGAAGATGTCAGACTCTATCGATAATGCATCCATATGAGGAGAAGTAAATGTGTGAACTAGTTAGGTAGCCCCAAATTTTAGTACTTTATAATTCAATGCATTTTACAATACAAATGGGCTAGTTATGTGGGAAATTAAAAAATACACATTTTTACAAAAGATGGTGCTCAATTTTGTGCCACCATTTACAAGATATTAACAAAATAAATTCCCATCAATAGCCCATTTTTAATAAAAAAATACACTAAATGATTAAAATACACCTAATGCTAAGGGGTTACCTAGCCTTCTAACCATTCATTGGAATAGGCACTGAACAAGCAATGCAATGGTTTTGTTTATGAGGGGGAGTTGACCTCTTGCTAACTCAGGCCTCACCCTTCATCTTCATCAAGTGAAAATAAAAAGTAAATTAAAACCAATGAAATTATCCTTTACAATATATTGTTTTTTAATTAAAAAATAAAATAAAATTTAGCCTACCCCCACCATGTGAGAACACAAAGGCCCTTGTCCATGTTACAATGATCTCCACCATATGTCTCCATCTACAATGGAATAAACCCCACCCAATTGTATTTTTACAAAAACAACGTCATCTTAGGGTGTCTCCCATTTAGCATGTTCACCACTTACTACCATAAGTCCAAAACATGATGTTCCATAATGATATATTTAAAGCTCAAAAAACACAAATTTCTTATTTTAATAAAGAAAACACACCTTTCAAGTGATAACCATGTGCTTAGTTTGAGCTCTGGTTTTAGCAGGTTAATGCCAAGTAACCAAGAGTTTGATATCCATGTGGCATGGAGAGATGTGGGATGATGAGGTGGTGACCAAATAATAGGTTATATCAAATCGGTGAGGAGGTTATGCTCATAATGAAATACAACTATAGACTGGTTATGCTCTAACAAAATTGAAGGTGGTATATAGCTGTAGACTAGTTTGGCAGGGAGGATGGTGATAGGATAGTAGAGGAGAACAATGTCGAGAGGCTTTTTCAGGCTAAAGATGGCACCATAAAAAAACTATATTTAGAATCTTAGAGATAGTCATTTACATAGAGGAAGGCATTTCATTTTTTAACACTAAAGCCCAATGCTTTATGTTGGAAAATTTCCACATGCCGCTGAAAAAAAGGCACAGGTTTATAATAAAAATCCAATCACCTTGGCAAGGAAATAATGGAGATGAATATTCAGATCTAGTTTTCCTTAGTGCCAAGTGCAGATCCAATACCTCCTTAGAATATCCCTATAGAAGGATGCCAAAAAACAAAGCTGCTACTCTTTTGTTTCAATGCCAAACAGTTCTAGAAAAGTAAGATGCCAAGATAAAATGTGCAGAAAAAAAAATAAAGGTCCCCTTTTTTTGTTTTAAAATGCCACACTATTTTTTTGATGCTAAACCTTGGAGAAGAAAAATATAGAAATCAAGTAGCAGATCTTCCACAATCCAATCCACTTTTTGGTTGCAGATCTCGTCCAAGGAAAGAGAGCTGGAAATTGCTACCAATGGAGAGACTGATGCCAAGAACAAACTCTGATACTCTTTTCAATGCCTCTCCTCAATAGTAATCAATTTTTTTTGTCCTTTGCATATCTGTGTCAAATCTAAAAATAAAAATGAATGCAATAGACCAAAAAATAGATCTAAAATGCCTTGTTTTAGTATATTTCTTTTCTTTTCCAATGCCTCTAATAGTTCAATTCCAAAACCATAAAGAATCAACAGATACAATAATCCAAGTACATATCCCACCTCCAAAAATAGTAGTCTTCTTATATTTTACAAAAAAAGACCCTTATAATTTTTTTTAACAAATCCTAAGGTTTTTGAGAATTTTTTTCCAAAAAATAACCTCAAATTTTCATAAACCCTCTAAATTTTTTAAGATAAACCCTTATACTTTACAAACAAAAACTACAAATTTCAATGAAAACTTAACAATAATAAAATTAGATAATCAAATACTAGAATGCTCTGATGCCATAAAAAAAAATTCTAGGATCTTTGTATCAATGAATGGCCATGGTGAAGTGATCATGTGAGTCAAACAAGCACATATCACACAAATGAAAAGCAATTGAAACCATCAAACAAGAATATTGCACAAAGAGATTGGATTCAAGAATGGAGATGAATTGATTATACAAAGAGATGAAGTTCACATCTCTCACAACTCTCAAAGATGTCATAACTCACAACTAAGTAGCTCAAATAATCCATAATATATTGAATGATGAATACAAAGGGAGAGAGGTGTATATATAGGTTGGAGAGGGAAAGATACCATACATTCCAGTGAATGTGCTACTAATATTTCCAAGTAACCAATATGACCTCTAGAGCCCTAAGTAAGCTAATATAATTGTGTAGACAAAACCTAGTGAGAAAAAGGCCTACACCAACATGATCAATAATTATTCTTGTAGCTATTTTTTACCCCAAAAACCTAGGTTTTCATGCTTGTAATGGTTTCAATGAACACATGAGAAAATGGGATTTGTGGGTTTGATGTGTTGGATGTGTGATCCACACCCTTATGTGGGCACACTGCTTACTTACCAATACTTATATGAGGGATCAATCTTAATGTAGTTTTCACGCCTAAGTGCTTGGTGCAAGTGCAAGTGAATGTTAGTATGAGTGTTGACTTGAGTACTTTGAATGAGGATTGAGACTAGAATTATATGTATTTTGAGCTTAGGGTGGTTGTAGATGATTATATGCATAAGTAAGGATTAATAACCTTGATTTTAAACAACTTATTCTAACATTATTTGTGTATTTTGTATTTAATTTCTATCTAGTGGATAAAGGGTTGAAATTCATGTATTTAATGATTTGGTGCTTGTGCGAAGTGTGAAATAGGTCTAGGATTATCCTAGGTGTCTTAAGAATTTAAAAGATATTTTTTAGGGTTGAAATTAGGCAAGGGACACTAATACAGTTGCACTAGTGTTTAGGTGGCAGAACATTGGGCACTAGGAGCCTGGATCCCTAGGGGAAGGTCTAAAACTAAATATGGGATGTTTATGGCTATGTAATACCCACACCAAAGTTAGATAAGGTTTGAAAGAGGTCCTAAGATAGGTCTAGGTCTAAGCTAGGGATGGGTGGTCTCAAGTGACACTTATTGCACTCAATTGACATTTTATATGACTACATTTTCCCACACCCCACCCCACCTTTATTATAGATATGTAGCAAAGCTAAATGACTATGATAAAGAAAAAAGAATCATACTTAGACTTACATAAGAAGTGAAGCGCTTGAATCTAGGTCCAATTAGGTGAAGCATGCTACATTGTGTATCTTATAAATGAAACATGTGCATATAAGTTCTTACTTAAGAAATGTCAAAAGCAAAGAAAAAACTAAATAAAGAGATAAGAGAGAGCTTGAGACAAAAGTAACAAATATACTTCATTGGGTACGTGAACTAATGAAAAAACCCAGTGACATCCTATGTGTGTGTAACTAATGAACAAATTAGTAAATAACTTGGACATAGTTGATGGATTGCCTAATCCCCATTTGTGGGTGGATAAATAACTCAATATGATTTTGAATCCATCATTTCTCACCCCTATTTAGTGGATTGTACACTATGAATAACTTGGATCGAACTAATGGCTTATCCAACCCTCTTATGTAGGTGGCTCGAGAACTCAAGTAGGTTATGACTCCATCATTACATACCCATGTGTAGCAGATCCATATGTGACTAAAATTATATGATGTAACTGAAACTATGTAGGATGGCCCTGGGGCCATTTAGAACCTCTAAAATGAAAAATGGCTAAGGGTTTTCTCGGGCACACATGAATGTAGCTTAGGGACTATGCGAAAATGATAACCACTATAGATGGAATAAGGCATCAATCTAGTGTGAAACCTGGTAAAAATGGTGTCTAAAGTATGCAACATAGATAATGACACGGAGTTATAATTCTATCTAAGATGAGATAGTATAAAACTGATCATGTGGAAATAATGTGCCACACACATGCATCCAATTTTGTATTTGTGCATATGGATTCTAGATAGAATTGTAACAATATGTGGCTATGTATATTTAAAATTTAAATGAGAGTGATCATGCCATGTATGATGCCCCCAATCTGAGCAAACTTTATATGATTTTGTGCAAAACTGACCATATACTGATCAAATATGATAACATGTGACTAAAACTATGTAAATATGGGTTGTAACTATTGTTTTCTTCTGCCAAATCTATATTTTATTATTTTTGGGGATATTGGAAAGTAGCATGGTTCCTTGGGAATTAACACACCATGCTAGTGTCTTCTATACATCACTAGTGTCCTTTATGTTATTTTTATACTAAACCAAATCTAATCTCTGTCTGACTATTTTACACTATCTTTTCTTAGTTTTAAGCTCTATCATTATATGTCTTTGTGCTAAAAATTATAGTTTGAGTGCACTTGAATGGCATGCTCTCTATGATAAATCCCTACAAATGCCCTATATTTTAAGGGTAGTTGTTGTACATGTCCAATAACTGTCCTCAAAATAAAATCTCTGCATGATGTGTGTTAGGCTGAAAACATATGATATTTGCATGATAAACCAATATAATGTGTATACATGACATTAGAATGTAATATAATCTAATCATAAGTTGGTAATATATGATGTATGTAAGATATACAATTCGGAAGGTTGTCAAGATATATATAATAATGTAAGCATGTGTATGAACAAAAAATCTAAGTAACTAACTAGGGGGATGGGGCATGATGTCCATCAAGGCACCCAATTAGGAAGGGGAGATGCATGAGAGTACTCATGACATCACAAACTGAGTGTGCAAATAATAAGAAAAAGATAAGTTTCATGGCCATGATGCATACATAAAAGCATACATACACACACACATGAGGCACATAAAGAGGTTGAGGAGAAACAATACAAGGGACATGGACGCATGTCACTAAATCTAAGAAAGTAATACATACAAGGACATGCTCAAATTTACACATACGTAAACAAGTAAGGTTGGATTAGAGCCACATAGAAGGACATGTTCAAATGTTTGCATACACAATCAATAAATCACATACATGGAAATGGTCACATGTCCAATGCATACATATAATGAAAGGAATTGGCATAAATTCGTATAATAATGGCATATTCAAATGCCCTCGAATAGATGTAGAAGAAAAGAGACATCAAATTTAAAATAAGAAAACTAGAAATGAAGGTATGAATGAACATGTGGTACAAATATATATAAGAGAAAAGGTGTACATAAATAAGTCTATAATAGTAGTAGTTAGAAAAAAAAATGAGTAGTAAAGGATGATCAATATCAAGATATATTCAATGCTAAATCTATGATATGGAGTATAGAAAGATGTAACTTGAAAACTTAGAATCTGTGTAGTATGATGCCCCCAATGGGTGAATGTATCAATGTTAAATCTATGTAGTTGTGTATGTGCCCTTAATGGGTAGATAGTAGCAACTTTGGACCAATGTGATGGACTCGAGTCCTTTATGAATCTGTAAACACTTGACAAGAACAAGTGAAGAATCTATGTATGATAAAACTCACTATACTAAGATATCTATCATATGTAGTACCTTGCGAGTATAAATAATGTAAACATGGATATGCAAAAAATCTAAAATTTTGTATTTTCTAAGCAATATTTGAATGTTTTTAACTGTTTGAACATATTATATTTGTTTTTGTGTTTTCTAAGTATAAGCCATGTACAAGCAACATGAAAATAAAACTAAGTAAAAGGAGCAAGATAAAGGAAACTATGTACAAGGACACTGGGGGTAAGTGAAATTATTTACAAGTAGGTTGGAAATGAGTGAAACTATGTACAAGGAGAGTGCTATGGATAAGAATATGTGTGCTGGTAAGAAATGGTGTTAGAATCCCTACATGTCATCAATGGGATGCCTCTATGTAACATAGGCAACATCTTCATTTTATTAATGTTTTGTATCATAATAATTTGGGTTTTTTCAATCATCTTCTTTATTTTGATTAGCAATGTTTGGATTATTGATTAGAATCTTACCATCTAAAACTATATCCACTATAGGTATGGCTTGTTTTGAAGACTCTATTATTAGAAACCCTCTTTTGATAATGGTTATTTTCTTAGCCTAATTTTGAATGTGTAACTTAGGTTCTTATATATGGATATTTTTCCTTGATAAACTATATTTGTGAATGATTTGCCTTAATATGTTCCATAAACCCAAATCCTTATTGACCAACATTATCAACTGCTAGAATAGTAGTAGTGATGATTTGGGCATGTTTGCCAATCCTTGACCTTGATAATCTAACTGTTGTAGATATTTTTCACAAAACCCATAATGTTTTGAAAGTGAAACCTCATTTTTAAGATGTATATTTGTATCCATCACTTGTTTTACATGTGCTTTTTATATTGTTTCTTGCTTTGATTTTGCTTTGTGAACCTTTTGTTGTTTTGACTTATTCTTTGAAAACCATTTCTGTACTTGTTTTAAATTTTACCCTTTTTTAATATGTTCATGTGTCACTGTGGATTTATTAATTAATTTATCTTGTATAGGTTCCTCATTATTAATGATGTGTTGTATATGTTTTTTCAATGCCAAACATGAATTAGTGTGATGATCACGCATTCTGTGGTATGTACATTAATATATAAATCTCCTTACTAGATGTATATAAGGTAGGTCGATCAACTTAGCTTTCATCATTTTCCTTAAAATATCACCTAAAGTTCTATTTGATCTTTAATTATTATGTGAATCACTAGTTATAGATGCACTTTATTGTGATTTTTTGTTTTGATATATAACATTGCTTGCCACAAATTGACTAAGTGAAGATGCATATACATTATTTACATTAGTGTGCCCTGGAGGCTTTTATTTTATAATCTAATTTTTTAATACTCTAATCATTTCATGTAATAGCTAACTCTTATTTTGTAATTTTGAAATGAGCTTGCTCATACTGATAGTTTCATCCCTTAAAGTCTCATAAGTGCAAACCCTTGTTGATTTCAATTGAACATGTAAGCACACCTTTTTAATGTGAGATATGGAAAGCGAAGGTTTGAAAGATGGATAGGCTAAGTATAGACATTTGAAATAGTAGTATAGGCTACCTCACCTCTTGGAGGAGTGATCGCATGGACTTGGTTTGAAGGAAAGTAGCTATCACTCACTTGGAGATAAGGAGGATGAAAAGAATTTTATTTATCCATGAAATTTGATAATACAACTTGGAAGAGGGATGCTAGGGTATAATATAGGTCTAAAAATAGGAAAAAAAGGATAAAAATCCTAATAACATCTAGGTTTAGGGTTTTTGCCTATTCGAAGTAAGTTGGGTTCACTAAATGATTTAAATTTTAAGGTATTATGGAATGTAAACCCTAGGTTGTTAAATGGCTTGAGTACAATAAATCAAGGAACAAATATGCAATAAATATGACCACTAATTTATTCAAGAATTGACCTAATATTATACTTCTAAAAATAGTAATGGATGATACAAATAATTACTTAGCTTGAAACTGACTAAGACATATCATTTAGAGGTTAAAAACTGGCACATAAGTTGACCAGGTTGTCTTAAATAAGTTCCAGGGTCAAAATTCCTCTTGGACAATAGCACTATTCCTTGGATAAGAGCACAATGTGCTAGTGTCCAATGTAGCGTGCTAGTGTACCACTCAAAATATCCACAAATAATTTTTGGGTTTTGTAGAACAAGTCCTATTCCAACCCTGGTCCAAATTTCAAGTCTATAAAATCAATACTTTTTCTTTTATCTTTATTTTAATATGAAAACCCTAAGTTTTCATGATTTTAAGGGTTTAAATGAACACCATGAAAAAAAGGGTTAGTGGGTCTAATGTGTTGTATGTGTGATATACACACCTATGTGTGCACACTACCTACATATAAATACTCTGATGAGGGATCACGATTGATGTAGTTCTCCCACCTAAGTGTTTGGTGCAAATGCAAGTGAATGCTAGTATGAGTGTCAACTTGAGTGCTTTATATGAGGCTTGAGACATGAAATATGTGTATTTTGAGCTTAGGGTGGCTTTATATCATTGTATGCAGAAATAGGGTATAATAGGGATCAATAGCCTTAATTTTTCACAACTTATTCTAAGTTGTTTTGTGTATTTTACATTTGATTTCCATCTAGTGGATAAATGACTAAAATTCATGTATTTATTTTGATCTAGTGCTTTGTGGAGTGTGAAATAGGTCTTAATAATTGAAAATATATCTAGTGGTGTTGAAATTAAGCAAGGGACACTAACGTAATCCCTTGCTCACTAGCATAGTGTGCTAGTGTCCAAAGAATTGTGTTAGTGTATAGGTGGCAAAACCTGGGGCACTAGAGGCCTAGATCCTTGAGGGAAAGTCTAAGACTAAATTTGAGATGTCTAGGGATGTTTAATACTTGCACAAAAGCTAGATAAGGGTCGAAAGAGGTCCTAAAATAGGTTTAAGGCTAAGCTAGGGATGGGTGGTCTCGAGTGATACTTATTGCACTCAAGTGACATTTTATATGAATACACGTGGGTATGAACCATACATAAAGTAGAAGGAATGACTCTTAGTAGCCTAACAATTGATATTGATAACAAAGATTACCAAGGCTTCACTTTATTTTTAGTATCAAGAGTGCACTCATTGTAGAACATGCATATCTCCTCTGTATCTACCTTTGCCTACTATGCGATAATGAAAGTCTTTAAATATGTACAACCTAAAAAATTAGAGGAAGCAAAACTCAAAGCAAAACCCTTCTACAACATTTATAAGCAATGCAATTTTCTTTTAGAATTCTAATAAGTGTATTCACCAGATTTTATTTCATTCATTCATAGTAGTACATTATTTGACACTCATTTGCATTAAAAACATCATTTTTCCAAATGATAAAGTCACATCCCTTGTGGCATAATCACGCATAGCCCACACAAAACATATTTTGAAAGGAATTTCTCAAAATATTTCACCTAAGGAAATACTCTCAAACATATGTTGGTCTTGAAAACATGTGGTTGAAAAAATACCTTAGAGACCCCTTGTTTTCTTTGATATGACCCTTGTTTATATCATGTATTAGATCACTAAAATAGTTTGGTGGAAGCCACATATTGCATTGACATATGTGACATGTCACTGAACTTTGCACGTGTACCTGGTCGGGTTTTATTGTGTCTCCACTTGAAATACCCTATCATTGCCCCTCACCATCATCACCTAGCTCAACTTGAAATATTTCATTGCTTTCATGTTTTATATGGCTTTTCCCTTCCCCCCACTTCGCCAATGCTCAAGCTCTTGATGAAATAAAATATCTCCTCTTAGTAAAACACATTCTCACGTTGTATGAAGGAACACACCACATTTTCCATCATCACCTACACCAAATCTATCAATTTTTTGTTGTTTAACACTGCATGCACAAAAGGTGAAACATGTTTGGAAGTCATAAATTTTGAGTGAGATACAATTACGAATTCACACTCTTTCATTTAGAAAACCTAATTTCACCAAAACATCAAGTAACAACCTCTAACACCTTTAAGGCAACTACTATTGCATATCCATTTATCTATATTATGCCTCGATAGAAATTAGAGGTCGATTAGTGGGTTGTGTACGAACAATAACACTCACCAGAGACCGCTGTGAAGGACGAACATCAGAGTTTCCATGAGAACTCTAACCACCCTCTGGAGGAGGACGAGGCGAAAAGTGACCCTTACTTTGGGACTAGCTTCTGCTTCTACGCCTCTTAGGAAGAGATGGTGGTGGACTGTGGGGTGGGCCATTTTGCGTAGCTCTATTCATAGTGCAAGGGGTACTCCCCCAGTGGTACCCCTTGGATGGCTATAATGCTCTAGAGATTGTTGATGTGGAACCGTCTACTTGGTCGGCGTTTCCCAAGGATGACCCTCTGCCTTTGCCTCTTGGGGTGGCGGCTTGTGCTTAATTTTCTAAAGGTTGGTTATTTGAAGTTGCTTTCATCATATTTTGACTATTTGTTTTTTTTATGTTTTGAGCCAGTTTTATTCTCTGGTATGAAGTTTGAGCCATAATTTATCCGACTACATTACTTTATAACTTTTTGTAAATATATTTTTTGTTTAACATAATGTAAAGCATTCCAATAATAAATCATAAATCGAAAAAAATCGTTAAAATAATCATTACTGACTTAAAAGTCATACCCACTGACATAAGCTTAATTTGGTTTGTAAAATGTATCTTTCTTAAAAGAGGAAAAAATCAACTTAATAGTATGCCAAATATAAAGGTTGATTTGAATGGATTCATAAACAAATAAAATAGAATGTCTTCCTCATACATCAATAGAATGTTGTAAACTCCATCATAAACGAACCCAAAAAAATAATTAAGAATGTTCCCGCTCCTCCCCGTTAAATCAATATACTATTGGAAGATTCCATTCAATCAATTAAAAACAAAATGTCGCTCTGATAAATCAATATTTTTGTCTGGTAATTGAATTGTTCGATGGTGTGCACGTGGGCAGGGATAAATAGAACATTGACTTTCTAATTATCTTTAGCAGAAATCTATTTATATTTCCTCCCAGCAATGCAATCCACCCTCAATTATCATTTCCATACATCATCTTTAACATTTTTCCCATCAGTTCTGAAGTCCTCTCGTGCGCTTTGAGTCTCAAAGCATCACCACTAAAACAATGGTATCCCCAAAATTATACGATGCATTCATCAGCCAGCGTGGCCCAGATGTCAAACATACCCTGGCCCTGCTACTTTACAAGTTTATTCAAGATGAGAATTGCCGGGCATTTCTTGATTCCCAAGAGTTTGAGGCAGGAGATTCAATTCCTTCCACCATACGAGATGCTATTTGCTCTTCCTCTGTTCAAATCGCCATCTTTACAAAAGGATATGCAGACTCCGTTTGGTGTTTAGACGAGCTCTTCCTTATGCTACAACAAACTAAAGCTCTGTTTATTCCTGTGTTTTATGGTGTGCAGCCTTGGGAACTCCGCTACATAGAAAATGGTGTGTATGCAGATGCCTTCACTAAATTCAATGAGAAGGGCAGGTACCCACCGGACGAGCTTGACCAGTGGAAAGGAGCCCTCGACTCTGCTTCAAAAGTCTCTGGCTACGATTTCAACAATTATAATCAGTAAGACTCCATTATTGAATGAGTCTGATCGTTGATAGCTTTTATTTTTATGGGTGAATGCTTGTTATCTGCCGTGAACGTTTTTCTAATCAAAGGTAGGTTTGTTCCTGCAATTTTTCAGTAATCATGAAGAGCTGTGTAAAGAATTAGTGAAAGAGGAAGAGACTGTTAATGTGGGAGACAACCCCATTAAAGGGATATGCCGATGTAAAATGAAATTGTGCAAAGACATCGCCTCCGCTGTAGTAAAAGTGGTAGAAACAACAAAACCTTTACCTGTGGCCAAAAGTCCAGTGGGACTTAATGTACTTGTACAAGATTTTGAAACCCAGGTCTTCGAAAATAGGAAGGAGAAAGCAAACATAATTGGCATCTTTGGTATGGGAGGGATTGGGAAGACAACTCTCTTTAAAGAATTTTTCAACAGAAGGCGTTCAATATACTCTGCAGCATGTTTTCTGTTCGACGTGCGAGAAGCATCCACCAAAGGTGAATTGTCTTCTCTGCAAAGGAAGCTTCTCAAGGACCTGTTTCGTGAAGATGACCAATTTCAACATATAGCTGAAGGATACTCTCGTCTGAGTAGTCGCTTAGGAAGGTGCGACCCAGATTCAACCTTCCTCATTGTTATAGATGATATTGATAATGAGGACCAGTTAAATAGTCTATTTGCTCGAGAGAGATTGACTTGTGGGAGTTTGGTACTTGTCACAACTAGGGATGAGAGGGTTCTTAAGCGAGCTAAAATTACATGTCAGTATAGGTTGCAGGAGATGGATTTAGATAATAGCACAGAGCTTTTCTGTCAACATGCTTTGGGCACATCAGGTCCTGCCATTGGATATGAGCACTTGGTTAAAAGCTTTGTGGAAGCTTGTGGAGGTTTGCCTTTGTCTCTGCAGGTCCTCGGCAGCCATGTTTTTGGCGGTGTTAAGGATAATTGGCAGAGGAAATTGATAAAAGTTCGTAAGACATTGCCTAAGGAAATAAAACATATGCTCAAAATAAGCATTGACGCTCTGGATAATGAGGAAAAGCAAGTTTTCATGGATATTGCATGTTTGTTTATATCTAAAAAGGAGGACATGGCTATGACAATATGGAAAGGATCTGATGGATTAATGCGGAGCATGCACTTGAGACCTTGAAAGATAGGTGTCTTGTTACAGTCAAAGAAGGGTATCTTTTTGAAATGCATGACCATGTTCGTGATTTGGGTAGAGAAATAGCAGAGGAGCAGATCACTCTCAGTCGCCTGTGGCTTCCCAAACATTTCAAATCTCTGGTGCGCTTTACCTTTTATATTTCTGCTTTACTTATATTCCAAATCTTAAGATAAGTAGCTTTGTCGTTTATTTTTCTGACAATACTTTAATATTCTGTGACGGCAGGAAGGTAAGAATTTCCATAATATCCTCGACGAAACCTCAAGCCAGACTTTGAGGTACCTCGATACTATTTATGAAGACAAATCAGTTTATACAAACAGGTCAGTCAATATTACATACTTCTTAGGGAATGCAAACGATTCCGCAGATATCAAGACTAGTTTACTGTGGATTCGTCTTAAAGCGTTGGATGAGGAGGAGCGAACGACAATTATTCCTTCATGGATTCCTTTACAAAATTTGCAATGTTTGAGCATTTCCGGCGGGTGCTTTCAAAAATTGTGACAGAGCGATAGGATGGTATTGTGTTTCTTTTCTCCCTCGATATTACCACATTAGCAGCAGATAAGTATTAGACAATGTATTGTGAAATGTTAGTTCTATAAAGATAGTTTGTCATTGGAAAAATTAAAACTTTGAATTCCAGGCCCCTTTCCAATTGAAAAAGCTGAGGCTTGAGGTATGCTTGTTGGAAGAGTTCCCATGCTCATCGTTGCAAATGTTAAGTCATTTGGAAGAGCTAGAGCTAGCAGGAGCTTCCGAAGTAGTTCGTATTGAAGGACGGTCCTTCTCAAAATCTCTTAGAAAACTTAATAAGCTCAAAAGTTTGGTTTTGAGTAACATAATATTAATTGTTGAAACGAGATTTCTAGAAAAGATCTGTGTCAATGCAGAGCACTGTCCTAGTGTTCAATCTCTCATCCTTCGAAACGTTTCTTATCTGGTTGAGGTGGATTTATCACCCAGTTGTCATGAATTGAGGTCCTGTAAGAAGTTAAAAACGATATCAAAATTACCTCATCTGCAGGTATTTTATTAGTTTCTCCTCTGTCCATATTTTCTCATTAAGAATAGATAAGTATTAGACAATGTAATTTGAAAGTCTCGTTTGTTTAGCAAAAACTAACTTTTTGAATTGAATTAATTGTAAATTCTAGAATCCTTTCCAGATGAAAGTGCTGAAGCTTTCCAATTGCTCGCTGCAAGAGTTCCCATGCTCATCGTTGAGAATGTTCAAACATATGGAAGACGTAGAGCTAGGAGACTATGAAAATTCCATCAGCATTGAAGGAGGGTCCTTTTCAGACTCTCTTAGAAAACTTACTAATCTCAGAAGTTTGGTTTTGAGGTTCTTAATACTAAATGGGGAACTAACTTTTTATAAAAGCAGACGCTGAGTCTCACATGGTGAGCCTTCATAAAATGGAAATTGTTAATGTGAAACTTCTTAGAAAAGGTCTCAGTCGGTGCAAAGCATTGTCCTACTTTTCAATCTCTCATCCTTATAAACCTTAATGATTTGGTTGAAGTAGATTTATGGCCTAGTTGTTACGAATTGAGGTCCCATAAGAAGTTGAAAACGGTATCGAAGTTACCTGATCTGCAGGTATTTTCTTATTTTTTCCTCCATTCATATTTCCACAGTAACAGTAGATAAGTTTTAGACAATGTAATTTGAAAGTCTAGTTCTATAAATTTTGCTTAGCAAAATCTAACATTTTTGAATTGAATTAATTGTAAATTCTAGGCCTCTTTCCAATTGAAAGTGCTGAAGCTTTACAATTGCTCGTTGCAAGAGTTCCCATACACATCGTTGGGAATGTTAAATCATTTGGAAGAGCTAGAGCTAAGGATATAATGTTGGAGGAGGGTTCTTCTCAGACTCTCTTAGAAAGCTTACCAAGCTCAAAAGTTGTTTTTGAGGTTCTTAACATTAAATGGGGAACTAGCTTTACATAAAAGCAGAGACGCTGATTCTTCCATGGTGAGCCTTCATAAAATAGAAATTGTTGCTCTAAAACTTCAAGAAAAAGTCTCAGTAAGTGCAGAGCATTGTCCTGACCTTCAATTTCTCATCCTTCAAGACCTTCGTGATCTGGTTGAAGTGGATTTATCACCCAGTTGTTACGAATGGAGGTCCTGTAAGAATTTAAAAACGAATCCAAAGTTACCTGATCTGGCAAAGGGGGAATGTTCAGAGGAAGGAGAATTCTTATGCCCATAGACAATTAAGATTGGGAGATGTTGGAAGCTGCATTATATTAGAGGTATCGAAAACTTGGAAAGATCAAACTTTCTATTAATTGAGGCAGGCAATGGAGGTATACGGAATTGCATTCAGAGATTGCAGGTACTAAATATTCCTCTATTAAGGGCAATTATATTTTTGAGTGCTTGTACTTAAAAGTTAAATACCATTGACAATAGAATTAACTATACTTAATAATGGTGAAGTGGTGTCCTGTCAAAAATTAGCCCCCCATGAATTACTGTTATCAAACTCTTTTATATTTTGTGTTGGAATTCAGAGAGTGCCGTCAAATGCTATGACTGTGATCGGAAAAGCTGTAGATGGAGCGGAGTAAAAATTAAACGCAAATCTCTTCTCTAACCTCATTGGCTTCGACGCAGTCTTTGGATTTTATGAACGCAATTCTAAGTGCAGTCTTCGTGTGCGCTGTAGTTGAAAAGCCGTTTGATGAGGGAAAATAGATCGTTACAGCCGTAAAGGAAAGGGATGATATTTACTAAATGGAAGATAATGTCGTTTCTTAGTCAATGGAATTCATTTATTCACACGGACATTGTTGATGCAGTGAAGGTGGTGTGTATTGTGGCTGTGAATAAAAAGGACGAGTGGAAAGTCGTGGATTTATTGAAAACAATTGTTAATCAGCTGCACAACTGAACTGATACAATAATGGCCGAGCATATATATATATATATATACACGTTGTTTTGTTTTTCCCTCCCTTGTGATAAATAATATTGTGATAAATATAATATTTTGGTGGTTTATATCATAGGTTGTTTTGATTTTTCCCTATTAATAAATAGAATATTTTGGGGGATTTATATAAAAAAAATTATTGAAATTTTATTTTTTGGATGGGTTAGGTGTAGAGAATGCTTTTTCGGTTTAGGGTTAAGGATTTAGGGGTATCCATTCCGTCAAATTCATTTATGATATTCATCATCTTTTTGCATCTTTAAAGATTTGTACCTTACTTTGATAGATGGTTAGACAACACCCTTTATACCATCATCCTCATCATTGAACTACAACCTATTTGATAAATGGTTTATATTGAAAACAATACTAAAATAAAGAGTTTATATATATATATGGATATGGATATATGGGGGAAGAATAAATCATGATGTTGAGTTTATATATATATATATATATATATATATATATATATATATATATATATATATATATGGATATGGATATATAGATATATGGGGGAAGAATAAATCATGATGTTATTATTATTAGTGCAAGAATAAACTTTTTTAAGTTTAATGTTAATGTACACTTAATTTCCTTTGGTTTAGTGTTAATTTATTTTTATTTTGAAATCAATTTTAATAACTTAAAGTTACCAAAAAAGAAAAAGAAAAAATATATTTTAAAAGAAAAATCCTGAAAATTGATTATATTGATATCAAGATTGATTATATATAAAAGGTAAACCTTTATTTATAATAAAATGAGTAATTTCCAGTACCTTATAATCTTATATATAAAAGATAAACTCTTTATTTATAATAAAATGAGTAATTTTCTATACTTTAAACCATAGTCATATTCCACCCATAGTTTCACAAAAAGAATGGTTTTCCAACTCCTACATCTAACTAGAATATGTCTGGTTAAGAGCTACCATATATATCAAACTACTAGCTAGAACTTAACATGTCCAAATACATTTAACTTAGGTACCTCGTAGAGCAAGTAACTTATTTAGACCTAACATGTCTAAATACATTGAACTTATGTATCTTGTGGAGCAAGTTACTTATTCAAACATAAAATTACATAAAATGGGAGATTTGATATAGATACTCAAAGGTGTTGTGTCGATCAATATAATGCTCAACCAAAGAAACACGAACCATTGTAAACATATGATCAAAAGTGTCACCTCTATACAATCCCAATGCTAGTTCTATGAATGAATATAAGAAATGGAAAACCAAATAAATCATCATCTATTGAATCACAATCATCATATTATAAAGAAAATGTTTTGAGATGAAAAGTAAAGGAACTAAGAAATAGATGTAAGAACCACCAGGGTCTAACCAGAGACCAAAACCAAAAGAAATAACTCTGTAGCCAAGAACAACACTCAAATAGAAAAGGATTGAAATATTATTAAATATTTAAAAAGTAAATACAAAAGGTTCTCTCACAAGTTTATTAACTCTGATCATTCGATGAATGCACAAGTATATCAGTGCTAATAAATAGGCATAGGGGAAAGCAAAATAAAAATATTGATGTTAGGACCTAGGTTCACAAAGCTCTGACACCAATTTGTCAGGATTAAAAGCACACTTGATTACCTTTGTATAAGCAACTAAACATGGAATTTAACCAGAAGTAAAATGTAACTAGAATTCAAAAATAACACAGAATATGAGAGGCAACACATAATTGTATTCAACTCATCTAGAAGGAAATACAATAAAGAGATCACACTCTTCCCACACCTCAAGGGCGTACCAGTAATCTTCCCTCAAGAGTTCTCTCTCTCAATCAAAAACACAAACAACTCAATAACCGAGTTGGTGTTTCAACCAATCAGTAACAATACTGCCAGTACCATCGAGTATACACACATACTCCAAGTCTGAGTACACCACGTACTCCAAGTAGATCTCACCTAATCTTGCACACCTACAAATCAACCTGGTTTTGCACACCTGCAAACCTAGATCTTACTTACCATGTAGATCTCACCTGATCTTGTTATACCTACAGATCAACCTGGTCTTGCATACCTACCGACCTAGATCTTACACTCAGGAAGAATCCTTCTGATTCTATAGAACCCTTCTGATTCTCCAAATTACAATATAGCCCATGAGTCTATTATATAGATACCATGCAAAAAATAATTAGACTACTAATTACAATAATTAGAAATGTAGCTCCAAGACTAAAATTAGTCTTTTACATGCAAACCAACTATCCGTCTAAAATTAGATTAGTTTCAGAGGTGCATGCAAATGCATGCACACACAGGTAGCCGATGTTAGTTCCTATCTGACCGATGTCGGCCGGCCCATAACCGATGTCAGTTACTATGAACACTGAATATGATTGACGTCGGTTGATCAACCCAACGTCGGTTGCTCTGCAACTCAGCAACATCCTCCATTTGCATCAGTGAAGCTTTTAGCTCCACAACCTAACAATCTCCCACTTGGAGATAAATAGCTGCACCTATACCTATACCTATACATCATCTAATTTTATTTCCTGGCTTGTATCCCTCTTCAAGCTCAATCTTGAAGACCAACCACCACAAATCCTGTGGTGCTCCTCTTGTCATCCAAGTAACCTGCCACATCCGAATCTACATACCCATGTAGAGAAGTCCCTGACCTTGCATAGCAAGAATCCCTGCTGTTGGTCCCTCTCAGATACCTGAGAATCCACTAAATTACTTTCGAGTGCTCCTTTCCCAGATTGGCTACAAACTTGCTGACAACTCCCACTACTGGGGCAATATCAGGTCTAGTACACATGTACTCAATCTCATCATGTGAATTGGGACACTGTTCTGTGAACTGTCCATCCATAGGTGTGCTAACCGGTTCTGCATTCTGCATATTGAACCTCGCCACTACCTTATTCACACAATCATCCTGAGACAACATCAACCTGTGATCTTCCCTGTCTCTAGGAATACTCATGCCAAGGATTTTTGCTCCTAAATCCTTCCTAGCACACCTCTGAACTAATTTTACCCTTAGCTCAAAAAATCCCTATATGTATGAACCTACAACAAGCACATCATCCACATACAGTAACAGGATAATGTCGTGACCATTATCCAACCTAGTAAAATAAACACAATGGTTACAATGACATTGACTAAAGCCATGCTTTGTTATACACCTGTCAAACCTGTACCACTGTCCTGGAGCTTGCTCAAGACTATATGACCTAGCCTTCTGTCTCACGTGCCCTGCACCACCGACTCTGGTCTACACATGACTGATGTTGGTACCTACCTATTCGATGTCGGTTCTCACTTGACTGATGCCAGTAACTGTGTTTCCCTGTAAGTGATGAATTTTACCCACGAGCTCTCTTTGGATCAAAACCTTGTCCAAACTGCCCTGCTCAAATTTATTCAGCCCCTTGAGCTGATCTCTGTCCATCATCTCCTCCATGAAAACCAAGGCTTTCCAATTCTTAAGTTTTTCAAAGACATCTGACATCCTCTTAAGAACATGCATCTCCTTCTTATTCATGTGACCAAGCCTACAAAGCCACATCTTTGCAATAGAAGGAGAATCAGTAATACAAGTAGATAGATAAAGAGTACCTACTTTCTTACCACATGCTAATTCAAGTGCATCTGTTGTGAGAGTTACTGTGCATCCCTCATCACCCAACTTTCTTGAAGAAATTAGACTCCTCTTTAGGACTGGGACCTGAATGACATCCTTCAACACCCATGTGTTGGCCGTCTGCAATTTCAGTTGCACTTCCCCTTTGCCAATACTTTGACAAGGCTCACCAACCCCTAAATAAATCTTTCCAAAGTCTCCCTGGACATAATCATGGAAAAATACTCTATTTGGGGTTGCATGGAAAGAGGCAACAAAATCTATAAACCAAGTTCTACTTTATCCAAGGAACATTCAAGAGCATCCTATGCAACAATACCTGCAACATCTACCTCTTCATTTCCTTCATGCTGATCTTCTACCAACCAGCAATATTTCTTTACCTACTCTTTCTTTCCATAATACCATAATTGATCATTCTTGATTTTGAATTCCTCCATTCTTAGCTTATTTTCTTCTACCATTGCTATACTCCCACTCAATTAGAAACCCCTGAGAGTGACCTGTAATCAACAAACACTAACCTGCTCAACTGCTTGTTAGTTTATCCTCGCTTTGAGAATCTACAGCCTAACTCTGATGAACCAGCAACCTGGCTCTGATACCAATTGTTTCAACTCATCCAAAAGGAAATAAAATAAAGAGATCACACTCTTCGCACACCTCAAGGGCATACCAGTAATCTTCCCTCAAGAGTTCTCTCTCTCAATTACAAACACAAGCAACTCAATAATTGAGTTGGTGTTTCAACTAGTCAGTAACAATACTGATAGTACCGCTGAGTATACACACATACTCCAAGTCTGAGTACACCACGTACTCTAAGTAGATCTCACCTGATCTTACACACCTGTAGATCAACCTAGTTTTGCACACCTGCAAACCTAGATCTTACTTACCATGTAGATCTCACCTAATCTTGTTATACTTGCAGATCAACCTGGTCTTGCACACCTGCCGACCTAGGTCTTACACTCGGGAAGAATCCTTTTGATTTTACAGAACCCTTCTGATTCTCCAAATTACAATACAACCCATGTGTTTATTATATAGATCCCATGCAAATAATAATTAGACTTCTAATTACAATAATTAGAAATGCAGCTCCAAGACTAAAATTAGTCTTTTACATGCAAACTAACTATCTATCTAAAATTAGATCAGTTTCGGAGGCACATGCAAATGCATGCACACACAAGCTGCTGACGTCGATTCCTGTCTAACCGATGTTGGCTGACCCATAACTGATGTCGGTTACTATGAACACTGAAGATGACCGATGATGGTTGATCAGACCAACGTCGATTGCTCTGCAACTTAGCAACCTCCTCTATTTGCATCAGTGAAGCTTTTAGCTCCATAACCTAACAATAGAGACATCTACTCCAAGAATGTTTATGTGACCATATGAAGAAGCTTCTCTCTATCTAGAATATTCCAAGAGATAAGATAGTCAACTAAGAGCCTAAAAGCCATAGTGTGACAAGTGTCATACAAATATCTAGTGCACTTATTCATTGTGTACACACAATAATAACCATAAATTTCTTAATTTGAGCTTCCTTAAACTATTTTCTAGTCTAATAATCTAATACCCTCCCATAAGTGAATAATTAGGGAGGAATATAGCATGGGTCCCATATACTAGACCATGTTAGGTACCCATGTACAACAAAAGGAAAAAAAAAAAGATGAGATAAGAATGAAGGAAGGATTTCACCCCAATTCCTCCCTAGGAACAACTTCTTTCACCCCAAGTTTTTCTCATTAGTGAAGATAACACAGAGCAACCAAGGGTTTAGTGAAGATATCTGCAACCTACACAACAATAGGCACACACACTAAATAAATAACTCCATCTTGTATCAATTATTGGATTAAGTATATATGGATCTCAATATTTTTAGTGTGTTGATGCTCAACAAGATTTTGAGAGCTATCAATAGAAAATTATTTGTCACACCAACGAGTAGGAGGGATATGTTGTGGAAAACCATACTCATCTAATAATTGTCAAAGCCATAATGCTTCCTAACAAGTTTTGATAGCTTCTCGATACTCGACTTCAGTAGATGAGAAGATAACAACAGTTTGTTTCTTGCATCCTCATATAACTATACCTAAACCAAGTGTATAAAAAAATTTGAAAGTGGATTTTTGGGTATCAACATCACCCACCCAATCTGAGTCAGTATATCAAACAATATGAGTAGTGCCCTGTGATGTGTACCAAATACCAAAATGAGAAGCTCCCTAAATGTAGTGTAGGATACATCTAATTTCCTTCCAATGAATCATGATTATTTGGAGTATCAAGAGACAATGTTGATAATGAAGGTGATATTAGGGCATGTATGAGGTGAGGAATAAAAGGCTACCTATAATTTTCCTATACAATGTGGGATCAATTGTAGGATTTCTATAATTAGCAGTGAGTACAACACCTGGCTAAAATGGAATAGGGGTTTGCTTGAAGTTAGCCATATCAAAATGATGAATAAATTCTATGCCATACTTATGATGTCCAAGAGAGATCCCATTAGTTAACTGATGAATCTAAATATCAAGAAAGTAATGTAGAAGCTCTAGATCTATTATATCAAATTGCCTTGTAAACTTAAGTTTAATATTCTCGATCATGGAATGAGAATTCCCTATCAGAATAAGGTCATCAACATACAATACAAGTATAATAATATGATCCATATGTCTTTGGATATATCCATTTGGGTTGATATGGTATAGAGAAAAAATATATGCAAGTAAAAATGAATCCATCTTCTCATACCACACACATGGGGTTTGATTAAGCCTATAAAGAAAATGATGAAGCCTACAAATTAGTGAAGAGTCATGCATAAAACTTGGAGGCTAATCCATGTAGATATCATCATGTAAATCACCATGAAATAAGGCACTCTTCACATCCATCTAGTAAAATAACCATTGGTTTGTTGCAACAAGAGAGAGTAAAAGTTAGATTGGGTCCATCTTTACAATCAAAACAAAGTTATCAAAATAGTCTACACCCTCAACCTATGAAAACCCCTTTAAAACTAATGAGATTTATATTTGTTTATTGAGCCATATCTTGCATACTTAATATTGTACACCCATTTACACTAAAAAACTTTCCTTCCCTTAGGAAGGGGCACAATGTCCCAAGTGTGATTATTTAGGAGTTAAGAATACTCATCCTACATAGCAGCATCCTAATCTAGTTTGCTTGATGTTTTGGAAAATAATATTGGATTATCTAAAATCGCCTAACTAAAAAATGGAATGCCAGATGTCTATGACCAAGTATGTTGAGGTATAAAAGGATCGCCCATAGTCTTATCCATTTTATTAGACATCAAGAAGTATATGAAGGAGATGGTGGTGCATCATGTGTCATCATTAGTATCCAAAAGAAATTCCTTTGAAGTAGAAGGATGAGGAATGATAGTGGGAAAAGGAGGTAATGAAGGCTCCATAGGCATAAGACTATCATCAATTTTGACATCTCATTTTAAATATAGATCATGAGAGACACAATAAAGTAACCTATATGTCTTAGAATAGTCGTAATATCAATCAAATATCAAAGGTATACTCTTATTCTCTATAACTTTGTGTTTTTTATTAGGAACAAACACTCATGCAGTACTCCTAAAAATATGAAAACTAGATACATCAGGCTTGATCCCAGACCAAGCTTCTTTGAGAGTCATGCTACACACTTCCTTATGGGGAATGTAGTTTTGGATATGATTGACATAATTAATAAATTTAATCCAGTATTGAGGATCATTATGCTTTGACTAAATCATATAATTAGCCATTTCCTTTAAAGTATGATTCTTCTACTCTACAAAAGCATTATATTGAGGAGTATATGCAACTGTGAACTAGTGTAAAATACCATGTGTAATTCAAAAGTATCAAAATGCATTAGAAACATTACTCCCACCCCAGGCCCACCACCCTAACCAAACCACAACCCCCCGCTTTACTCAAACCCATTGAGCAAGAGAGGATTATTTCTCCACAAAATATTTAATGAATTTAAAATTCTCAAGTACCACACTTTTATACTTGATAAAATATACCCATGTCTTACTAGGGTAATCATCCATGAAAGTAATAACATACTTTACACTTGAAAATGAGAGAGTGGAAAAAATCATGAGATCACTATGTATAAGATCAAGAGGAGCCCATAGATCATAAATCAAAGACAAGTTTATCAATTGTCAGTGAACAAATCAAAACAAATTGAACACATAACATCTCAAGCCCAATCCCTAGGTTGAGCTATGTGTAAATAAAATAATAAATAAAATTTGGAAGATAAAAACATAGTTTATACCTCCCTTGAAGATTTTAATGAAGACTAGTCTAAAAAGGTTGAGCTTAGTTTTTAGATGTAGAAGTCTTTTTCAGTGCTTGATTCCTTGTGTGGGAAACATCTCTCCTTGTCTACACTTGATTTTGGCTTTGGCTTGGCATGAGAGGTTTAATCTCCTTGTATAATTTGGTAGAGTAAGTTTGCATGAAGAATCTTGATGAAATGAGAGGTGTGAGTCTCTTATTTATAGATTTTTTGAATCATTGTGAATTGTTCATCTCAAGATGAGGATTTAGGGCCCAAATTTCCTCCTACATCTCCATGATGAGGAACATGGGACTTGTAAGAAGATGACAGGCTTTGTAAGAAGGGATATGCTTTGTAAGAAGAGATAAACTTTGTAAAAAGAGGTGGGCCTTGCTATTTTATTTCAATATTAAATTAGAAAGTTGTTTGGATGATGAGGATAAATAGGCATATTGATTTTACTATATTTGTAATAGGTATAGTCCATGTAACCTCATTAATAGAAGATTAGCTAATTAAATGATCTTAATTAATTAATGTAATGTGATATAAATTTGATAGGATAGGATGTGATAATAGAAGAATTTGGTTAATTGATTAGAGGGTCATATGAAAATAGGGTAAAGAGTTCATGTACTTTTAGGAAATTGAATGATCTGATGTAGTGCACTACATTGATTAGGGATGTACTAGTGTATCATAGAATGCATACATCAAAAGTTTGGGAGAATTAGGTTGATTTAATGATCTCTGGCTAAATTTTTATTTCATTACAAAAATCTATTTTTATCATAGTTTAAACAGGGAAGTGGTGAAAATGAAATGTCTACATTTTTTCTTATTTGATAAGGGGTTATGAGACACTAGGCATAGTAACATCTTTTTAAAAAATAAAAAAGTTGATAAGAAGAAATTAGATAATGCTTGAATAATGATGTCTTCACTCTTCAAATTTTGATAAAAACGTGATTCGGTGAACTCAAATTGATGCCCTAAAGCGAACTTGATTAGACCTAAATGCCCCATTGAGGTAGCGATCATGGAAGTGTTTAGAAAAATATGAGCCCTCCAAATGAAGAAAAGGCCCATCTATAGGCACAATAGGTCGAGAAATAGAAGAAAGGAACATAAAATGGTCAAAGGAGATAGAAACATGCCTCTAAGGAAGAATAAATTGGTATGAAATGTGGTTAGGATTGATAAATGGTTTATGAATTTTTATATATGCTCATTTGTTGGTATGTATTATGAGTCGTGCATAACTAAGTCATAGGATTTGGTGATTTGGTTTTATGATAGTAGACACGAAGATAATTTAATACAACATTGCTAAGTAGACTTCTAGTACTTGATTTTTTATGTAGAACCTAATGATATGCACCATGGTAGAAAACACCATGATGGCCAGACCACAATGTGCATAAGGACTAACCCCCATCTAATATACAAGTGACAATAATTTACCAATGATAAAAATCATGTTGACAATGGTGACATATGACAATGAATGGATTCAAGTATGGCTATGTGACAGGGAGCACCATGATGATGGCCCTACTAGCACAATGGACTGAGTCAAGGCAATAAAAGAAAAAGGAAACAAACAAGAAAACATGCAAACACAAACACAAACTTGAAAATAAAATCAATAAAAAGCAACTTTTTTTTTAACCAAGTCCAAATCCATGTGTGAAGGCTCAATGATAATGATAAATGGATGGTGCTCCTAAGCAAGGATACATTCAAAGGAAGGACACATGTCCAAGTGGATAAAATAACTAGAACTAATAATGAGTTTTTCCTAGTAGGGTATATATGGGAGGGACACATCCCAACAATGGTTTAGGAACTAAATAAATTGGATTAAGGATTTTGACTAGATTTAAGACAAGATAGATGTTTTTGAATTTTGTGGCTTTATATCTCATGTGGTTATTGTAAGCTTATTTTGATTTTTAACATTCTTGAAATATTTGAATGTTTTTGGGTTTTTGACATATCAACTCAATGGAGGATTATGAGATGTAAAATGTTTTAGATTGTAAAACGGAAAAAGCGTAAGAAAAATATATTGACCTAGAAGTGCCCTTAATCAAGGATACATGCAAAGACAAGTGAGGATGGAGTGAAATTGAGACTCGAAAGCTTGATCTAACACTAGGACAAATAGTAGCAAGCTAGTGTAATGATCCCACATTCAATGAGATTAATGAGTACTGAATGATATGTGATGATAAATGAGAGATTACAATAATATCAAGTTACCAAAAATTCATGGGATGAATATTACTCAAAGGAGAGGTTCCTTCATGAGGAGGCTAAGGATTATGAGATTGTGTGAGGGCATAAGTGAAGTGGTAGAAGTTATTGCTACAAGCTTAGTTTTAAGATATGAATGTCTATTAGGATCTACAGAGCCTTTTTGAAAGAAGTCCATCATCACTATGAGATGATTTTTATTGTTTGTAGCTAAGTGGAGGCCTACAAAGTTCTACTTTGTTGGTTTTGTAGATTCTATTTGGTAAAATTCCATCATCGTGGTGAGCTAAAAAGTGTATAAACTACATCTAAGTCAAGAATTGTATATTGTTTCTTTGAAAAAGGTTGTGTCTATATCCTCTACCCTAGTACTTTAGTACCAAGAATTTATAGGGTTCACTGAGTAGAACCTTGCCATCATGAAGCTCAGTTACCCAAGATATTATGTATACATCTAGAGAATATAGAGGAGGTTTGATATCCACCCAAGAAACCACCATCGCCATGAGGATCTTGAGATACGACTCTATCATGAAAATGAAACATTGTATGCATATTATAACACATGTACATCTATGATGCATACTATGTAGGGCCTATAAAATGAATATAAATAAGATGTTAATTTGATGGTCATGATGATGTAAAATAGGATAGAATACTTTAATTTTTATGTGATGTACCACAATAATGATGATCATGATGTGATAGGATAAATTATGGGTGTGTGACTGAACAAAATGATGACTATTGAGATGACTATTTGACTAGGTATTATATGTCCACATTAAAAGGTGAGTAGATGCAACCTTTATAAGTAATGTGAATATTTTGTAAAATCAATGATGTCACATGACTCATTTGGTTATAAAATTATATGATGTGTCATCAAGGAATAATGGTCATGTGGGACATATAACTCATCGACCTGAGAATAAGTATGCAATGTGATTTTTGCAATTAATCGCTTGATACTAGCGATGATTTTTATTAGATCTTGACATAAAAGGAAAGCATGAAGCTTGGGATGGCACATAATATAAGAAATAGTAATGAAGGTGAAGTTGAATGATGTCCTCCACTACCATATTATATTTATGAGGTGAATGTGCACATCTTCCATACACTACATTGAGTGATGGATCTTGTGGAAGAACTACTATGACAACAGTAGCTGATGGAGATTTAACTTCAACCTCAACAAACAAAGCATGATTTTTACTACATAATATTTCATGTAGTGGAGCATAACCCAAGGTTGGAATAAAATTAACAACTATCAATTTGTCACAAAGGGAGTCTTTACTATACAAGGGGGTGTGCAAGGAGGTGATGACATGTGTTACTCACACAGGCTCATCACGATGAGGAGATGAATGAAAGGGTTGCATTAGTAAGGAATGACATAATTCAATGATTGGGGTATGAGTCTCTTTTCTAGATAATGCATTAAAGTTTTGAAGTAGAGTACATCTATCGATAACCACTGATGAAGTGTGGAATGTGAATCATGTAATGCAACCTATACTCATGTACGACCACTATGGAGAGATTAGCCATGTATTTCAAATGTGCCTAAGGAGGAATATTGTAGATGCCAACTCATTAGGAAACTGATAGGGAAGATGGCTCAAGGTTAATATGGAGTCATCGGATAATCAACCTAATGTTAAGAGAGTAACCAAATCAAGGCATAATGCCTAAATGGTGTAGATGTTTATATGTGCCTTAGGTGATATGTGTATACTGGTTTGTTTGGTGTTTACACAAATATGTATGAGTTGTGTGATGCCTCACACTTAAATGAAGGAAAAGTGGTTTTTTTTTCATTGTCACACAAGCTTATGATGATTTAAAATGTTTGCTTGTATGGCATAGTTTTTTTGTGTGGAATGATATACAATAAGATGATGAGTGGATATAAAATGGATTAGTTAGGGGGGATGGAAGACAAAAGAGAGAGTGGTTAGATTGACCCCAGGGGGCCCATGCCTCTGAGTGCCACCTACATAGTCTAAATGATCTTGGAATTGAAAATAATGTGAACACCCATGAGAATGGGGATAGACATCAACCCACGTGTAGTTCTCCTAGAAATAATGAGAAGAAAAAATAATTATGGTAATGGTAAATTATAAATGATTATGAGTGGATAATGGGTTCCCACTTGGCAAATGTAGTAAGTTGCACTATCTAGAATATAGCCAAAGACCACTAGTGAATAGGATGACAAAAAAGCAAAATTTTTGGGGTTTTATATCTCTCATGGAGATTTTAAGCCCATTTTCTAATGTTTTTTGGTTTTTAGGTATTTTTTGGGATTTTAAGAATATTAGGATTTTTCACACTTTTTATAACATGGTATGTAAATGAATAGGTTGGGTCATAAAATGGTGAGAGTGTAGCTTAGATTTCTCATAAAATTAAGATAGTGTGGTTTAAACCGCTCACAAAATTATGAGAGCTTGGGAAAAGGGGTGATCAAGATGACCTTAGAAACTGAGCATTACCTACATAGTCCAAATGGACATCATGTCAATGTATTTACACCCTTCAGTGGTAGATACTATGAATCAACATCAGGGTGGAAAATAGGAATGGCACATGAGCATAATGAAATGAATGGTACATGATTTGGCAAGGGATGAATAATAATGGATGATAATGATGGAAATGATTAGGAGTCTCCAAGTTCCATGTCATTTGAGAGCCAAATGTGTATAGTCATCAAAGTATCACGTGGGTAATAGGCCAAAATATTTCCCAAACAAGTCTCAACATACCTTTTACTTTTGTAATAAGGTCAAGACAGGAAGACTAATGGTCACAATAATATGCTCAGGGTTGAATATGATTGAATAACTAATATGGATTGAATGACATGAAACTATAATGGTTTGTAATGTAAATGAGGTTACCCTGAAATGCTAATGTATTATAGATAAGAGATTATTTACACATGATGCCATAAACTTGGTTTTCATCATGGTACCTGATCAAAGTACCACAAGCATGGTTTTCATTGTTAGATGAATTATTTCTCTTTCTCTTTTGATTATTTTTTGATCTTTTAATTGATTTTTATTTTATTTTTTTAGCATCTCAAATCAATGTAGGATTATGATATGCATAATGTGGAACCTTTGATGTCTAATCAATACCTACTCAGAATGGTTTCTCTGTCTAAAACATAATACCGATGTGAATGAGACAACTATTGTTGTGATCTTCATTGGTAATTGACTGTGATTCTTTCAAATCTCTAGATAAGATGTCTTCATAGCCTCTATAAAAAAGAGTGTTGTGAGGAAGGGCAAAGAAGGGTAGGTCCAAGATAAATGATCTGATTAGATAATGGAATATAGGTCTTGAATGAATAATATGATCATAATGGAATGTATAAGGATTGAGAGACAAATAAAGATTGGGATTTTTTAGTCACACACATTGTTACTGATTCTAGATTCGACTTGATTTTGGTTGTGGCAAGGCTGATATTGACTTCAATAACTTCTTCATCAAGCAATGAGAAACTAATTAACGTAGCTATTATTCTTTTTCACCAACATGATATTTTTTATTATTCTAATTTGGATTATCCGATAGTGCAGTGAATAAGGTTTCAGTAAGGCATGTTTATAATTCATTTTGATTATCCCTTAGAACATTAAGCAAGGTTTCACTATAGGATTCTAATTATCATAGAGTGCCTTAAACAAGGTTTCACTATAAATAATTGAGTTTAGACTTTGATTTTCCTCTTGCACCTCAAATAAGGTTTCACTAAAATATTGATCTTTTGCCTAAATGTTATCTTAGGTCCCCAAAGATTCTACAAATAAGATGTCACCATGGAATAATTTCAAAAATGCATGATTCTATCAGTCATAATTGACATTTCTGGGAGGTGATATATAAATATAATTTCTAGGTTGGTTAATATAAAGGCATGTTTATTGGAAATGGAAGGGTAAAAGGTAACATAGTCATCATATAGGTTACTAGGAGAACTTGCATCGATGCTAAAGGAAACTTCCTCAAAAATTGTAGAAGGATCACAAATATATTCAATCTGATCTACAAGGAGCATGTAGCCTATGTTATAATATCCACTAATATTTTCTAATTTTGATGTTGATTCTAACTCAAGGGGATCTGAATCCAATGTTGATACTGACATTGATTATGATTCTAATGTTAAATATTATGTTGGCCCCAAAATGGAACCCAATTCTGATATTGATTCTAGAATAGAACATAATTTTGATGTTTAGGTAACAATAAATAGGGCCTATTGAATTATGTTGTCCACAAATACCTTTTTCATAGAAAAGAAGGCTTTGTGACAAAGGGATTTTCAAAAATAAGGAATTTTTGGAAATGGTTGAATAAAGGGCTCTAGCTTAATAATATAGGTTCTTCCAATATGGGCTCATAGAAGATAGGTCTTGTGCCAAATAGAGGCTCTTCATCAAATATAGGTGGACCATTAATGGTTTGGATTTTGTCAAAGATGAGTCATTCGAAAAAAATGTCAATAATGGTTTGACTATATTGATCTTAATTTAGAAGTAGACATATCTAATCATGCTTGGGAAGGGGGTGATGACATATCTAGATCGATTAATTATTAGACTTGGACATACTTATATTTTCAATAGATAATGGCCCTTGCAAAGGTAATGGCATAATAGGTCTAAACTATTAGCTTTGTTGTGGTTGTAAGACTAGATTGGATTTTGGACCAATGGATGAAATATTTAAATTATATGCAAAGTGATCTATTTGTTGGATAAGTAGGGTGAGTTGATCTATCACTTTTTGACATATGATTAGCCATGCAAGAATAAGTTTAGGATCATGAAATGCCATGACTATGGATTAAACTTAGACTAACTCCCCTAAGAAAGGATACATGCAAAGTATATTTATTTAGAGTAAATAAAACCCAAAGATGGTATACTTGGTCTTGGTCATAATTAGAAGGGGACCAAAGAGGGTGATTTTGACTTGATGTAATTGTAATGGGTCCCAAAAAGGGTGATCTTGGTTTTAATTTAATTGGAATGGGATCCAAAGAAGGTGGTATTGGTCTCACTTATAATGGGCATAAAGATGGTGGTCTTGGTCTTAATGTAATTGGTTGTCCCCAAATAGTGTGGTCTTTGTCTCGTATTTAAATTTGTTGTAATGGTCCTCATTTGATTAGCCCCAAACAAGGTGAATTGGTATAGATTAGAAAATGCTCCAAATAAGGTAGATTTACATAAATTAAAATTGGTACAAATGTTATTGATTCTATTTTTACCCAAATAGGGTGAATTGGCATAAATATGATTTAAATGAATGAAAGGATGGATGATATGAATTCATCATTCTAAACTGACAAATGCAAGAGATTGAATGGAATGATAAGAAGTGGTTTGAATTGACATACTTTGATTTTAGAATGGTTAGATTTAGTCCAAATAAACCTAATTTAGAATTTTTTTAGTGGTTTGGCTTTGAAATTGATTGTGGTCAAAGATAACTTGATTTGTAATTATAAATCGAAGGTGGTTCAAGACGAACCCGATCATTTTTTAATGACATAATATAGAATTGGTTTGGTAAATGGTTAAAAATAAAATGGATTTGGATTTGATTGGAATGGTACATGGTTCAAGATGAACTTGATTGGATTTGTACATGGTTCAAGATGAAACTAATTTGGATTTGGAATAGTTAACATTGGTTGAATTTTGACCCATGGATTAGAACTAGAATTGGAATTCAGATTTGGGTTGAAATAAAATGAACATCATAACAATAATTTTTTAGAAAAGAAATTGGACCTTGGTTTTGAAATTGGTTTGAAATTGAAAATAAGTTTGATTATATTGAGAAGTTGGATTTTAATTTAGAACTAGGTTTGGAACAAAGCAGATAGAATAATGACACAATTTGGACAAAAAATTGGATCTTTGATCTTGAGTTATAAGTGCAGATTATAATTTAGATTTAGGACAAGGAATTGGTTTTGATTTGTTTAGCCTAACAATGTGGTTTAGACAAGAAAGGTAGGTATTTAGACCAAGTTTAGACATGTCACTTTTATTTGACCCATATATTTAGAAGAGTAACACCTCATTGTGTGTGTATAAAAATTGTTTGGATTTGGAATTATTTTATTTGATTTAGTCTCAAGTATAAAAAAAAGTTTCAACACAAAAATAAAATAAAAACACACAAACATTACAAGGTAATTTTGTAACTGAATTGGGTTTGCATCACATCCATTGAACCTTTTGAAATACTTGACTTGAGAGAGGATTATGAAATTTAAATGTTCATTAAAGAAATTATCATAATTATTAGTGCTATATTATCTTCACCCTTCTCTCTCAATATTCATATGATTAAGGCAATCGTCGGAGTTGTTACCTTTGCACCCCTACATCAATGAATGATCCATGACAAATGATATATCTAAAAAGCAATCCAAAATTAGGCCATTCATGAGAGGGTCTTATCCCTTCATAACCACTTCAATGGTAAGGGTTTTAGTGAAGTGGTGCTGGATTTGGGGTTTGCTTATAATTTTACTTGGACTATCTAGATGATCCCTATATACAACCCATAATAGGTAGTATGTGGGTACAAATATGTCAATGTAAAAGTTCAATATTGTTTTCATGATTTATCCTTTTGAGGGTACCACCCCTTGACCTAGGACATAGGAAATAACTCACCAATGTTACTTTCCTCACATGATAATGTGCAATCACAAAGCCTCATGTTCATGGTGATAAAACTCCTCAATTTGTATACCCCACCAGATAAGCAAGTTTGGTATGATACTAAAATATCATTTTCTTAGTCAATGCACCCATAAATACTAATAGGAAGGTGATGAAATCTACTCCACACAATCAAATTAAAATTAGGTTAAAATTAAAATAGAAACTTTATACTTTTGAGTCACCCAAAAAGGGGAGAGCATACACACAAAAGAACCCCACAAAGAATCAAGCCACAAGCAAAACTTATAAGAACTTAAATAACTTTGAAAATGAACACATTTTATTATAACCCAATTGAAGTTTGAATTTGTTTTAATGCCCAAATCAAAATGTGAAGTAATATTGATTTGTTTGATTCAAAATACCACTTCTTTGGCCAAGGTCCTACATCAAACCAATTAGTAGTTTTTTTTCTTGGTGGGTTACTTTAGAAAAGTAAAACCTACAAAATCAAAATTCTATAAGCTCCCAAACACCAAATACCTATAAGTTAGAATATGCATTTTCTTTTTACCATATTTATTTATTATTGTTTTTTTTCCCTCATTTGGAGTTTTACTACTTTCATTGAGAAGCTTGCTTATGTGTGTAGGATGACTGAGTTAGTAGGAGGTAAATCACTTGACCAACTATTTTGGGTATGGGAGTTACTCCCATATTCTTGGCCCTGTTGATGACATTTTATAGAGGAGTTGTTATTCTATTTGGGAGTCTTTTGACCAACTTTTGTGGAGGAGTTACTCAACACTCTTATTTTTTCTTCTCACATTTATGAGCTTGGTTAATGGAAGTTTGAATTTTGGATTCTATCATGCCTTGTGCAATATTATCACATTTTTGTTTCATTTTAATTTTAGCTACTTTGTGGTTTGCACCTACTTGGTTCATGTAATCACTCATCTTGTGCATTTGACATATCTAGAACCTAGACTCAACCCCAATATGGTATCAGATCCACCCTAGTGATTATATGTCTAGTTTTTCATGTTATAATATTTTCATTGAAATATAGAGTTTATTTTAATATATTATGAGACATTTTTTTTAGGGTTTGAAAAAACAATTTTGGGGTTTTCTTGAAATCTCAAAAATTGTCAGGGTCCTTTTTTACTAAAATCTATTATATTAGCTATGTAAAGAAGTGTTTTTGGTTGATCTAAGGGAGACAATGATCAAATACATATACGAGTATTCAACAACCTATTTTAAGGCTTGCTCAACCTAGTCAGTAGTCTCACATTCACCTCTCATGACTTGGTGTACTCCTTGCTCTTAGTCACAAGAATTGCTCTCAATAATATAGTTTGGTGTTCTTCATGGGCTATAATTAATGGGAATTTAAAGTTTTTTTAACTCCATTATTGGACACCATACTACAAAAAGGAAATCTGGTCCTATCACATCTATTCCTTCCTTTATTTTTTGAATCCATTGTTGGATATGATAACTAAGCTATCATTCACATGGTGGGTTCAATGGCTCCTCATTTATGTTTGAATTGACCCACTAGCAAGTTGTTTATCCTCCAAACCATGTTCAAACTTAAGATCCAACCTCCACATCACCCTTGGAGCATACTTTGATCTCCTACACCCTTTGTGAAACCTTTTCTCTTCCATGTAATATTTCCTAACTGACCATTGAATTGGTAGGATCTCCTTGCTCGAAACCCACCATTTTTTTCATGTAAGTGGTTTTCAATAACACCCTTGAATAAATTCATGGTTTGTCATTTTTGGTGGGAATTTGAAAATAAAAATACCTTTATGGATAACACACTTTAATGTTAAAAAAAGTGTCAAAATATCTTATTGACTTAGAGAGTATTAAATTGTGAAGGTAGTTTACCTTCTAAAATAACAGGTTTTTTTAAAATCAACTTTGTAAGGGAGGGAAATTTTATTGAGGAGGGGTTTATTTTGGTTTAAGAGAGTTGTATTATTTTTAGTTATTTTTTCATAAAAACAATATTATATTGTGGGGACAATTGCACAATTTTTTTATTGTTTTTAATGAAACAATATATTGTGGGTTTCTATTAAACAAAATATGGTTAGTTATTTTTCTCCTTTAAAATCTTCATATATTAGCAGAGGTTCTTGGAATTACACCAAAACATGAAAATTAAAGGGATAGATTCTTATGAAATGGTGAGTATAAAAAGGTGCCGAAGAGATATAAATAGTATAAACCATCTACAGTGTCATTAAATAGACCGAAGAGTAGGACAAATCAAATATAACAAAATGGAACCATAACTAGTATCACATCAAATTAAAGAATAAATCAAGATAGAGTACTAACTACACATACACCATACATAAAATAAGATAAGGAAAACCATAATAGGATAATTCTATTAATCTCTATCAACACATTGAACCAGATTTTATTACATCAAAGTGTTATTTATAGCCTTTTACAATCCTATTGTCACTTCACATTTCAGCCTTTCGAGATACAAAATGAAAGACTCTTCACATTATCCAAATATTTAATTAGGTGTATAAAGATATACAAAATACAAAATCAAACACTTTACACATTTTTTAATCTTATATACCTCATGGTTTTAGTGAGCTTCATTCTTCATTTAACACTTTCTCATACTTAATTATTTGTCTCATCCCTAGACAAAGCTGCAAGCTGGTCTAAATTGAGATAGAAATATACATCATAAACAAAAGTTAAAGTTATTTCTCTAGGTATAATTTATCATTTTTCACCCTTTACACACTACTTAGCTTCCCTTTTGGGTTTTCAACTAAGTATTGTACTAGCCTAATGCCCTTTTGGTTTTTCAATAGACTAACATAACCAGGTGGTCACCCTTTATGGGTTTTCAACCATTCTGGTCCCACTCTTAATGTTTAGACCATCTTTAAAAAAATTGAAATTTCTATAAGTTAAAAAAATGAAGTGCACAAACCTTACTGTTATGGATGGGAGGTTGTTTTAATTGGATACTATGGACGTTATTATTGTTGAGTAGTTGCTAACCTAGTGGCTCTTGATGTATCCACTACCAAAGGTATCTGTAAAGACTATACCTTTGCATCTATCTCCATCTCTTGTATGATTTGTCTAAGTTGTTTTGGAGGAATGAACTAGGACACATCTATTATATGTGCAATGGCTAGATTAACTTGAGCCAAATCTTGGTTGAGCATTTTCTAGTCGGTGAGTACTTCATGTACCATTGCAAGTAGAATGTGCAGTCGTACCTAGATCATCATCATGTTTTATAGATATTCATCTTTTGTGATTGTAATCAATGTCTTGTCATGATATTATTTGTCCTAACTATTATCTTCTAGGCTTAGATGGCTGTAAAAGTGTTGCACATTATTTCATGATGCCATACTTGCAATTTTTATATGACATCGTCCCTAGAATCTAAAAATTATTTGAGTACACCACTCATTTTATTAATAATTATTGTTTGATCCTATAACAAAACTTTATCTTTGTCAATAATTGAAAATTTGAGCGTCTTAATGGCCAAGTATTGATTCAAATGATGTTTCTAGTTTACAATATCCTAGGCTATCTTCTTGGCTTATGTTGTAGAATTTTATAAGACCTTATCATATTCATTCATGAGTTGGCACATGACATATATTCTTACCTGAGAGCTTGTCTTTGTATGCCTAATGCCAAAACTTTATATGCAACACCCTAGCTCTTTGTAAGTTCTATCAAGAATGTTGTGAATTATTTATCTTCTGACATAGCTTGATCACCTAGTACTTGCATAACTAAGGTGAGACAAGCATTATTGATCAACTAACTCAAATTTTCTAGCCTCTCCTCTACTTCAACCTTTTCATCTCATAGCCTCAAGACTTATTGCTCCAAATATGAAGCCCTTTTCACAATGGATTCCTATAAAGTAGCTACTCCTTCAATCTATTTGGAGAGAAACAATTGGGTTACATGTAATGATGTTTTCATTATAGTGGTGGTAAGTTCCATGGATGTAGTCATACATTTTGTAAGAGGAGGTGTAAACTAAGCAAGTGTAATTAAGAAATTAACTTGACATGTTGATGTAAAAAGGACATCCCATAGACATTGAATAGGGATCTACACTACTTTGTCCATGCCCTTAGTATTACTTATGGTTACTACCTCTACTTGTACTTGTGCATACTTGAGATACTTAGCCTTAGTTGATGCTTTTGCTTAGGCCTTAGTCTCAGTTTCACCATGCACTTTAGTTTACCCTTAGACCTTAGTTTGAGCCTTAGTTTGGGATTTGGATTTAGCCTCTCCCTCAGCCTTATCTTTTGTTTCAACTTTGACCTTAGCCTTGGCTTTAGCTTTAGCCTTATCTTTGGCTTTAGCTTTAGCCTTCACTTTGGCTACTTTCTCATTTTATTTATGCTATGTAATTTGCACCTCTTGTTGTCACATTTGCTCTTCCTCTTGTTGTTTCTTCTTTGCATCCACTTCTTTATCCTGCTTACACACAACTTTAGCTTCTTCAACTTTATTCTTTATGTCTTCAACTTCTTTGGCTTGCTTCCATGCAACCTTTTCTTCCTCAAATTTTCATCTAATATCCTTCACTTCTATGCCTTACTTATGCACAATCTTTTCTTCCTGAACTATCCTTTGTTGCTCCATGGTTTTTTTTGCTAATTTCATTGCGGACTCTATGTAGATTCCTATTATGTTGTTTGTGGCATTTATGCTTATTTTTGTGTTACCTTAGTCCTTTGTTCTTATTTTATTTCATCATGATCAAGCATGCCCTACATAGTTTGTTGTTCCTTAACTTCCCTAGGAATTATTATATCTATGGGTTCCTCCTCTCCTTCGATGTCATTATCAAATTTAGTCTACTCAGGTGATTTCACTTCTCCCAACTAATAATTTTATACCAAATTTATTTCTCTTAGATTTGGCTAGAGGTTTAAGTGTCTACTTTTTTTTCTTCATACCCTAGGGTTGAGGTTATTGAGATGGCTAATCCTTTTGCACACTAATTTATTTTATAGGTGCACCAAAAGAGACCATCCTTTCCTACATTATTTTTGATGGTTTCACAATCAGATGTTTATGTGGTTTCCTAAACAAAGTTTGTGTAGGAATATATTCAGTAGATAAAACCACTACATGTGTAGTGGATGAACCTGTGGCTAGTTTTATTGGAAAGAGTTTGGCCTCTAAATTTCACTGAGTTGCTTCTTGGCCTACAATGTCAATAAGGATATGTTTGAGTGATATCAACCCAAAGGTCTTGCCTTATCTAATTTCTCACTTGGAAAGTGTGCACTTCTTTTCAAAATAAAAAATCCTTCTCCTCCTCTACATCATACACCTTGATTTTGATGTCTTCTAACATCGATTGGATCACTTCCCATTCATCTACCCCCATCTCAGGTAAGTCAAACTCAACAACTATTTTCGGACCTATGGTTTGCTCAAGCCATGACTTCATTTCTTAGGTTCTTTTCTTTGATAGAGGTGGTGAAGCTCTGCATGTAAGTGCTTTATTTTTTCCTTTCTCTTACTATGTTGAAACTTGCAGTTATACTAGTTGTGTATGCTGTTGTGTAGGTAATTTCTATACCTATTATTATTTCACCTACATAGGTACAAACCTTGAAGCTAGAGGATTTTTCTAGTAGACTTCAACCTTCACTCTGACCATAAAAATGAATAATTGTATTAGGGTGATATTTGGGCTAGCCAATTCATGAACCTTGATCTATATGTGATTATGTACCTTGGAACCGATGCATGTTAACTTAGGTACTACATTACATACTATGAAATCCTGGGGTGTTATCAAAGTAATGCTAGGGATTCTAGCCACCATGCATTAAACCACCCCAATTATATGTAATATTGGTTTGTTTTGGTCCATGCAATGCTAATGAAGGCATTACTAGGCCAAAAATTGGTAGTTACATTTACTGTCCCTAGAGAACACTTCCATTATGTAAAACACAAGAACAAAACTAAAACCTAGTATTGAAAGGTGTGTGAGGTTATTGAAATTACCTTCTCTATATTTTTGGTAAGCTTAATTATTAAAAAATTTAGGCCAATTGAAGTCCTCATGCAACGTTTTCTTTCGGTAGGCAATGTTAACGACACCTATTATTCTTTATTTTTCATGTTTTATGGTTTTTTAAAATCTTTTAATAATACATTAGACCATGATGCATAGTTGTCATCTAAAATTGAATCAATAGGGGTTACTCATCCTACCCTAAGGGTGTATTATTCTCTAATATCTAGGTGTAGTGGTGGTGTTATAGACTTATATGGAATGAAAATTTTCCCATGTTTTGGCAAACCAAATTCTCTTGGCATTGAGTGTGCATTAATCCAGATTTTAAGATCTTGAGATAAGTGGATAGCTCCCTAATATATTCACTAAGAAATGTCATCATAACTTCATCTAACTACCCAAATATAGGTAGCTTTAGTAACCATTCGGTATCAAAGCCTTGTAGTGGATGTTTTAGTGTTAGGGTTCCTAATTGTGCTACCCTTAGGCATCTTGAACAAACAAAGTAACTTCTACCCTATCTATGAAATTAAACAATTCTAGATCATTATATTTAGTTTATTAGAGTCCTAAAACTATTCCCATTTCTTCCTTATGGGCATCAAATAGTGGAATCAAGAGTTGACCTCTATCCATGGCTTGATGAATGAGTTGAGTTGAATGATTAGTTTGAGAAATTATACCCTAGTTTGAAATTTTTTCACAAAGAGATAGTTGAGAAACTGATCATAGAAGTTTCTTATTAGTTGGAGGATGTAATGTTTGATCATTGTCCACATTCTTCTATTTTACAGTTGTTTGGTGCCCAATTACATGTCAACACCTCCTTTTAATGCATTAACTGCATTCACGTGAATGTTCTCTTTAAAATTAATGTTATATAATATAAATAATATTTATAATGATGTTTGTTGTATAAGATAATTGATTTATTTATGGGTAGTTATTATTGGTGAGTAATTATGCTTTTGGTTAATCAATTAATTTTATGCATCCACTTGTCATTTTATTACCAAATCTACTTTAGAACTGATGTGATCTTTTGAGATGTTGCATCATTAATAGTTTGACTTGACTATTGGACTTCCATCTTTTATACCTATCTTTTCACCAACTTCCTAGACTTAATTTCAATGCTTGGTGTAGTTATGATAGCTATCCTTTAGGAGCTATCTCAAAAAGGTGGTTGAGATGTGCTATGTAGTAATGATCACACTATACAAACATTATAACCTAAGAAAACAAAACATAAAACAAAAAACATTAAAGAAAATTCTAACTACATGTTGTTACTCAGCACCCAGTCACTGTTTAGTAGAATGATTTAGATTAAAGATGGTATGGCTTAAGCCTACAACCATTTATTCACCTTGGTAATGTGGTTCCATGCAAATATTTCAACACTATGGTACTCTATGGTGATACTTCATGAATAATGCAGGGTCCTTTGCATAGTATGCAAAACATTTTAGGGAATGCTTTAAATATGCTCTCATAGAAAAATATTGTTTGGTATGGGTAAAATTACTTACATTAAATATTGTGATCATGCCATGTTTCTTAACTTTATTAATTGATCTATTGCATCCACTAAGCTATTAATATTTTTTATTTCATTCTAGTGAAATCCATCAACCATGCCCTTAATGAGTCCTAGTCTCCTAATATCATGATCATCATAATGCACAGACTAGGTACAATATATTCCATAGGCATGACTACCTCAAGGCCATATACCAATTGAAAAGGAGTGAACCCATTAGCTCTATTATAATGTGTGTGATAGGCCCATATAATTTCAATAATTTGATCATCCCAATCGTCTCACTGAACATTGAATTTTTTTGTTAACAGCTTGCCCAAAATTTCATTAGCCTATAGGTGGTAATCCATGATTTTGTGGTGTGGTATCATGAACTCTTATATCATAGTCTTCATAGTATTATTGATAAATTTATGCCTCGATCACTTACTAGCTTAACTAGACATCCAAACCTTGTGATATTATTTTTGTATAAAAACTTTCCAACATCCTTCACACCACAACTTGGAGTGGTAACAGCTTCCACCCATTTCATGAAATAGTCAGCTATAGTGATAATGTATCTAGGATGACTTATCTTACTTGGGGGATATATAAGTCTAACAAAATAAATTCCCCATTGCTCAAAAGGCTGTTATGAAACCATAGGTACCAAAGTAATTTCATCTTGCTAGTTGGGATTACCCATTCTTTGATAGATATCACATTATTTAGTAACTTTGTGTGCATCCTAAAAAGTGTAAACCACCAAAAACTACTTTGAAGTATTTTATTAGAAGTGGGTTCTCTTATGAAGTGTCCTCCTATGATCCCTTGGTGAAATTCTTGAAGTAGTTATGGTCTCTCATGATCTAGAGCTACCCTCCACAATACATCATCTTTGCCCAGCTTATACAATAATCCATTAATAATACTATATGGTATAGCTCTGGTAACCATCTATTTTTTGTCCCTCTCTATATAATGTGCAAGAAATGTTCTTTGTTCTAAAAAGTTTGTAATGTCCTCCATGTTGTCAATAACTGTAACAATCCTAAATAAATGTGCATCAGGGGATTCATCTTCGAGTTTATCTAGTTCTTCCCTATTGAAAATTTGGCTGAGATGATCTAGTCTCACATTCTGCGATATTGGATTAACATTAATGTGGAACATAAATTAATAAAATAGCATCAACCACCTTGATATCCATCCTTCTAGCAGTTGGTTTATTTACCAAGTATCACAATCCTTGGTATCCTTTGAAGAAATCAAAAAGAGTAGCAATTAAGTAATGCCTAAACTTTTGCAATGTAAACACCATGGATAGTGATTCTCTCTCTGTGGTTGTGTAGTTATTTTACCCTACTAATATTTTTCTACTAGTAAAGTGTATTAGGTTGTCTAACTTGCCTTCACTTGGCTGCACTAAGACAACTCCTACTATAGTGCCTGAAGCATCCACATCTATGTGGAAGAGATTCTTCTAGTTAGTAAATACCAAGATGTGTGATGTTACCAACCTCTACTTTATCTCAATGAATGTTTTTTGACACTTTAGTGTCCATTCAAATTTGGTATCCTTATGTAGTAGCTTCTTCGTGGATGCTGATATAGTTGCATATCCTTTTATAAACTACCTATATTATTTGGTATGACCCACAAAGGTGAGAACTTTAGTTAAATTGGTAGGAGATGAAATTCCTCCTATAACATCAATTTTATTTGGGTTGACCATAATTCCATTGTTGCACATAACATGACCTAGCAAGACACCAAAAGGTGTAAATAATAAACACTTCTTTAAATTTAAGGTGACGTGCAAAGCCCAACATTGATCTAACATCAATATTAGTTTTAACAAGTTCTATTTAAATAGAGAGAATAATAACCAATCATATTTATAGACCTCTAGGAAATCATGAATGAAGTCTTGGAATGCATTTACCACATCTCTAGAAAATATAGTAGATGCATTCTTTAAACCAAATGTCATTACCTTGTATGCAAATGATCCCCATTTAGTAGAGAAGGTGGTCTTGGCCTAATCCTCTTAAGCATTAAAAATTTGGTGATACCCACTAAAACCATATATAAAGGAATATACCACATGCCCAACCATGAATTTGAGTACTTCATTAGTAAAAGGGATAGGAAATGGATCATTGGCATAAGCATCATTAAGTGCATGGTAATCTCCACACACCCAAATTTCTCTTGTCTTCTTATCTTGTGTAACCATGGGGCTCACCCAATCTACCTTTTCAATTGGATAAAAAATCTGAACTTCTTGCATTTGATCTATTTCAGTCTTTACTTTAGTTTTCATATTAGGATTGAGGCTATAGGGTTATTTTTTAATTAAGTGCACACAATATTTTAACTCAGTATGTATTTATACCAAAGAAGGATATATGCCTTTCACATCTTATAATTTTCTTGGAAACACATCTTGTAATCTCTTAATAGCTATAGGGCTTCAAAGATCTATTCTTGTCCCTAGTAATCTCCTATTGTTACAAGTTTAGGGTCTGCTTCTATCCTAATATTTCCTTGAGTCTTTCACAATGGTTCTTGATATATCTTGCATAATTCACTAGATATAGTATATTTTGAAATGCATTTACCTTCACATTTTAGAATTTCAATATTGCATAGTTTTTCATCTTCAACTTGATCTATGCTTTGTACTAGTTTAGACTTCTCTTCACATCAAAATTCAAAGAACCCTTATAAATATATATCCTCATCGATATCACTATCATTGGATTCTGTTAGATCATTATTTATTATATTACATCACTAAACCTAGAGTTGTTGTTTTTGGTTAGCTTTATAATTGTGTAGTGTGAGATCTAGGTCTTATATAAATTCCTGATGAGAGGATGATTCAATAACATTTGTTAAATCCTCTATGCACCCATGACATAGAATTTTTTAAATCTTTTACAAGGTAGTATGTACTAATGGATTATCATCTTCAAACATAAAATTATGAATGAAATCCTACTGAAGTTACACCTAGTGTTTAGTTTCCCTTCTATGCTCTTGATGCATGTACTAAGCTGTTGGAAGAGGTTAAAGGGTATGATTGAATATGTGTACCCAATATCAAGGCTTTACTCTTTCTGTAGTCCATATGTCTACACACTGATGGATGTGCAGTTTAGGACATTAAACTTCTTGGATGAAGGGCCAATTTTATTTAATACTATCTAGTAGCCAAAAAATTTCACATAATAATTCACAAGCATCTTCCTAATATGTTTTTTGGTTTCTATTCATGGCCCACCATGTCACAATAGTTCCTTTTAGTGCATAGCTGAGTGCATTGACTCATTGTTCCACCATTAGTACATGATATTTAAGCCTCAATATGAATGGATTGAGATCATTTATCATAAAATATTGAGGCATTGGTATTTTTAATCAAACACCATATGTAGAGGTCATAACTCATGATCTCTATGGGACCAATTCAAGAGGCATGCCTGAGTCACTACTTATGGAAGATGCAAAATCCCAGGGTATAATTCATTCAAGGGTGGGTTTAGTGTAATCCATCATAGTTGAATTATTATTATAAAAATGTCTACCTCAAATCTTGTTGGCAATCAAACTGAAGGAGAAACACACTTGTTGATTTGAATCTATCTAACCGATGACTTTGTTATAACCAATTTAAATACCAGTGGTTGTTCATATTACATGGTATTAGGTTTCCACTTTTGACATTATTTAGTGTGCACCCTAATTTGTCTATCATCTATCCCCACTTTAAACCAACTATTGTCCCCATAAACATAAGGAGACTCTAGCTATTTTGGTATAATATAAGTCTTTTGTTCAAATTTATTTAAAGGTATGACTACTATTTTATCTTTTTGATGTGATTTTAACTAATTACACATAGTGTTAATAGTCATTTGGTCATCATAGGCCCATTTCATACCAATTAAGGTAAGATAATGGGTTTATGCTATCTTCATGTCAATGACCTCAAATTCCCTTCAAAAACTAAGTTCATCTACTTTAATTTCAACATCTTCTATCTAGCCAATGGGTTAAACTCTACCATAATCCACTAAGCTTAATGTTATTGGACTATAACTCAAAGTTGTTTGACCAATGACTTCCCATGTTGAATGAGGAATCATATTGACTATACTTCCAAAATCAAATACTACATTTAGGATTTTTTATCCATCCAACTCAATATCTAGTCATGAATCCACATCCCAAGGCTTCTCGGTCTTAATATACCAAACTACTTTATCAACCCTTATTTGTCCTCAATGTGCACACTCCAAGAAGTTGTGTAGGAGATTCATGATGCTATAAGATATATCCTCTTTGTGAAATATGCTGATTAGTTTGATTAGATCTATCAAAGTGGTCACAACACCTTCTTTCCACATTATATGAATGAATTTCCCATACATTGGAGTATCACTAGCATTATTATCATCATAAAAAACTAGTTTCTATTATATATCCTATAATACCTACGTAGTTTGATATATTAAATTCTTTTTTATTTTAGGGTCAAGATATTTATCCCACTAAACTTTTATAATACCTTGATCCTAAGGCAGCTATAATTGAGATAAACCTTCTTCATCTCTCTGTTGCCTTATGACAACTTACATAAATCCATTTTCCTTTGGTTGTGCATCAATCATGTTTACATTGTGCATTAGATTCTCCTTTCTTTGTTTCTCCATTATAGGGTAATCTTCCATTTGATGTTGAATTTTGATCCTATAATATACATAATAAACTTACTTTTGAGGATTTATGGTACATTTCTGCGTATGATGATTATATGATCCACATAGATAACATTGCAGGGGAGATCGAGTTTTCTAATTTTCATTATTATAACCTCCTTGATATCTGACATTATATCAACCCCTATATCCTCCTTTATAGCCTCCTCTATTCTATTGATATCCCAACCCTTGGGATTGTTGTCCACTATATCATCCTTATTTGTTCATCTATGGATCATATCCCCCATGTTGATGCTGAGAAGAACTTAGAGTCCAAGTTGCCTATTGTTGTTACAAATTTGTGTTATTCCATGGTTGTGTATAATGACTAAAATATTGATATGAGGGACATGATGTATTATTACATATTGCTAGGCCCTTTGGTTGGTACTATGGTGATGAAGGCATATGATATCATGGTATTGAAGGCACCCATCCCATACTACCTTGAGTCACATTTTTCATCTCCACATCTCATCCTAGAATTGCTTATTTTTTCATGAGTATTTTCTAGGCCAAACTTTGAAGACATTCTTTGTTATATATTCATTTAACTCTTTCAATGCATAGTAACTCATCTCTTCATGATTTTTATATTTGAAAAAAAAATTTAATAAATGTTGTGTGACTTTTGGATATATTTTTGGAGGAGATGGCACTTGGATGTAGGATGCCCAACTACCCTACAAATTTCACAAAATTCTATTTTAATTATCAAGTAGTCATACTTATGATGTCCCTTGAAGCCATACTGTATGCACCATAATCCTAATTTAGGATTATCATTTTCATGCATAACATTCATCCTCCTCATAAAAGTATCTAACGTAGCTTTTAGTTTTGATCCCACCAATGGAAGATCTGCATAGTCTTTTATCTATTCAACTTTGATGGTAGCAAACTGAGCATCAACCTTAGTGAAAAACTAGGTTTGGGAAATATTGAACCTTTTATTGGTTGACATACCTCTAAAAACCAATCAGCCTTATTTTTATCTTTTAGAATAATATCAATTTTATTCATTATATCAAAAAATGTACGATCATATTCTTCAACCATTTCTCCTAATTTTTGTTAAATTTCATTTAGATCCTAAACCACTTGACTGGAACATTTTTTTACTTTAAATTATGTCATCATCAAATATTTAACTTGTGTGAAATCTAGGGTATTGAAATTTCTTTTGCAAATTAACTCTAAAGCACATCCTCCCAAAGCCTCTTCTAGTTCACATTTCTTCACATCATCTAATGTTACCCCTTTAATGGCCCATTTCATCTTGTAGGTTACCAAGTATTGTTAGGATCTAAAGATACATCATATGGCATTAAAGGTACAAACATACATGAAGTTCCATAGTTGGTATATTTCTGGTCACTGTTGTAGATGTCTAAATACTAGTAACTATAACTAGTGGTGTCTACACACTGGTCTTTGCACAGTTAAGTGACTATGTAATGGTAACTATGACTATAGACTTATTTACACTACTCTTTTTAGGAGTAACCAATAATCATACTTCTTGTAACTTATTTATAATTCCCATTTGGTTTCTATACTGAGGCTTCCAAACTTGTCGATAAATAAATCAAACCAACCTGAACTAACTTCTCTCTCCATAAATTTTTACCTTCTATAAATAAAGTGGGATTGGGGGGTGCATACCATTGAAATGAATGACACTTATTTTCAACTTCTTATTACTTCAAACTTGAATCTATAATATTATTACCTTAAAATTTAACATTTTCTTAAGAACTTTCCTTCCCAATTCCAGTGAAAAACCCCTCACTTAACTACAACTTACCTCTACTTCCTAACTGATCTACCCTAGCATCACTACTTTTAACATCCTCTTTCTCATTAGGTGCTTTATTATATATCACATACCCTTCTCTTTCAATATCTTCCACACCTTCTCTCAACAACCTTTCTTCTCTAGAATCTTTCCCTTGCATATCTCCAATTCTAGCAACTTCTTCATTACTCCTAGTCCTACTCACAGTTACTTCAGGGTCATCTGTCTTATTCCACCTTCTTTGTTATCATATCTCTCTTTTGAGTCCTAGAATTTTATTTTTTCTCAAGGTGTTTTCACCTTCCATCTTTTAGGATCAAGTTTAATTTCTTCTTACTCAACTCTTCATCATCCACTATCTTTCACATACACCCCCATGGTGCCCAAAGTGACTACTCCATGTTGGATGTAGTAGGCACCATGGCTTTTTCCAAATACAATAGATTTTATTTTTTATCAAGGTGTTTTCACCTTCCATCTTTTGGGATCAAGTTCAACTTATTCTTACTCAGCGCTTCATTAGCCACTATCTTTCACATGCATCCCCATGGTTCCCAAAGTGACTACTATGTGTTGGATGGAGTAGGCACCATGGCCTTTTCTAAATCCAACATATTGATCAACAAAGGTAGTCATAAAATTTTACCTTTGATTCCTTGGAAAAATCGATCTTGCACAAACTCAAAAGCTACATATCCTTGTACTGTGAACTCTATGATATAGCCATTGATTATAGTATTTATCTAATAATCTACTACTTAAGAATAGTTGGTATCTAAGTTGTGCAGTCTCTCTAGTTTGTGCTCAGTCCAAACTATAAGTTATGTTCTCCTTAGACTAAAGCAATATTATTCTAATCTAGATAACCACACAACTAACAATCCAAATAATTCACACCAAAAAATTTCATAGATTTTTTCATAGAGGTGTTCTTAAATGATCTTCTCTAAAGTCTTTCTAACTCTTTGTGCTTCTTCCTCTTCAAAATTACTAATTCTCTCATATAGCCATCATTTTACATCTCTCAACCCTGACAACCATCTCAGCATAGTTCATCCAATTAGATTCCATGCTCACTCCACCATTGTTAGTAGAGGTTTTTGGAATTAACCTAGAACATGCTAATTACAGGGATAGTTTATGTAGTGGAGAGTATAAAAAGGCACTGGAGAGAAAAAAATAGTATAAACCATCTACAACATCTTCAAATAGTCCAAAGAGAAAGATGAAGTAGATGTAATAGAACAAAATAACAAATAATATCACATCAAATTACAAAATAAAGCAAAACTGAGTACTAACTATGCATATGCCATATATAAAATAAGATAATGAAAACCATAATAGGACAATTCTATTAATCTCTATCAACACATCGAGTTAGATTATATTACATCAAAGTGCCATTTATAGCCTTTTATAATCTTGTTGGCTCTTCACATTCTAGCCTTTCAAGATATAAAATGAAAAACTCTTCACATTCTCCAAATATATGATCAGGGGTAAAAAGATATAAAATATACAAAATCAAACACTTCACACATGTGTTTATCTTATATACTTCATGATTTTAGAAATATCCATCCTTCTTCCTACATCTTTTTTTTTGCTAAATGAAGATTAAAGGGTGAGGTCTAGTTTGGCAGGCAACCAAACCCCATTGCATATAGAACAAAAATTTATATTATTCATTTTTTCCCACTATCTCTTATTTGGACACCTTTTTGGTTGAGCCTGATGTCCTTTCCTTATTTTTTAAATCATGTCTTTTTTACATTTACATTGGCTACTCTAGATGCATTCTCAATTGTGCCCAAGGTCTTTTGAATGTGCATTATTTGCAATATTTGTGGGAGAGGAGGGGGGATTCACCATTGCATAGTTTAGGGGGGTGTACTATGCGTGTTTCACCACTCTTTCCATTCTACTTACACTTTCATTTATGAAACAACTTCAACTACAACTTGTACTACTTCAAATTCAACTTGCATTACTTCAACTTCATTTTTGCACTAATGGATTCAAGCTAAATTAATAAAATAACACTATTTAACTAATATGAATGGAAAACCAAATTGTAAATTATATTAAGAATCTAGGGTTTACATCATATTATAATGGGTAATTAAATTGAATGTAGTGCAAAAGCAAACAAAAGTTAAGTGGTATAACCATTATGATGAAGCCTATGGGTTGCTATGTATTTTTGTGTCTCTTAATCTTTTCTTTCACTTAAAACCTACTAAATATCCTGATGAAATGTAGACCATCTTGGAAAATATTTTAGGGAAGCTAGATGTGATGAGAGTTCATGAACTTGAAAATGAGCTTATCAGTATAAGTCCTAGAAATTTTGACACCCTTCAAGATTTCTTCACCAAGTTCAAGCTTTTGAGATTACAGTTGAAAGAATGTGAGGTAGATAAGAAATTTTACCAACTTATTTTTTATATAATCTCAAATCTACATCCTGATTACTTAGTCTTTGTCTTTACTTTCCATGCCAATAAAAGTGCTCTAGGCACTACAAGGAAAATTCCCTCTTTAGATGCCTTTGTTGTCGACTTGACTCAGGAGCAAGATAATTTAATACATATGGGAACATTGAAGTCCATAAAACCTCAATCCCTAATTTTTAGGAATGGGAAAGCAAAAATCACAATCAGAGATTTGCATAATGATTCTATAGTGGTAGTGAGTAGGGTAGATCACCAAGCTAGGTTGTACACCTTCTCACATTTTACACCTGATTCTTCTCTAAATGCATTTTTGACTCATTCAAATGGAGTTAGTAAACTTTGGAATTAGTGGTTTGGAAACCTCAACTAATGCTACCTATAACAACTCAACAAAAATGACATGGTCACAGGGTTACCTTGAGTCTATTTATTTAAGGGTCTTTGTAAGGTTTGTACCCTTGGGAAGAATCTTAATTTTTTTCTGATAAAGACAAAGTTTCAAAGGCTTCATAGGTATTGGAATTAGTACACAGTTATGTATCTGGGCCTTTTCTCAGACTATATTTCATAAGGGATAAGTATATCCTTACCTTCTTTCATGATTTTTTGAGATGCACATGGGTTCAATTCTTTAAGCATAATCTAAAGTTTTTGATAAGTTTCAAGACTTCAAGATTATTTCAAAGAAACAACATGATAAATGCATCAAGGTTCTTTGAAATGATAATAGGGGTGAGTATGTCAACAACATGTTTGAGTAATTTTGCATAGAAGAGGGGATTGAATTGTAGAGGATTGTTCATTATAATCCTCAACATAACAAAGTTTCATTATGAAAGAATGGGTCCTTGAAAAATATGGCAAACTATATGATTCACTCTAAGTCATTGGTACCATAGTATTGGGCTGAAGTAATCAATTATGATTGTTATATTCAAAATAGGGTTTCTTAAAAAGCTTTGAAAGGTATAAGTCCTTTTGAACTTGGAACAATAAGAAACATGTAGTTTATCACTTTATATTTTTTGAATCTCCATCTATGGATTGCATATTGAATAATATATGCATGGTAATGTAACCTCAGAGTAAATCTTGCATCTTCATAGGTTATCCAAATGGTGTCAAGGGCTACCACCTTCTTCATTAAAAAACACATGAGTTGTTCATCATAATAATTGTTTAATTTTAGGAGAGTCACACAAACTCAACACTTGACACTCCTCCCACTTCATTGGACTCACTTGGATTTGATTCAGCTGATTTAGATCAACCTGAGCACATTCTAGATGTTGAAGACACTTCTTCTAGTTATGATATCAAAATTAGTGATAGGTACTCATCTTTATACACATCTAGACACACTTTATAGGATGATATTTTCATACCTAACTCATCCACTTCTTGTCCTCTTTAGGCTAGGAATACATTGTAGAGAGTAGGAACATGGGTTGGGGATCCTTTAGATGATAGGAAAACACATTCAGTTTTAGATTAGGCCACATGCTTTTTATTCCTCTACCTCATATTTATAAACATTTTAGGAGGAATCATGTATTCCTAAGTGGGATTATAGAATTAATGAGGAGTATAACTCATTAATTAGGAATCACACATGGAACTTGACACTTATTTCTAAGGAAATAAATATTGTTTGATACAAATGTATATAGAAAACTAAGTATGTAATAGATGGATCTATTAACAAGTTAAAAGAAAAATTGGTTGCTAAGGGTTTATCATAGGTTTCTGGAATAGATTACATATATGCCTTTAAACTAGTTGCCAAAATGAAGTCTGTCAAACTCACATTTGCTATTGTTTTAGCTAATCATTGGGATGTTCATCATGTGGATGTGAATAGTGCCTTTCTTCACAATGAGCTTGAGCAGGATATTTACATGGAGTATTATTTGGGATTTATTAAGGATTATTAATTTGTATGAAAACTCCAAAAATCAATATATGGCCTCAAATAGGCCCCTCAATATTTATACACAAAGATGGATTCCTTTCTTCTTTCAACATGATTCACTAGATTCTATTCAGATTTGAATGTCTATCTTTTATGATAGGATGATTTGCTCTTGATTTTGGTTATTTATGTTGACTATATTTTGACTATTGGTAGCTCTTATTCATCCATTATAATGGTAAAAATGTCTCTTTAGATAAAATTTTCCATGATAGACATGGGATTGTTACACATCTTCCTTGGTATTCATATTCCTCAGTCCAACTCAAGGATTACTCTTGCACAACCTAAGTATGCTCTTGATCTACTTGCTTATTTTCACATGGTTAATTGTAAGATAAAAATGACTCCATTTATATCTATATTCAATCTTGATGCATATTTTTCATCACATTTGGTTGATGCTACCATATATCAAAAACTTGTGGACAACCGTATCTACTTGACACATACAAGAATTGACATATCATATGTAGTGGGATTAGTCTCTAGATTCATGAAAGAACCCCATGAGATACATTGGAAAGTATCTAAAAGGATATTTCACTAAATTCAAGATGCACATATATTTATGATTCATTATAAAATAGTATTGACATCAACTTGATTGACTATTCTAACTCAAATTGTGTTAGTGATATTCAGAGTCATAAGTGCACTTCAAGTCATAGTTTCTTCATTGGTTTAGGTCTGATTAGTTATAAAGAAATAATCATAATGTTATTTATTTATAATTTAGTAAGTTATAGTATAGGGGGGAAATCAATTTTACCACTAAGGCCATCTGGATTCAAGGGATTCTCACAAATTTTGGTATCTAGTTCAAATGACCTACAATCATCTGTTATGATAACCAAATTACCATTCATATTTGTAGGAATCTCGTTTAGCATCAACAAAAAAAACACATATATATTTACACATATTTCATGAGATATATCATTCATAGGGACATCATTTATATGATATATTTATAGAACATAGAGCAAATTATAGACATCTTCGCCAAACCTTTCATGGAGAGCAGGTATCTTCACTTGTGAGCTCTTCTTGAGGTTTGGGACACGACAACATCATATTTTTGGGGGATTTATAGCTTCTTATTTTTGTATCTCTCTTTTTTTGGGTGGGGGGGGGGGGGGGGGGGTAGGATTTTTTACTAAGTTCTCTTTCATTTTCACTACTTTACAAGAGACTATTTTGTACATGGGTACCTCATTAGGCCTAGTTATCGAGACCCAATTTTTTACACTACCCACTTAAGTTATGCTTATGGGAGTGTGTTGTATGGGTTTTATTTTTTACCATATTTATTTATTATGGTAATTTTTACCTCACTTGTAGTTTTTCTAATTTCATGGAGAAACTTGTTTATATGTGCAAGTTGATCGGGTGACTAAGATGTAACTCCCTTGACCAACTATTTTGAATATGGGAGTTACTCCTCTATTCTTGGCCCTGTTGATCATATTTTTTGGAGGAGTTACTATTTTATTATAGATGTCTATTTACCACCTTTTTTGAAGGATTTACTCAGCATTCTCCTATTTTTACTGCACACATTTGTGAGCTTGGTTAATGGAAGTTTGACTTTTAACTCTTATCTTATATTGTGCAATATTCTCGCATTATTAATTCATTATAATTTCAACTAATTTGTGGTATGCACCTACTTGGTTCATGTAATCACTCATATTGTGTATTTAATGTATCTGAAACCTAGACTCAACCATGATACAATATATATGAAACATAAACTTGTAGACATTAAATAGTTAGAAAATAACCAAATAAAATAAATTAAATTAAACAAATAAAAAATGAAAAATTAGTAAAATGAAAATATCTCAAAAAATATTAATTAGATTGATATTAAAGTTTTAAAGGTTTTTTCTAAGATAAATATGAACCAACCTATAAAAAAATAAGAAATAACCAGTAAACAAATCGAAAGTTATAACTATTTTCACAGTTATTTTTATCATAAAAACTAATAGTTACTAAAACAACAATATATTCTAAAATATAAATCAAATTGCTATGAAAATTTTAAAGTTTTTTATAAGACAAATATGAACCAACCTACAAAAAATCATAAATAACTAGTAAATATATCGAAGTTATAGCCATTTTCACAGTTGTTTTTATCATAAAAACTAATAGTGACTAAAACAATATATTCTAAAATATAAATCAGATTACAATGAAAATTTTACATGTTTTATTTAGTAAAAATCCACATCACCCTAAAAATTTGATAAAATTATATCATATCAAAATTTACAGCCATTTTAATGGCCATTTTTATTATGAAATTTATACAAGTAAAAATGTCAAGGAAAAATCAAGGAAAGAGTGGCGTGAAAATGAGTCCCACTAGACATGTCATTATGTAGATCACAAATCCAAGAGATGTTAGTTAATTATTAGTGAAAAATTAAAAAAACTTGAATACATAACATCTCAATTCTAATCCCTAGGTTGAGTTATGTGGAAATCAAACAAGAAATGCAATTTGGAAGATAAAAACATGGTTTATAACTCCCTTGAAGATTTATTCGAAAAATAGTCTAAATAGGTTGAGCTTAGTTTGTAGATGTAGAAGTATTTGTCAATTATTGATTCCCTTTATAGGAATCATCTCTCATTGTACACTTGATTTTGGCTTTGGCTTGACATGAGAGGTTGAAGCTCCTTATATAATTTGGTAGAGTAAGTTTACATGAAGAAGCATGATGAAATGAGAGGTGTGAGGCTCTAATTTATAGATTTGGTGAATCATTATGAACCATTCATATCAAGATGAGGATTAATGGCCCAAAATGTCTCCTACATCTCCATGATGAGGAACATGAGGCATGCAAGAAGAGGATAGAATTTGTCAGAAGGGATAAGATTTTTAAGAAGGGATAAGCTTTGTAATAAGAAGTGGGCCTTGCCATTTGATTTGAATATTAAATTGGAAAGTTGTTTAGATGATGAGGATAAATACTAATATTTATTTTCTTATATTTTTAATATGTACATTCAATGTAACCTCATTTATAGAAAAATATAAGATAATTAATTACTCTTAATTAACTAATGGAATGTGATGTGAATTTGATAGGATAGGATGTGATAATAGAAGAATTTGGTTAATTGACTAGAGGGGCATTTACAAATAAGGTATTGAGTTCAGGTAATTTTTAGAAAATTTAATGATCTAATTTAGTGCACTATCTTGCTAGGGATGTATTGATGTATCACAAAATACATACATCAAAAGTCTAGGGGAACTAGTGATTTAAATTTTTAGGGTTTGTGGCATGTAGAAACTAGGTTGTTAAAGGGTCTAAATACAGTAAATCAAGGTAGAAATATGTAATAAATGCAACCACTAATTTGTGTAAGAATTAACCTAATTTGATATTTCTAAAAATATAAATTAATGATACAAATAAGTACTTAATTGGAAACTGACTGAGATGGATGATTTGGAGGTTGAAAATAAATGTGAAAGTAGATCTGAGTATTGTAAATAGGGCCCATATGTCATAAACCCTCCTAAAAAATACCATTGTAACTTAGATAATAACATTGGGGTTTTAGTGTCCTACATTCAATGCTAATGTCCTTTGTTTAGGAACTATTTGATCTTTTGGGTGCACCTTTAGTTGAGTTTGACCTACCTATACCTATGTGGATGAGCTCTAATTTATTGAATGTAAATTATTTTGAGATAATTAAAGATCAGACACTATACCTCCATGTTTTTATGGCATTTGAGTTTCACAAGTATAAAAAATGTGATATTAATTGAGTAGGATAGACATCCTCAACCCCCTTATATGTTGAGAGTTGCCTACATAACAATACTCTGAGGAGGGATAAAGTCTAATGTAGTTCTTTGACCTAAGTGTTTGGTCCAAGTGTAAATGAATTCTATTAAGAGTGTCAACCTTAGTGATTTGAATGAGGATTGAGACTATAAATTTTTGTATTCTAGGCTTTGGATGATTTTATATGACTATATGTAGAAGTAGGGAAGAATATGGATCAATAACCTTGATTGTGTATAACTTGTTCTAAGCTTGTTTGTGTAATTTGCATTTGTTTTTCCATATAGTGGATAAAAGGCTTAAAGTCATGTATTTATACTGATCTGGTGCTTGTTCATGGTTTGAAATAGTTCTATGCTAACCTTATGTGTCTTAAGAATTAAAAATATAAATGTTAGTGTTAAAATTAGGTAAGGGACATTAATGCTAAAAGTCTAAAGTACATCTCTAGTGTCTCGATGGTATAAATAGAGGAACTAGGGGCCTAGATCCCTAGGGGAGGGTCTAAGACTAATTTTTAGATTTCTAGGGATGTGTAAAGGCCTACACAAAATATGGATAAGTGTCAAAATAAGCCTTAAGATAGATATAGGGATAAGCTAGGGATAGGTGGTCTTAAGTCACACTCATTACACAAGTGACATTTTATATGAATACATTTACCCCCCCACCCTTTATTATAGAAATTAATCAAAGTGAAATGACTAGTGTAAAGATAAAATAAGTTTACCCAAACTTACTTGTGAGGTGAAGCCCATTAATCTAGGACTGGGTGTGCAAAGTGTACTCCGTTATGTATCCTAAAAAGTGAAACATGGATGAATCAGTCCTTACTTAGGAGATATCAAAATAAAAGACAAAACTAAGTAAAGAGATAAGAGAAATAGGAAATGAATTAATACACCTCATTGGGTACACAAAATAATGAAAAAACTTTGTGACATCCTCTATGTGTGTATGTAGATAGTGATCAAATGGTGAATAACTTAGATTGAGCTAATGGCTTCATCAATCCCCATATGTGGGTGGCTCAAGAAATCAATCTATTTTCGACTCCATAATTTCCCACCCTTGCTTAGTGGATCATATATTGTGAATAATTTATATTGGAATAATGGCTTGTCTAACCTTCTTATGTAGTTATTGATTCTAATTAGAGTGTATGTACAGAGAAATCCAAATACACAAAAAAATAAATTAAACATAATAATATTATTCACTCTCTTTAATATATCATACATTACATTACATAACACTTATATAGGGAGTGAAAAGGCTACATATGGGGATCCTAAGACCCCTATAAAATCTCATTTAATCAATCTCCAAACTATATACAAAATATAATATTACAATAATATATTTGTATAACCAACAAAATAACTATCCATGTAAATATATATTTACTAAAGTAAATAAAAATGCAAATGCTAATCCTTAACATTCCCCCCATTAGTGTTTAAACACATGAGGAGAATGTACATCTTCAAGAACTAGCCTAAACAAAATTGTATGCCAATGCATACTTTTATATCTGCATATTATTGTCTAGATCTTTATACACATGACTAATATTATGCAAAGAATGCATCTTGTATTTACTCCATGTGAATGCAATAGACATTTCACTGGCTGATCATATTTTGAAAGAAGTATGGCTAGTCAGAGGATTTCTATAGTTAGTTTCCCTCCTATACAATTATTTCCACATTCCATTATATCTATAATCTCTTTTTCTCCAATCTAGTATGGGAATGAAAACACACAATAATATAAAATGAAATATTATGAGGAATAAATCCTCATTATCATATTATGTAGCCTTTGTCAATGTTTGTTGCCACCCAAATGAAAATAACATAGACAATTTTTACTACCACTGAATAACTGTCCTTGGCATTAGCTGATTTGGTGCAAAACACACCATACTAAAAATAGAAAAAGAACACCACACAAAAAAATGTCACCAAATCATCTGGGCCCTATAATTTGTTATTAACAAGAGGATCTAAAACCTCCAACCTCCATTTCCTCCATCCTCTAGTAATCTTACTTCTTAGTCAATGAAGATTTAAATTTCTGACTGTATATTATTTTTTATGATAAGGTCCCCCCATAATTTAGATGCCGTGTAGAAGTGATATTGCATTTTTTACAATAATGGTTTCAACTTTGATGACCAAATGACATAAAATTATAGGTAAAAAATATTTATGATTAAAAAGTAATTAGATATTACTTTTTGATTCAACCTACAATGTGACTTATTATAATACCTAGAATTCAATGAATGACTCTTTTGATTTTGACTTTTAATAATAAAAAATAATAATTTAAAACCATAAATAATTAAATTCATAAGCGATAATTAAAATTTTAACTAAGGACTCAAAAAGACTGTGACATCTTAAGGACTTTTGATACTGACACATAAGTATGACAAAAGATGCTATTGAAATTATAATTCTTATAATCAATAAAAATAAAACCATGTCTTTAAACATAAGTAAATTAACAAACCTATAAAGACTTATACTTATAAATAGAAACTAAACTTATAATACTCTTCTTTATAAATTATAACATATATTAAAATACCAAACAAAATAAAAACTTAAAACTTGCGAAATAAGACTTTATATTCATAATATAAATTATAGATTTTTTTTAACATAAGATAAGACTAACTTAAAATTCTAAAAAAAAACTTAACTTTAAGGGTAAAAAGACATTATGTTGAGCCCAGAGCTTAAAATGAGTTTGTTGCAAGTTTGGAGATAGTCAATGCACAATATATAATAATACATCCTCTGATAATCAACATGTAATTTAGATCTTATCCAACAATAGTAGCAGTTGGACAATGAATGGGGAGATCAAATATGAAACCCAGATGTAAGGATAGAACCAAGTATGCCAAATTGGAGAGAAACATGACACCAAGAATGGAGAAATTTTTTTACCAAGGTAAGACCAGATTTAGAACTATGCATATATTTAATGAATGGCTTGATAGATGGTAATAAAAATATATAGGTGGATGATACACAACATAAAATAGAAGGTCTAGAATTTTGGAGCTAGGAGATTATGTCGCTCACCTATTGGTGACGTCTCAAAAAGATACAATTTTTGTAAATGATTATCAGTGCAAATATATAAGTATGTTGCATACTAACAAAATCATTACACAAACTGTATAGTTGAAGGTGAAAACTGGTGGAGTAGGTCATGAAAGATGGTTCTTGAACAATATATGAATTGGGCTCTCAAAAACTTGTAGAATGTCCCTAGGTATTTGTACAAAGAGGAAAGCATAAAACAAGAACAAAATCTTAATGTATAATTTTTTTGTTTAAATCATATATTCTCTCATCGGTTGGGAAACCATGGTGATAAATTGATCTTCCCCTTAAAATAAATTAATGATCCATCACAATAACCCACTTTGATACCATATATTGATTCTGATTAGAGTGTATGTATAGAGAAATCCAAATACATAAAAAATAGATTGAACACAATAATATTATTCACTCTCTTTAATATATCATACAAGACATTACATAACACTTATATAGGGAGTGCAAATGATATATATGGGGATCCTAAGATCCTTATAAAATCTCATTTAATCAACTTCCAAAGTATATATGAAATATACTGTTACAAAAATATATTCATATAACTAAAAAAATAACCATCCATGTAAATATATATTTACCAAAGCAAATACAAATGTAAACATTAATCCTTCACAGTAGGTAGCTCAAGTAAATATTGAAATACACTATGACTCCATCATTGCCTACCCATGTGTAGTAGATGTATCTGTAACTGAATCTACTCAATGTAACTATAACTATGTAGGATGGCCCTGGGGCCATTTTGAAACTCTAAAATGAAAAATGGCCAAGGGGCCACTCAAGTACTTGGGAATGTAGTTCATGGACTGTGTAGAAATGCCAAAAACTTTAGATGGAATGAGGCATCAATCTAGTGTGATACTTGATGCAAATGGTGTTTGAAGTGTACCACATAGAGAATGACATGGAGTTAGAGATTCCATTTGAGACAATCTAGTGTGAAATTGATCATGTGGAAATAATATGTTGTGCACATGCCCCCAATTTTTATATCATGCATATGGATTCTAGACTAGTTTGTAGCAATATACGTCTATGTATCTAAACCAAAGTTGGAGTGATCATGTTTTACATTATTCCCCCAATATAAGTAAACCTAGTATGATTTTATGTAAAATGTATCATAAACTAATCAAATTTGATAACCTGTGATTGAAACTATGCAAATCTAGTTTGTAACTATTATTCCATTATATTAAATCTAGATATTTATTGTTTCTAGGCTGCTAGATAATAGCTTTGTAGCTTTGACAGTAGCGTTGGGGTGCTAGTGTATTAATTTCAACACTAATGTCCTTTTCTATTTTTTTGTGCAAAGTAAAAGTGATCTATGTATGACTATGTTTTTGTGTTTCCCTAATTCTATGCTTTGTATTTTGTGTCGGTGTGCTAAAAATTATTCTCTAAGTGTACCTGGATGGTCTAATCTTTATGAAAAACTTGTGTGAATTCCCCCTCTTTTTATGGGAGTTGTTGTACATTTGTAATAACTATCCTCAAAGTAAAATATCTACATGATGTATATCAGGCTGAAAACATATGATAGCTACATAGTAAACTAATATAATGTATATACATGACATCAAAATGTAAGATAATCTAAGCAAAAGTTGGTAATGTATAATGTATGTTAGATCTAGCATTCATAATGTTGTCAAGATAGATATAATAATTTAAGAATGTATATGAACTACATAATTTGAGTAATAATCTAAGTAACTACCTAGGGGGATTGGGCATGATGTCTATCAAAGCTTCAAAGGAGGGAGGGGAGATGCATGAGAGTAGTCATGGCATCTAAAACTTGGTGTAAGTGTAAAATGTAAGATATAAGTGTAATGGCCATAATGCATACATGAAAGCATACACACAACACACATGAGGCATGCAAAGTAGGCCAAGGGGACACAATAAAAGGGACATGAGCATATGCCACTAAATCTAAGAAATGCATATATATATATATATATATATATATATATATATATATAAGGACATGTTCAAGTGTCCACATATGCAAACATCAAACAAGGTTGGACTAGAGCCACATTGAAAGACATGTTTAAATGTCTACATATATAATCAAGAAGGCACACATAAGGACATGGGCACATGTCCAAAGCATCCACATAATGAAAGGAAGTAGTGTAGATCCATATAAAAATGGAATATTCAAATTACCTTGAATAGATGTATAATTAATGAGACATAATCAAGTCTGAACTAGGAAATCTAGAAATGAAAGTATGCATGAAAACGTGGTACAAATATGTATAAGAGAAAATATGTACATAAGCTTAGTCTATAGTAGTATTAGTTGGAAAAAATATGAGTAATTTTGGATGATCAATATCAAGATGTAATCAATGTTAAATCTATGATATAGAGTATATAAAGATATAACATGGCAAATTAAAATATGTATATGGGATGCCTCCAATGGGTGAATGTATCAATGTCAAATATATGTATGTGATCCCAATGGTTAGATAGTAGAAACTATGGATCTATGTGATGGACCTAAGTCCTATAATAATATGTGAACACTTGAAAATAACAAGTGAAGCATGTATGTATGATAAAAATTGATTATACTAAGATAGCTAGTATATGGTGTACATGACTATTATATAAAGAATGTAAACTTGGATATGAAAACATTATACATTTTGTATTTGTGAGAAATTTTTGAATGTTTTTGTATTTTATGTGTATATAAGAAATGTACAATTAATCATGAAAATTAAAATATACATAGGGAGTAAGGTAAGAGGATAGATACTACTAACCGACGAGTATCACAAGAAACTCACAATCAACATGCCATATATCAAATAGAGGGATAGTGATCATGAATGTTGTTTGATGAGGTATATGGGATACAATAATTGGATGCACTAAGTGATCTGTAGTTGAAACTACTTGTGGATTAGGGATAAGAATATGAGAATCTAACTAAACTAGCTTATGAACTATGGTTCGCTGAATCTATGAAGTTGGCTGAACTAGCCTATGAACTATAGGGTTCCTAGGGACCCATATAACATAATAATTTGTATCTAGAGTGGGTGATTTATACTATAACATTGATATATGTGGTGGTGGAGAGAGGTCCTCTAGATCCCACAACATGTCTCTAATGAAGGGGTCTCTCTAAGAAATGTCTATGTGGGAGAGTATGGTTATGTGGTACTACTATACGAGTGGAATTCACCTACATTAGTGGCTCAATTGATATTATGTGTGATAATATTATTTGTGTGATAAATTTGAACTCATGTCTTCTCTATAACTGGATATGGAATAGGTAAAGGATACTCATATGGAAGGCCCTTAACTATAACCACCTGATCAACATGTATATATTTGATACATCTATGTATGGTGGATGGATAACCTGAAGCTATTATATCCAAAGCCTACCTAATAACATATCAAATGTGATAGTAATAGGGACCATTATGAATCTATTAACCACATATGTGGGCCCAACCTGTAATGATAGTAGTATCTCCCTGATGGAGATATAAACATGACCATTGAATCTATGAATAATTATATTTGTCTGAGAAATGTCATGTTATTAGTGATCCAAGTGGTGTATAGTTTTGATGGTACACATGTTGACACTTGACCTATTGTCAACAATGACACTCTAAATAGGATGATGACCAATATAGGCTTTTATAAAGAGTGTGTAGAAATATGTGTCATCCTCAACTCTACCCTGCTCTAAAAATGTGATAAGAGGTATAAATGGCACTATAGTATGTTACAATGATATCATTTAGATGATGTGTGTCCATTATTTGATTATAGTAGGATGTTGGTGGTGGATGTGTCTGATAGGTATCATGAACACCTAAATCACCTATTTTCTCATTAGCTATATGTCTAATAAATGGATATAAAAATATTGTCAATGTTTTTGCTTCCATTTATTTTTGTCTATATGTCTCTGTAAGAGTGGCGAGATCAATGATATTAGCTTCTATCAAATCTTATATATCATGTCACAAGTTAATGCATCTATTTAAAGCATGACATGGTTCTTTATGATAGTCATAGAATGCATTAGAATCATAGTTATTTGGAAGAGGCCTACTCATATCAACCTCTTTGATGGGAGGGAGAGATATAAAATTGCATTTTAGGAGCTACTATAGAGCCCATGTTTGTACTAAAAGAGTCATAAAATGTCTCCTTGTAGGATTAGATAAAACCATGTGAGGAGGTGGATCTGAAGTTGCATTAATAGTCATTTTTGAATTATTCTTATTCTCATTTGGATTTACCTTATATGGGGGATTATTGAAACTCTTAGTAGTCAAATATGATCTAGTTGTGTACCTTAGTTTTATGATGGAGAGAAGCTTGACTTTATGTTAATTGTATGAAAAATATCTATGAATGATGGAAATTTCTTGAATAGGATAGTTTTGTGAAATGCCGATAGAAAACTTTGCTTGAATATGTCTTAGATTTATATTTCTACCATGGGGTTCATCATATTTGATAATATAGTTTTATATCGTAAGACATATTCAAACATTGGCTCATTGGACTTTTCTTTTGAGTTGTGCCACTTGAGCATAGGAAAACTTATCACTAATGTGTATTGAAAAGTGTGCCAAAAACATATCTACTAGTGGATTGAATGCTATGATAGACTGATTAGGAAGATCATAGGAATGTTGGAATGCATAGTCCTTTAAAATATGATGGAACAAACTAGTAAGGAGCCAATCATTAGACACATAATCCAAACTTGATATGTGGAAAGCTCATAGATGGTGCTCTAGGTCACCCTTACCATCATATAAAGCAATCTTAAGTGCCAAAAATATAGATGGCATAGGATTTGTTTCTATATGTTTTGCCAAAGGTTTATGTAAAAGAACATGAAAATACAAGGGCATGATATGGCCTAGTTGAAACCTACTATAAATGTAACACCTTGGCATGTAGATCATGAATCTCATGCATAAGGGATTTTTCATCTAGACAAGAGGAAATAGCCATAGGAGGTTTTTTAATTATTTAAGGTTATCAAGTTACAATAGGTTGTTGTAGAATTTGAGTTGTCCCCAAAGTAAGTGTAGCAATATTGTTATCTGGGAGAGTATAATATCGACCATTATTGGATTTAAAAAGCTCTTCATGGACAATATGGATAAGTTCATCTTGTATATTTGAATTTTTATAAATGAAACCTTGAAATTGCCTCTTATTAGTCTCATCGAATCATTTATTGAATTCTACCATTGTAAGTTTGAAAGTAGGAAAACAAAATGTTGTATATTTTGAATATTTTAAGAAATTTAATCTATTAAAGATTAAAATAATAAAATAATAAATCCGATATAAGATTCTAAAATTAAATTGTAAGCATAAAAAATAAAAGGATATAAGCCATAAGAGCATCTAGGTCTAGGGTTTTGGGTAATATTTGAAGTAAGCTAGGTTCACTAAATGATTTGACTTTTTAGGGTTTATGGCATGTAAATCTTAGGTTATTAAAGGGTCCAAGTATAGTAAATCAGGGTAGAAATATGTAATAAATAAAGTTGTTGATTTGTACAAGAATTTACCTATTCTAATATTTTAAAAATGGTAATTAATGACATAAATATGTATTTAGTTGGAAACTAATCGAGACAAATGATTTAGAGGCTAAAAACTAGTTTGGAGGTAGACTTGAGTGTTGCAAATAGGGTCTAGGTGTCATAAACCCTCTTATACAATAACATTATACCTTGGATAGTAGCATTGAAGTAATAGTGTCCTACTTATAATGTTAATGTCCTTTGTGCATGAATTATTTGATTGTTTAGGTACACCTTTGGTTGAGTTTGACAAGCCTATACCTGTGTGGATGAGCTACAATTTATTATTTATGCACTTTTTTGAGATAATTTAAGAGCAATCCCTATACATCCATATTGTTAGGGTATTTTAGTGTCATAAGTATCAAAATTTTGATGTTAGCCAAATAGGTTGGACATCCTCAACACCTCATTGTGTTGAGACTTGCCTACATACCAATACTCTGAAGAGGGATCAAGCCTAATGTAGTTCTCTTGCCTAAGTGTTTGGTGCAAGTGTGAATGATAGTATGAGTGTTGACTTAAGTTGTTTAAATGAGGCTTTAGACTATAAATCTATGTATTATGAGATTGGGATGGATACAGATGACTATATGTAGAAGTAGGGTAGAATAGGGTCCAATAACCTTGATTGTGCACAACTTGTTCTAAGTTTTTTGGTGTAATTTGCATATGATTTTACATATAGTGGATAAAGGGATGAAAGTCATGTATTTATACTAACTTAGTGATTGTACAGGGTTTGAAATAGGTCTAGGTCAACCCTAGGTATCTTAGGAATTTAAAATATATCCATTGGGATTGAAATTAGGTAAGGGACATAAGTGTTATAAGTGAGACATTAGTGCAGGGTGCTAGTTTTCAAAGTACAACACTAGTGTCTAAGTGGAGGAAACAGAGGCACTAGGGGCCTGGATCACTAAGGGAGGCTCTAGGACTAATTTTGAGATGTTCAGGGATGTGTAAGGGCTTACACAAAATCTAGATGAGTGTCAAAATAGGTTTTAAGATAGGTCTAGGGATAAGCTAGGGATAGGTGGTCTTAAGTCACACCCATTACACTCAAGTGAAATTTTATAAGACTAGGATTGGGTTAATTTAACGATCTCTATCTAAATTTTTGCATTTGATTATGAATATCCATGTTGATCATAGTTTAGACATGAGTGTGGTGAATATGAAGTGTTTACAGGACCTTAGCCTGATATGCCTTGCCTTTCAAAAATTGCTCCTAGTGTTGCTTTCTTAGCACACAACCAGGACAAACCCCATCTATATAGGTGTTTTATGCGATTTTAGAGTTTTGCAAGATAACACAAGTAATAAATTTTTTTTTAAGGGAATACCAATATTCATATCTATGCTAAAGTAAAATTATAAAATATTTTTGAATAATCTAGGATGTGTGATAAATAAAATAAGCATAAAGTAGATAAGGGATGAAAGAGGGCATATCTTTTTTGATATTTCATTCTGAGATATGAAAGTGATAAGGATTCATCATAGTGTTGTATTATGTATCTACACTATTTTTTTAGAGTTATAACTATTTTTGACTTCTATACAATTGTATTGATCATGGATAGTAAATTTGACACATATGTCTATCTCTAACACAACTTCCCAATGAGAGATATACACAAGGGTGACTTAAAATTTACACCAGGCATGTGTCATCCTCTGTGTAATTGTTATGTGCCTCAAGCTATGTTTGAAACCATGTCATATTAACCTAATGAGCATAAACCTAGTTTATTTGCATTTAACCGCCCATAACTTGGTAAAAATGGGTTAGCACATGAGTCAAGATAAACCTAGTAACCCATATTGTTTCTAGGTATTGCCTACATAGTCAATACTCTAAGGAGGGCCTCAGACTTGCATATATTTCTTCCCATAAGTGTGTGTGTGTAAATGTAACTATAAAACTATATGTTTTTTTATCCTAGTAACCCCTGGTATAAGTGATGTAATAGTATATTTTAACCTTTTGAATGCTTTAGATGTTAAATTTAGTATTATAGTTTAATTTAATAGCTAGTAACATAAGATGCTTGCTAATTAGAACTTTATTAATTAAAAATTTTGGTTATTATAATTACACCATAGCATTTGTATATGTAATAACCTCTTGATTTTAAATTAGAACCTATTGATGCACAAAATGCTGACCATAAGATGGGAAAAAGGGTTAACAAAACAATCACAAAGCAAAAGATATGGAAAAGGATAAAAAGATAAGCCTCGATAGTTGTATCATAGTTAGACACTTCTGTCAATGTTAGTATCCTCAACTGATGTAAGTGTCAAAGGGATAAAAATACATAGATAATAGAAAAGGACAGGTAGAGATATTTTTCATATAGTGGATAAATATAAATAACATAACATATAGGCCAAAGGAGCAGGTAAATCAAGTGAAATAAAGTGGAATTGAAGAGGTCCACCAGATACCACATCATTATATGTCTAATTCTTAGTCAAAGGGATATACATACAATGAGGATATAAACATGTGTAGATGTACCAAAATGCATGTCTATATTTTCCCCCATTTTTATCTAGTAATGCATAAAACTGAAATTAATAGTTTAATGGAAATAAAAAATGCATACCATGGTGTGGGCTACACACCTTGTCTTTGCATGATATTTTCTTGAACCTTTTCATTTTGAACATTACCTACAACCAAGAGTATGGCATAATGTAATCATAATATATAATTTATATGTAAATAATAATAAAATTATAATAAAGAAAGAGCATGGATAAAACACACCCATGCATGTGTCATGTATTAATGGTTCTATAGAACTAGAAATTGGAGAAGATAAGGGGCTTAAAACCTCATCTATATTTTAGCTAGGAAGATGAGTGAGCCTACAAGTGGTTAAGTGGGATGCACCATGTTATTTTTATAGCTAGAGTAGGGATATTTTGGAGGTGATCATGATTCTAACTTAGAATAGGAGGAGTGGTGCTCTAGTTAGTGAGAGTTCTATTTCCCAACCACCACAACTTGAGTGCAAAAGATATATATTTGTATAGATCTGTCTAGGATGAGTGACTTAATTAGGCCCACCCAAAAAATTGGTGAGACTAAATGATTTAATCCTTCCAATATAACCAAAGAGAACCAACCATTATAGATACATAAGGCTCAATATAATCCGTAATAGTCCAATCAAGGTATCAGTACATAAAAAGTCTGTGATGTGGTAATAATCCATAAAAGAGTTTTGAATTCTAAAACTGATTTGGATTTTTGTAATATTAGGCACACATCACATAGCATATGCACCTTAAATATGTCCCATTCTAAAATTGTGTAAAATAATTATACCAATATATATTATTCTATAAAAACCATGAATTTAAATCATATAACTATTTATTTTTTCCAATTTGGATTTTTTCACAAGTGTGAGTAGAATGTTATCATAAGATGCCCCAACTATATATATGTATAAATGTGAAACTAAAACTGATATGAGTGTTAATGTGGAGAAATTTTTTTCTTACATGATCCCACTATAAACTATAATATACTAAATATTTCATAAGTGTGGATATCATGATTCTAAAGCATTCCCCCATTGTAATCTAAAAATTGTGAATGTGTGGAAGTCATGCACATGTGACATGACCCCAAATAATCTAAAAAATGTGCATGTTGTAATTAAATATGTAGAAAATGTTTATAAACATTCCCCAAGTGAGATTCCCCTACCCCTTTTTAGAGGAGATGATATAGTACCTTCTAGTAATATCTTTTAAAAAGGAAGAAAGAGGTGATAGTAACATTATTTTTGGTAATGCCCAGGATCTAAGAGAATATGTATGTATCAAATATTTTTAGTGATTTATGATAATGCTTGAAAGTGTGAAAATTTGTATACTATGAAATATATCATTATCTAAATTCTAATGCAAGTTTTGTTTTCAAAATTTGACAATTAGTGCTCTAAATATGCTCATTTTAATTTTATGCAAAAAGTAGTATATTAAGTAATTTAAATAGGAATTTTAAGTCATTTGCATTTTGAAAATTTATAAAATTTTAGCTCTGAATAGAGGAGAACCATGCCACAAAGTATATCCCCTAGACCAATGCAATGTAATTTAATCTATAGTGCTTGAGCTACCCAATATTTTTCTTAACTAGTAAGTAGGTTTGATTGCCTATTTACTTATAATATAAAATTTTGGATTTTTTTTTCATTTTGTACGTAAATTTTGAATTTTTAGTAGGGAAGATAGATGATTGAATTAACATCTTAAACTCTTGCATCAATAATGTGACATTAGTTCCCATGCTCGGAGGCAAGTGTCCAACATTTTCATATTTTATTGACGTTAGTGTTTGATGCTTCCACCCTAGGTGGATGCTTACATCCAATGCTATTGACATTTTAGCTTTAATAAATTTTAACTATAATTTATGTATTTTTTCATGAAATTAATGTTTCCATTTGGATTTCACCCCTTAAAGAGATGTCTCAGCTCTCTTCATCCAAGTTCCACAATGGAAACATCTCACTTGTTGTGGGTGATCAATTTGGTGAGATGAATCTCTAGAAGGGCTAGTTCCCTTGATGCACTCTTTGAAACACTCTTTCACTTATCAAATTTGCATGAAAAGGGTTAAGAAGAAAAAATTAAAAAGCTAAAAGGTGATGAACCAATATTTAATTTCCTCCTATTGACTGAACTTATACTACTTAGATAAAAACAAAGCTTCTTTCACACAAAACTCACAATACAAGACAAATTGTTACATCAATGTTTCATATGCTAGGTTCAAGAGGTATATTAATGTTTAGAAGGTATGATGAATGATACTTTGTAGAATATAATTATATATCACTTCTAAAAAACTTATACACTAAAAGAGAACACTAACAAATACCTGTAACAATTACTCTTCTGCACACTTGGTGAACAATCAAGGATAACATGCTACAAAAGATCATCTTCTACTAGACAAGACCAACAAGATTGTAACAAAACTAAATTGTACAAAATGTAAGTAGTAAAATTCACTTTTTTATGCCTTCAATGGTCATTCAAATACAAAATTGGCTAGGTTTTCACCATTAACCAATGGAGGTTGCTCAAAAGAGCCAAAAGGTCAATATTTATAGCATTTGGGAGAGAAGTGAGACAAGGGAAGTCCAAATGTCACTTGAAAACATATAAATATATAAAAATAGGTTAAATATTCATTATAAAGATATGTGAAATGAACCATGTAATGTTATGAAGTCCAAGTGTCTATACAAGTCATGAAACTTATGAAAAGTGGCATGAAACTCCTTATCATAGCTCAAAAAATTGATTTCATCATTTACACCTACTTGAACATCCCAAATCTGACTAGGGATAGGTATGATTATTATAATTAGAAATAAGTATTTCATACATGCATCTCCATGAATTGGTTGTAGTCCTACTCATCCAGAATCTCCTAAAAGTAAGCCATCGCTATCTGTAGTCTAAAAAACTCCTTTTTTAGTAACTCCTCACACTTGGCATAAAAATTAGATTTATTTTTCCATGAAAATACATGGGATGGAGTGTATGAAACTTGTAAAAGCTCTCCATGTCATTATAATTCTTTGTTAAACCTTAAAAAGGATCACAATTAAAGTTTTCACCCTGCTCACCATTGTATTTGTTGGGTGAATATTTTGTCAATCAGCTAACTGATGAGTAAAATAGGTCTCTTCAACCATAGCACAGGGAGACTGGTTAGACAAATGTGCAAGTTTACCACATCAGAGGTGGAAAAGTCTCTCCTCTCATCAAGGGAAGGTTCCCTATAACTATAAGGTACTACACACACACATACTAATATACTTTAAATAATATAAAAATAACACTCAAGGGTAGGATAACACCATCCATCTCTCTTTTTTCAGAGATGATGTTCACAAATCAAAGGGGAAATTTTGATGAAATGACATAAGGCACTCCTCTTCTTTTAGAAGTGTTGTTTAGAAGACAATAGGAATCTTTTAGGTAGTGACAAGTAACTGTAACAGGGCACAATAACACAACAGGATGAAATGTAGAAAAAAGTCTCCACCTCAACTACCAAAGAGTAAAATACAAAGGATAATGAGGGCACAAAGTCATCCCAAGATCCTTTACATAGAAATAGAAAATAGACAAACTAAATACAATTGTGGCAGCATAAAGTCTTTCCACAGTTGGCTTTAGGACACCTTCCTGATTACTTTCACTAATTCTACTTATTTAATTAGATGGACAAAAAATTTATTAAGGAAACAGACATAAGAAAACATTCCCTAGCAACCAAGCTATTTCAACACAATGTCTGAAAAGTCACTTGTTTTCTTATTCAAATAAAGAAATATGATCAACAATTTGAGCTCAAAGTCTCAGTAATGCCTTTCAATTTGGGCAGAGTTTTGTTTCTAATAACCAAGAGATCTCCCTAAAACAATAAGAGAGAGTCCAATATATAGTGCTCCAAGAAAGACTTGGGTGCTTTGTTTCACAAAAATGGCCTACACTACATTTAATGCCTTCAATGCATTTTCAATTCTGTCCATGGGCTATGCTAGAATCAGGCATCAATCTTAAATATGGACCACCTGATGTGTTTCCTGATGTGTGCATAGCTATTAATTTGCTTTACTCAATGCAAAAAAATAGGCCACACCATTGAATGTTTGTGCTCTCTGATGTACACCTAGTGGGCTACTTCACCTTCTAGAAACATATCCCATGTGCAAATAGTTTTGATCTTTCTCCATCATTTCCCATTTCCTTGTTATATTTTGTCCTTATTTGTGTGATCTGAGCTCTCAGGCTATCTCTTTGGCTGATCACTAAATTTGTTCATAGGGTTTGTGCCATATTTAAAAATTGACAGATATTTCCTTATCTTAAATTTGACATCTGTGGGGATGTCAATGTTTGCTGATTGTTTGAACTACATTAAACCATGAACTTACCATGAACTTTTAAACATTTGAAAGTTCATCGGTTTAATAATTCAATGATTCAAGCGGTCTTTATTGGTTCCTTGGTTCAATCACCTCCTTGGTTCAATCGCTTCCCTAGTTCAATCACTTTCTTGGTTCAATCACTTCCCTGGTTCAATCACTTTCTTGGTTCAATCACTTCCCTGATTCAATCACTTCCCTAGTTAAATCACTTCCCTAGTTCAATCACTTCTTTGGTTTAATTGCTTCCTTGGTTCAATCACTTTCTTGGTTCAATCACGTTCTTGGTTTAATCACTTTCTTAGTCTTTGATTGAACCATCCCTTTGATCTTTGAACCAATGTTCTCTACCCTCCACAAGGGCACCTACCGGTAGTCCACTACCCTCCACAAGGGCACTTGTTCTTTTGGCTTTGGTGCACTCCTTTGAACCATACATGTTGAACCGTTGAACCTTTGAACCTTTGAACTCTTTTGGTTCAAGGTTCAATGGTTTAACAGTTCAATCACTTTCTTTCTCTTTGTCTAGAGCTTCCTTTGAACCATTTAACCTATGAACCTTTGAAATTTTGAAATCTTTTAGTTCAAGGTTCAATGGGTCCATTGGTTCATCCTTTATTCCATGAATCCATTATTTTTCTAAGTCCCTTTGAAGCCTTAAAATTCCTTCAGCTTTGTCTTTGGAACACTCCGAAGGGAAGGTGTCCCTTCAGGCTTTGAGAAAGGTCCATTTTGCTCATCACCTACCCTCCGTAAGGGCACTCATCTTGTGGGCTTTAGGGCACTCCTTTGAATTAACCAATTGAACCGACCAATTGAACTAACTTTGGTTCAACAGTTCAATCTTGTGTTTACTTGACCGCTTGAACCAACCACGTTGAACCAACCATTCATTGAACCTTTGAACCATTGAACCCATTGAACCTTTAAACAATTTTGGTTTAAGGTTCAATGATTCAATAGTTTAAGCCTTCTTCTTTTTGCTAAGTCTTTTGAAGCCATTTGAAGTCATTGAACTTGCTGAAGCGGTTGAACTTTGAACTTTTGCTGAAGCACTTAACTCTTTAAGCTTGCTAATGTCATTGAACCTTGGCACTAAACCTATTGAACCTTGGTGTTGAACCAACCTTGAAATTGCCTAAGTGTTGAAAGATTATTTCTTTCCTGTAGAGTCTATAGAAATGAACCTATAGAATCTATAGAAACAAACCTGCAGAGTATGTAGAAATGAGTTCATAGAACTGGTGGAGTCCATAGAAATGAGTCCATAGAAATGAGTCCATAGAATTAAGCCTGTAGAGTCCATAGATTTAAGCCTGTAGATATTAGCCTGCAGAGTCTGTTAGCTAAAAAAGCTTGAAAATGGAGAATTTGAATGCCCAAAACAATTTTTGAGAAGAGAAGAGGGAATTTTGGCTTGTAAGACCAAAATAGTTCATATGTTGTCCCAAAAATGAGTGACAGATTTCGAGAACAACAGTTGGCTCCAGTTGGGGAACTTATTTTAGTTGAAGACTTAGAATAGCTGAGGAAAGTAGAAACTAGAATTTCCAGTGCCTTGAAGTGTGCCATTGGGATACGAAGTCATGCTATCCAAAAAGAAAGGTGTCAAAAATGAAAATGAAAGCACAAAACAAAACTAAAGACTATACAAATATACATATGTACAAGCTGATCTTATCTGATACCTCAAGGATTGAAGTGCTTTAGATGTTTCCCACTCTGAGGTAATGAAAATGGCATGCCATCTTGATATTTTAGCAAGAAACTATTTTCACCATTGAGCTGATGAATAGTAAATAGGCCTCTCCATAGGGAATCAAATTTCCCATGCATTCCCTTTTGTTCTCTTCTCTTGTCCCATAATAGAACTTGATCACCAATATGAAAAATATAGTTTTTTTGCTTTTTGGTCAAAGAGCTTCTTCACTATACTTTTATGTTGCATAATGTGGTCCACCACCATAGTTCGCTTCTCATCCAGCTCAGTCAAGCACATGATCCTTTGTCAATAGAGCTTTCATATGTCTGATCTTTGACCGCCTTTGCCAATTTCAATGCTGGTAATTCTAGGGTGATTGGTATCTCTACATTGAGACCATACAAAAGTTGCAAAAGGTGACATACCTATTGCCCTTTTGGGCGTAATTCTATCTACCCATAAAGCATCAAACAATGCTTTGTGTTAGGTTCATTAGTTGTCATCTACCAGCTTCCTAATGATTGTCACCAAATTCTTGTTTCTCGATTCTGCTTTGCCATTTCCTTATGGAAAATAATCAGAAGAGTGGGAGAGAGTAATCCCATAATAAAATCAAAACTGAGTGATCTCATGGGAAGAGAAATAGGCATCATTAGCTGTCACAATTTTGGTTGGGACCTCAAACCTAGAAATGATGTTCTCCTTGAGGAAATCACATACTACTTTTGAAGTAGCATGTTTGGTTAGAATTGCTTCCACCCATTTAGTGGAGTAATCTATGGCTATGAGGACATAATCATGTCCAACACTTGAAGATGGGTTTATAGCACCAATGAAATCGATTCCCCATTATTGAAATGGCTCTTCTATTACTACTGGCTTGAGAGGTAGGGTAGCTAACTTAGGTCTTCCAACAAATTGTTGGCACAGTTCACACTTTAGTACCCATTTATATGTATCTTGAAACAAAGTAGGCCAGTAATACCTGGCTCTAAGAATCTTGTGGGTAGTTATAGGAGCAAGAAAATTTCCTCCACAGGCCAGATTGTGAAAGGACCTCAAAAGTTAGTTCTGCTGCTCTTTATCCATGCAGCAAAGGAACACTCCATCAAGGTTCCTCTTGTACAAGCCATTATTTTAGAGGACAAAATTATCAGCTTTTAGTTTAACAGTCCTATTTTATTTACGAAATAAGTGAACAGGACATTCACCATAAGTAAGGAACTGAGCAATGCTTGAATACCACTCATTCGTGGTGGAGACAAAGAGGACTGTTGGGGTGTCTTCTACTTATTTTTCTTCATGCCTTGCTTCTTCAGGTCTATTGTCAATAATCAATTGACAAAGGCCCTTTCCCTGCACCAACTTTGTCAGTTTGATACTAGATCAAACTCTTGGATTTTAGTAATCCAATTGCCCCTTTTGGTTCTAAACTCCTATTGAGTTAATATGGATTTGACTGTGGTATCAAGAACCAGGGTAGTAACACGTGAGTTTAGGATATAAAAATGGAAATGATTCATTGCCTTGACCACCACATAAGCATGCTTCTCCATGTTTGAATACTTCAGCTCATGAGCTTTGAGAGGACAGCTCATGAAAGAAATGGGAGATTCCACACCTTCTTCATTCTACTGAACCAGAAAGGCTAAAGGTGTGTGTTCAGAAGCATAACTATACATGATGAAATCTTTGGTATAATCTAGACAAACCAAAATTAGGGCATGGACAATGGCTGTCTTGATGTCCCAGAATGCTAATTTTTTTTTTAGTCTTCTCAGTGAACTCAGGAATGAACCTTCATAAGAAATTCACTTTTCTGAAGAAAGAGTGAACCAAAGTCTTACTTGTGGGTAGAGTAAGCTCATAGATGGACTTGACTCTTTCTGAGTCAATCTTTATGCCTTCTCTAGATATAATGTGTCTGAGAAGTTTCCCTTCTATTAATCCAAAAATAGACTCCTTAGGGTTTAAAAAAATGCCATTTTGGAAACAACATTCTAACACTTATTGTAAATGGCACACATGGTTAGGGTGATGCTTGGAAAAAATGGTCAAGTCATCAAGGTATACCATAATGAACTTACCCATTTCATCTTTGAAAGAAAGGTCTATTGCTCTCTGGAAAGTAGTACCAACATTTATCAGGCCAAATGGTATCCTTTGATATGCAAAGGTGCTCCAAGGTGTGGTGAAGGCAGTCTTATATTGGTCTGCTTCACTAACTTCTACTTGATTGTATTCTGAGAAGCTGTCTAACATTGATAACATCTCAAAATTGGTCACTGTTTGAAGTACTTGGTCCATGATGGGCAAAAGATAGTTATCCTTTAAGGATGACTGATTCAAATTCTTGAAATCCACATAGAGGTGAATTTCACCATTCTTCTTTCTCATAGGTACTATGTTGGCAATATCCTGGCATTCAACATTTTCTATATTTTTGATAGAATAGTACCTGATATATTTGGATTATACTACCAAGATTTTTGCTTGTAAGGCACTGAATCATCTTTGAGAGGAATTTCATGGTGAATTTCCTCAAGCCTGAGTGACTTTAGATCATCATAAGAGTATGCCAAAACATCCATGTAATGGTGAAGCAGGCTAGTAAATTTGAGTTTCTCCTCCAGAGTATAGCACTTGCCAATGTTCACCATCTTGGGATTTTCCTTAGTACCCAAATTTATCTGATCAAACCCCTAGGAGGAGCTTGAATCCATTTGTTGCTATTTTATGAACCTGTCGTGCTTGTCAAATAGTTTCTCAAGAGAAACTAGTCCTTTGAGAATTTTATTCCCTTTTAGCTGTAGGAATTTTTCACCTCCATCTGAATTCATTTCAAGTGCTGATTCAAGTTTTTAGAGCTTACTGCCTTTGAAGTGAAGATATTTGAAGCTATCTTTTTGTTTTAGAAAGGTAATGATTTGGTTGTCACCATTGAACACTTTCTAATGATTCATATTATCAAGCACACTTGGTCAAAAGACCAATTTGATAGTGTACCTATTTCCTTTGAAGTCTAGGTGAGGAACTAAGAGAGTTGCTAAAATAACCAATGCATCAGCTCGGTCATTGAATTCCCTGGGTATGGAAAAGATGCTAAAAGCATCAATACTTTCAATTTGATCCCAATCTAGATTGCATTAGTGGCGTAATCTCTTATTTTTGGTTTGATATAGGTTCCTTACCTGACAAACCACTAGTTAAGCATCTCCTTTGGCATGAAGGAGCTTGATGCCTTTATCTCAAGTAGACTTCAATCCAAGCAATAGAGATTCATACTCAGCTGTGTTGTTGGTGTTGTTGAACTACAACTTGTATGAAGAAGGAAAAATATCTCCTTGAGGAGATATCAACACAATCCCAGCCCCTGAGCCAGTAGAAGAATTACTACCATCAAATTCCAGGATCCAAACATCATCAAAAATTGATCTTCTATTAGATTTTCCTTCATTAGAGAGGGAAGATCCTTTTTCATTTGTACTACACCCTACCAATTCTTTTGATGTCTCATTTGAGTCAATTCTTGGATCACCACCTACAAGACTTTTATTTGTTGAAACATGAATATCCTCTGTGGTTAAGAAGTAATTACCCATGCCTAAAGATTCAAATAGAATTTGAGCTTCAAGGGCTGATATTTGAGTGACAACATATTTTGATTCCTTTTCAAGAAGCAGCCTCTGCATGATGCCTTTAATAGGGATCCTCACTTCAGACAAGTCCATGCTCAATTCTCCACCAACATCCTTGTAAAAATTTCACCCCAGAAGAATGTCATATGAGGTTGGAACATCAGCCACTAGGACTGTCATCTTGATTCTTTTGTACATGTTCCTTAGGGGATAATGACTTACCTTTTTAACATTTTGTCCTATAGGGATGGCTTTATTCTTCACACTCTTAACTAACCTATCCAACTACTCAAGATTGGATTGCAAGAATTCAAATTCAGACATTTGAATTTTGGTCTACTTGACATGGTCAATTATGTCAAATGACTAAAATGGACTAGGAACAGAGGAAGGCAGCTCATCTTTCTAGTTTTTAAGAGGGATGGTACTGGTCTATGGGATTGAAGTTAAAGATGGAGGAATGCTTGATGTACTTACCTTTTTATTACTCATTGGGTCCTTTAGTTAGAAAGGTAGAAAAGTTCCGCATTTGGTAATTGAAATTTTAGGCTAAAAACTTTCCCCTATTTTTACTTTATCAGATTGCTGGGTTGACTAGTTCTAGGACTAGGTGAATATATCATATGATCCATCAATTGCTTCACCTTTACCTCTGGGTTCATCTTGGTAATTTAGGAAACTAATGTTGAAGTCACCATCTAATTCTTTTTGGCCTTCTGCAAGGAGATTAGCATCATTTTCTTGGTTCAATTCAAGCTGGAAAGAGAAATCAAATTCTATTTTGAGATATCTAACTATAGAATTGGTTGGAGGTGCTTCAATGGCAAGTTTCCCCTATGGGGGAGGAAGATTATTTGGTTGTCCTTGATTCCTGGCAGTATTACCTTGGTATGACTAATTGGGGAATGTCCTCCTTGGCATATCTCTGTATGAAGGAGCTGAAGATATCTCTTGTGCCATTTGCTTTCTGAGAGCTAGCAACTCATTTTCCAGCTTCTGTACCATTGGATCAGTAGTACATGTAGATGGATATTCAGAAGATGAAGAAGATTTACCTCTAATAGGATCTCTCCTTATCTTTCCTACTAAGATAAGGTCATCTTCCACCTCAGTGGCCAAATCCTAAGCTGCAACAAGGTCTATTTGGCTAGCACATCTCAGCAGAAAACTCACTTTAGGCAGTTGAGAGTTTATGAAGAAACATTTGAGATTTTCAGTTGTAGGCTGAGCAATTATAGGAATCCTGTTCCTCAGCTTGTCAAACTTGGCTATGAAATCCTTCATTGGTTTTGAGGCTCCGTCTTCATTTGTGTGAGTTGAGCCAACAGGGCATGCACATCTTTTATAGGCTTGAATCTAGCTTCAAATTGGCTTTGAGAGTGTTCTAGTTAGTCATAGTCTGGGCTTGCATATGATAAAACTAGTTTGCAACAGCACTTTGTAAAGTTTCCATGAATAACTTGACTACTACATCCTCATACTCCACACCTATTATGCCACAAGTTATGCTAAAGGCTGCAATATGTTTATCAAGATGAACCTTCCCATCACCATAGAACTTGGAAATTATTTTTCTTGAACTGCGTGGTAGCTCATGTAGAGGTGGAGTTAAATTGAGTGGGCCAAAAGAGTTACCCCAAGGGCCTTGAATTACCATTGTATGACTATGGAAAGGTGGAATAACAAATCTTAGAGGGGTAAGTATTGACAAAGATTTATTAATAGCAGAAATGGACACTTTGCCCGGTAATGGAGACTTGACTTTAGGAGGAAAGCTCCTAGTTTGTTGGAGGTGAGATGGTGAAGGAAATAGATCAAAATTACTTTGCTGTACCAAATCAAATACAGGGTCAACAATACCTTTAGCCCTTTGGATTCGTGTATACCATGGATCTACCAGAGTGTAAAAATAAAAATAGAAAAGAACTGGTATTGCTTCAGCTTGAAGCTTGAGGCTTCAAACTACGCATTCTTCCCCAATAGAATCACCAAAAACTATTGGTGTGAAGCTGGTAGTGTTCTTACCTACTTCATGTTGTTCCCCAGTGATATGAAATGCTTCAATTTAAATAGATTGGAAAAGGATTGGAAATGCTCGTCAGTCCCCAACAGAGTAAATGGATAAGGATAGGAACTGCTTGTTCAAATCCCCAGTGGAGTCACCAAAAATTGTTGGGTGAATATTTTGTCAATCAGCTAACTGATGAGTAAAATAGGTCTATTCAACCACAACATAGGGATATTGGTCGGACAAATGTGCAAGTTTACCACATTAGAGGTGGACAAATCTCTCCTCTCATCAAGGGGAGGTTCCCTATAACTATAAGGTACTATATATATACTAATCTACTATAAATAATTTGAAAATAACACTCAAGGGTAGGATAAAACCATCCATCTCTCTTTTTTCAGAGATGATGTTCACAAATCAAAGGGAAAATCTTGATGAAATGATAGAAGGCACTCCTCTTCTTTTAAAAGTGTTGTTCAACAGACAATAGGAACCTTTCAGGTAGTGACAAGTAATTGTAATAGGGCACAGTAACACAACAAGATGAAATGTAGCACAAAGTCTCCACCTAAACTACTAAAGAGTGAAATACAAAGGATAATGAGGGCATAAATTCATCCCAATATCCTTTACATAGAAATAGAAAACAAACAAACTAAAGACAATTGTGGCAGCACAAAGTCTCTCCATAGCCAGCTTCAAGACACCTTTCTGATTACTTTCACTAATTCTGATTATTTAATTAAATAGACAAAAAATGTATTAAGGAAATAGACATAAGAACAATTTCCCCAATAACTAAGCTATTTCAGCACAAAGTCTAAAAAGTCACTTGTTTTCTTATTCAAATAATGAAATATGATCAACAATCTGAGCTCAAAGTTTTAGTAATGCCTTTCAATTTGGGTAGAGTTTTGTTTCTAATAACTGAGAGATCTCCCTAAAATAATAAGAGAGAGTCTAATATATAGTACTCCAAGAAATACTTGGGGCTTTATTTCAAAAAAATGGCCTATGATGCATTTAATGCCTTCAATGCATTTTAAATTTTGTCCATGGGCTATGCTGGAATCGAGCATCGGTCTTAAATATGGGTCACCTAATGTGTTTCTTGATGTGTACATAGCTATTCATTCACTTTACTCAATGAAGAAAATAGGCCATGGCATTGAATGTTTGCACTCTCTGATGTCCACCTGATGGGCTGCTTCACCTTCTAGAAACATATCCCATGCATAGATATTTCTGATCTTTCTACATCATTTCCCCTTTCCTTGCTGTATTTTTTCCTTATCTGTGTGATCTAAGCTCTTAGGCTATCTCTTTGGCCAATCACTTAATTTATTCACAGGTTCTATGCCATATTTGAAAATTGGTAGATATTTCCTTATCTGAAATTTGACATCCATGGGGATGTTAATGGTTGCTGATTGTTTAAACAATATTGAACCATGAACCTTTAAACCTTTGAAAGTTCATCAGTTTAATAATTCAACAGTTCAAGCGGTCTTTATTGGTTCCTTGGTTCAATCACTTTCTTAGTTTGATCGATTCCCTGGTTCAATTGCTTTCTTGGTTCAATTGCTTCCCTTGTTCAATCACTTCTTTGATTCAATCACTTTGTTGGTTCAATCACTTCCTTAGTTCAATCACTTCCTTGGTTCAATCACTTTCTTGGTTTAATCACTTTCTTAGTTCAATCACTTTCTTAGTATTTGATTGAACCATCCCTTTGATATTTGAACCAATGTTCTCTACCCTCCACAATGGCACTTACCCTTAGTTCACTACCCTCCATAAGGGCACTTGTTCTTTCAGTTTTGGGGCACTCCTTTGAACCATCCACATTGAACCGTTGAACCTTTGAACTCTTTTGGTTCAAGGTTCAACGGTTCAATGGTTCAATTACTTTCTTGGTCTTTGTCTGGAGCTTCCTTTGAACCTGTGAACCTTTGAAATTTTAAACTATTTTGGTTCAAGGTTTAATGGGTACATTGGTTCATCCTTTATTCCATGAATCCATTATTTTTCTAAGTCCCTTTGAAGCCTTAAAATTCCTTCGACTTTATGTCTTTGGAACACCCCGAAGGGAAGGTGTCCCTTCGAGCTTCGAGAAAGGTCCATTTTGCTCATCACTTGCCCTCTGCAAGGGCACTCATCTTGTGGGCTTTGGGTCACTCCTTTGAACTAACCAATTAAATAAATCGATTGAACCAACTTTGGTTCAATGGTTCAATGGTTTAATCTTATGTTCACTTGACCGCTTGAACCAACTTCATTGAACCAACTGCGTTGAACTAACCATTCATTTAACCTTTGAACCATTGAAACCATTAAACTTTTAAACCATTTTGGTTTAAGGTTCAATGGTTCAATGGTTCAAGCCTTCTTTTTTTTTCTAAGTCTTTTGAAGCTATTTGAAGCTGTTGAACTTGCTGAAGTAGTTGAACTTTGAACTTTTACTGAAGCACTTAACTCTTTAAGCTTGCCATCATCATTGAACCTTGGTGTTGAACTCATTGAACCTTGGCATTGAACCAACCTTAAAATTTCCTAAGTGTTGAGAGCTTGTTTATTTCCTATAGAGTCCATAGAAATGAACTTGTAGAGTCTGTAGAAATGAACTTGTAGAGTCTATAGAAATGAATTCATAGAACTGGCAGAGTCCATAAAAATGAGTCCATAGATTTAAGCCTATAGAGTCCATAGATTTAAGCCTACAGAGTCCATAGATATCAGCCTGCAAAGTCCATTATCTTAAAAATCTTTAAAAATGGAGAATTTTAATGTCATAACAATTTTTGAGAAGGGAAGAGGGAATTTTGGCCTGTAGGACCAAAATAGTTCATATGTTGTCCCAAAAATGAGTGACAAATTTTGGGAACAATAGTATTCACTATGCCAATTTTGATTGGCTAAGATGAGATATATTTTTTGAACACTTATTTTAAAATAATTATATGGCTATATTGATTTAGTACAAGTAATTATCTTCCCCCTAAACTTAATTTCATTCCTTAGATGTCCCTATAACCTACATAATGTAGAAAATAATCAAAGAATTCCATTTTGTACTATGTTCATATAGGTAGGGTCACAAAAACATTGATGAGGAGTATCCCTGAAGAGTCATCTATAACCTACAATTACTTTCATGGCCATTCCATCCCATATAGATTCATCTCTATCCTTTTTTTTCCAATTGGGTCTTCCCAAGGGTTTAGTAAGGGTTTTAGACAATTTTCTTCCTTAAGATTTGTTCATAGAATCCTGACATTATAACTACCAGTAAAAGATACAAACATGATTTTAAGGTACCCTAATAACCTCTTTAAACTCCTTTATCCTCCATTCATGTCCTCAAAAATGATATGAGTATTTGAAATTATCCTATCAAGTTTGTTTACAATGTTTCTACATATTTGGACTATCTCTAAGATAAAGGTAATTTTCCTATAGGTTTATTTGCATAAAAAAAGATAAAATATGTCTAAATCCATCTCATAAACATTATACAACTATATAGGACACTCACCAAGAGCTAGAAGTGAAGTTCAACCCCTAATTGGCTTCAAGTCACTTCAAGACCTAATAGGCTTAGCATTCACCGTGCTAGTCTTGGCTATTTGGATTGATTTATAATGGTTATTATAGTGTATTATGTTTTTTCACACCTAATTAGAGATTAAAAATTCATTACATAACCTTCCAAGTACTCCTTTTCCTCTCTTTCTTTCATTCACCAACTAGGCCTAATTAAAGCTTGTCTAGTTGGACTATGTGCAAGAGTGTTTTTGTCATTTTAAAAGGTATGAGCCCGAATTCATGATTATTATCACCTATTTACCATTAATATATCTCAAAATATGTTTCTTGATGTTTCCTAATCCTGATATTAAGTTTCTCACCCTCCTTGGCTTTGATTTGCTTGTTTTGCCAAACCCTAATTTTTCTTGATTAGATGACCTATGAGACAAATAAATGAGATATATCACTAATAAAAAATTAATATTTTATTCATAATTAGGATCTTTACCAAATTTATTATTTGTATTCATCCAATTAGGCACCTAACCAACTCAAAATGCCCAAAAATGACCTCCAAAAAGGACTATTTTCTGCATTTTTCACTTCCACTTAAGAATGACCCATCAATGATAAATAAAAGATGTTAAGGTATATTAAAAAATTTAACCACCTATAGTTAATGATCATTAATCTTGTATTTCACCCAAAAACACTCCTCTCCTTTGGATTCTTCATTTTTACCCATTGAGCAACATGGGTTTCCTAGTGCAATTATATAGACTTCTACCTTTGGATAGGAATAAGAGTGGGTGTTCATATTTAAAAGAGTCATAGAGTATTTTTAAACAATATAATAACCTATCATGAACCATTTTCAAACTATTATCAAACCCTCTTCCACCTCCTAAGCATACTCACATCTTACCTTCACCAAGACTACACACTCAATTGTAGGTGCATATAGGGCTCTAAAAGGTCTAAGTAATATTATTTAATCATTATAAGAGTTAATGGAGGTTTTAAAAATATATTTCATCATGTTAAATCTAAATACACCCTTCATATGAACTTTGAGTTCATGAACTGAGTTTTCCCTGTCAAGACTGTGAACCCTACCTTCTTTGATTCTTGTAGGTATGCATTTACTTATTTGGACCTTAGACATATTGTTTGAGGACCTTAATTAAATATTGGTAATAAAATAGTAATTTATCATACTTTATTTTACCTAATAAAGGATAAAATACCATAAAAAAACCTATGCAAACCCACTATCTGTTTGTTCTATTGTACGTGCATATTTCAGTGTAGAGGGACACCTGTAGGTGTCCATGGAATTTAAAGATATGTATCCACATCCTAATATTTAATATCATGATATTTGTATATAATTCCACAAATTTAAAAATTCTATCCAACATGAGATTATTTTTTTTTCTCTTGGGATATCAACTGGCATTTAAACCTCAAACTTGTAGATAAGAATGCAGGGTTTCAATGTTTTTGTAAGCAACTTTGAGGCTACAAACTTCTATCTTTTCCTCACTTTTTGACTTTAATATTTGGAATGCTTCCTATCTATTAAATGGGATACAAGGTTCACATATGTATATGCTCCATAACTCTTGGATAACATGTTATAGGATATTCACAAAACCCCCTGGACCTTTGTTTTCACATTTTTGGGAAAGAATCCCTAAACTCAGTCCTTGCCTCCTTTTGATTGCTTACCTTTATATTTTTCCATTTTATGTTTAAAATAGGTATAATTTGGGAATCATAATATTTTAGGATTTTAAAAATTACCTTAACCTTCTCTGAAATACCCATTCAAAGACCTTCATAGTTTTGAGGTACCACTTGTAGGTAGACATTAGCATACACATGCAACAAACATGAAATTTCGGTAGGACGCATGAATGAATTAGTTTATAAATACTTAAATGAATTAAAATTTTTTTAAAACTTCACCCTTATCAATATTAAGATATTGAAACACATATCAAGCTTCTCACCTCTCAACATGATGTCATCAATGAAGGCTCATGTATGTGTGTATGGTTTGAATGTGGATAGTGAACATGAAATGGAGCAAAAGTGTGGATGAAATGCCTCATGGGAAACTAAAAATAATTTATAATACCTCAATTACATTATTTATATTAATTAAATCCTAAAATCGATTCCAAAACATCCCTTTCAATGTGAAAATGACTTGCAAACATATGGAACAAAGCAGGAAGGTATAACTAGTGACTGGTTGGTGTGGTAAAAGAGATTATAAATAGTATTGCACTTTATCAAACATATAAAATAAATATACTTAGATATTTTTGGATTAAATAAGTTAATAAAACCTCATTATAGTTACATGAACAAGCTAGACAGGTCTCATACATGTAACTGTAAGTGGGAAAGAGTGAAAAGTTGACTATGAGGAATGGCAAGATTGAAAGTTGATCCAAAGTATGATGTGGTGAAACCAAACATGGAATGGAGGGAAAAAATTTCATTGAAACATGTGTAAAACCATATTATATCACATGAAACCTCTATATAATACTACCATTTTTCAACAAGGAAGAAATTGACTGAAACTTCACAATAGTGACACCTTCCTGTAGCATGAGACAACTTTCCCATAAAAACATCATGAAACATGAAAATAAACATGGAGAGAATTTTATAAGGTAGACAAAATACTATAGATCCAATATCACCAACTTTTTTATACATAATTATTCAAAATGGAGCAAAACCTATAGGGTGTAGGAAATAGTGAGCAAAAAAACATAGTCAACTTGTAAAGGATGGTTCATAAAGCACAGTTAACCAAACTTGGAAATATTGTTATGTAAATGTATCTCTATAAGTTTAATACCACCTCCCAATTTTTTTTGACCTAAAACACTTTCTACTGGCCATACTAAGCATGAACTTGATGGTCACTTATGTGTGTCTAGAAAGACAAAGAATGAGCATAATGGTTTTAGCTTAAAAATGGCATGTTCAGATTATGTAAATAATTTAAATGAAATTTGTAATATTAATAGGCCTTCCATGATATTCTCCCATGTGTCACCTTCCCCCATGGGCTGTACATGTGACAAATGCTCCCTTTTCAGTTGGTTTCTTGAATTTTAGTTAGATAACATAACATATTCTGATTTAATTGATATTATTGATATGTAACATGACCTCTTGGATGTTTTAAAGGAAAATAGGACACTTAGACACATTGGTAACCATGCCACTTGCATTTATGACCACTAAAAGCCCACTCAATGACTCAAAATGATAAATAAACTTATTAGACCAAGACTGAGGCTAAAAATACATTAGATAAAATCAAATGAACTATAATATAGCCTATTAAAAAATATTTGACCCCTAAACATCTAAAACCTCAAGTTTTTTATCTATAGGGGTCAAGATTTGACCTAAAAGTCAAATTTGGTCAATAAAATGGTGACTCATAGGGGTAGTGTGCTTGCTATACTAAAGACTAGTAGCCTTATCAATCCATGGGCTAGGGATTCAATGAAATATTTAGGACAACTAGAAATTAGTTTCCCAAAACATATACAAAGAAACCATAACACACCAAAAAAACACAAAACAAATCAAGACACCAACAAAACTCACACATGTGCATAAGCACTTAGGGAAAATAAGAAAAAACAACTATGTATAAGGAGAGAGGAGAACTTTAGTAGTAATGTTTAAGATATATCCCATTTATTAATATATGAATCTCCTCTCCATCCAACTTTGAGAGTTGGAAACCATTATGTTTCTTGTATTGAGTGATGACATAAAGGCCACTCCACAAAGCATCAAACTTTATGTGTTTTCTAGGCTTAGTCCTACCTTCATCCCAATTTAGAACAATGTCACCCTCTTGGAAGATTCTTGGCATGGATTTATTGTCAAATTATCTCTTTATTTCATCTTGATGAACCCTCATAGTTTGCATAGCTTGATCTCTTGTTTCTTCAAGCTCCATCAACTCACACAATATGATCTTCATGCTTTCATTCCAAGGCTATTAACTCAAGTGAAATAGTTAATATATATTCTATCCCATAAAAATTTTATATGGTGAGTTTCCAATGGATCTCTTTGGGGTGATTCTATTAACCGAAAGAGCTGTCTTCAACTTGGAATGCCAAGTTCTTTTATTTTCCTCCATTGTCCTCTTAATATTTCTTATTAGATTATTATTAGTGGACTTAGCTAGTCCATTCCATTTTGGATAATATTTTGAGGAAGTACTAAGATAAATACCATGTTTCAAATCCTACTCCCTTTTCTTCATTCCAAAGATAGCCAATGCATTGTCTAAAATTATTATTTAAGAAGGAGACCCAAACCTTGTGACTATGCCTTCATACAAGTCTAAAACTAAACTTTCATTTGATTCATTGAGATCTTTATCCTCTACCCATTTTTAAAATTAATTTGTAGTAGTCAACACCCACTTGTGGCCAGGATTAAAAGGTGGGTTGATTAGGCCTATGAAATCTAGACCCCATTGCATAAAAATTTGGTATACTTTTATTAGATGAAGAGGCAAGGCTGAAAGATTTTTCTTACCATAATAGGGAGCACATTTTTTACATTTTCTTACCCAAGCATGGGTGTCTTTATAAAAACTAGGCCAAAAATATCTAGTTCTCATAATCTTAGTAGCTATGGTTCTTGGAGCAAAGTGACCACCAGCTGGTCCATCATAAAACACAAGTAATATCTTCTCATACTGATATGATCCAACACATATAAATAAAACAGCTGAAAAATATTTCCTAAATAACACTCCATCAATAAATACATAAGGAATAAATTTTAATCTAAAATACCTTCTTTTGGCTCTATTTAGGCCTTGTGGACACTCACCAGTTTGAAGAAAATGGATCATTTCTTGTGTCCAAATCCTCATTGATGAAGATAAAAATATCATAAGTTCAATATAAAGTGATGAAACAACCTCTTTTTGTTCCTTCAAATCTGCATCAATGTGCTCACATAATCCCTTCCCTTTCACTAGCTTGGTTGTCTTGATCTCTACATCATACTCCGTCACTTTTCTAATCCAACCAACCCTTTTTTATTTCAAATATCTACTCAAAAGGAAGTATTTAAAACTAATATGAGGTACCAATATATGAATCTTGTTATTATATAACATATGCCTAAACTTCTTTAGACTTCTAACAACTAAAATTACTTGATTTTTTACATAACTGTATCTTACCTCATAGCCTTCCAATCCTTGACTAAAGAAGGCAATAGGCTGCTCTAATTTTTCTTCATTTGATTGAGTGAGCATGGTATATATTACTTATTCATTTAAAAAGGTATAAAATGTAAAATCCTTTGATAAATCAGGACTTTCAAGAGTTGGGGCTTGAGCAATAGCTTGATTGATCTCTTCAAAACTCTCCTTCCTTCTCCTTGTCCAAGTAAACACTTCATCTTTCCTTAGCATGGAGGTTAGAGGCTTGAATAAATTATAAAAGTTAGGAATAAACCTCCTTATGAATTTTTTTTCCAAAGAAACATTTCAAACCTTTCTTATGTTTGGGTAAAGTCAATGCCAAGATTGCACTCACCCTCTCAAGATCTATGGATAGGCCTTTATTTGAAACTATGTGTCCCAAAAGTTTACCTTCATGGAAAAAAAACACACACTTCTTTTGATTGAGAGAGATTCCAAACTCTTTACATCTCTCAAAAATATTCTTAAGGTGATTCAAATTATCCTTTGCATCTTTGGAGAAGACTGTGATATCATCAAGATATACCAACACTATATCATTTATTAGAACTTGAAAATCCATATCCATTACACATTGAAATGTAGCACCAACATTAGACAAACCAAATGGAATTTTTATATAAGCACATGTACCTGATTTTTTAGTTAAGGTTGTCTTATATTGGTCACTTTCCTTTACTAAAATCTTATTATACCTAGAATATACATCACAGAGTGATAACCTTTCATTGCCTGCCACAACTTGCAAAATATGTTCCGTAGAAGGAAGAGGATAATGGTCCTTCAAAGAAACTCTATTCAAATATATAAATTCAACACATAACCTAATTTCCCCATTCTTATTCCTTATTGGGACTAAGTTTTCCAACCAAGATGAATGCTTAATAGGAAAAATGATCTTAGACTCAATCAAATTTGTAAGCTCCTTTTTCATGAGAGGCTCAATCGTAGGATTGATTGGCCTTTGTCTTTGCTTGATAGGCTTATAATTCTCATATAAATATATGGTATTTTGAGCTAATTTTGGATCAAAACCCTTTAAATCACTATATTCCCATGTAAAGACATCAAAACATTCCTTACATAACTCAATGAAAGCATATCTTTCTTCTCTAGTACATACCTTCCCAAGAGAAAGAAACCTATCCTTGAAGATTTATAATCTCTCATATTTTTATTGATTAATAGACATTATTACCTTTTATTTATTCAACTTATCATCATCATTAAATATACTCTCAAGTTTGACTAATCCTTTAGGGAGCTTATTTGTCTTCAATTGTATGGTCTACCCTCCATATTGTTGTTGTAGTTTGAACTGATTCTTTGAAAAAAACTTAGCCTCCTCTTATATAAAAAGAGCTATTTATTGGTCACTATCAAACACTTTCCAATTAGCTACATTATCATGTATAGAGGGCCTTAAAATCACTTTGAGATGAGGTTGGCTCTTTTCTTTTCTTATCCCCTTTGGAACACCGAATTGAGATCCAATTATTTCCAACCTATCAACATGTTTTTTTGTCCTCTTGGTATATATGTAATGTTGAAGGCTTGGAAATATTCCACAAGATCCCACACTATATTCTTATAGGACTTAAGAAAGGAGTTCTTAGTCACATTTTGGCCTCTTACTTGATTCAGAATCAACTCAATATCACCATAAACTTTTAACTCTTTCACACCTCTTTTCCTAACCCATTCAATGCCATGAATGAGGGCCTCATATTCTACCAAATTACAAGTACAAGTTAATTAAAATATAAAATTAGAGTAGTACCTTTTCTTGGATGGAGAAACTAACATTGCTTCACCACTTGCTCCAACCTTGCTTCTTGATCCATCAAAGAATAGCTGCCACAAACAATCCATACTCTCATTTGGATTCATCCAATTTGGAACGAAAGAGACTTATTCATGAAGGAAATACACTCCAATACCAATTTACTCTATGAATTTGTAAGGATCATGTTCATAGTTCTTATCTCCCCATTCATCTAGATACAAATCATAAACTCCTTCAATAGAAGAAGTTAGAGATTGGTCCTTGTGAATCTCTACCTCATCAAGAATTTCATAATCAACATTTACAACTTTAGACATGTAGGGATCTAAATGATTGTGATAAATAGGCTCTAATTCAATATTCACCTTGGTACCATACTTTGTCTTAAAAAACATATATGACCAATTGGCTACCAAGTATCCACCTATCTTGGCTATAAAGTCTCTTGATAAACAAAGAGCAAAGTATGTGTGATATAGGAATTTGACTCAAGAGAGGATGGTAGTATGGTTCTAGTTCCAAAATGAAAACAAATTGAAAGAAACACACTAATAACATAACATCTCTAGGCCTAGACACTAGGGAGAGCTTAGTTAATAGAAACAAATGATAAACACAATTTAAAAAGTAAGGAATAAAACACAAGAATTCTTTCACCTTCTTTGGATGCTCCAAATGCCTTTTTAGTAGTGTCTTGCTTGATTTTGTGCTCATGAAGTCCTTGGCAATGGAAGCTTGACTGCTTCCATCTATCCTTGGCATCTTTGGCTTATGGCTTGGCTTGGCTTGGAATCAATTTGGCATGGTAGCACTAATTTCTTGAATCTTTTGGAACCAATTTGGCAGTATACCTTTGCATCAAAAAATCTTAGAAATGATGTTGTGAGGCCTCTTATTTATAGATTTTTGGATTTGATCAGAATCAACCTCAACCATCCATCTCAAGATTGAGATGTGTGGTTGATGATTAATTCAATTTTTGGAATTAATTTTGTAATTATTCTCATCATGAAATTGGAATAAGGGAAAATTAAGAGGCATGGAAGGTATTGATGAGGCATGGAGGGCATGAATCCTGATATTTGTGGCATTTATGGCCTAGGGATATCTTCCTAAGAAATGAGGTCACTTGATGATGCAGATATTCAATATTCATTTCCAAAAATAAGTATTCAATAATTTTCCATGGAATTATTAAGTAAGCCTTGATTTGAGTTAATTATATCTTAATCATGATTAAGCACTTTGTGCACAAATTACCCAAATTGATCAGAATGCCTTGTTATTGGTCTAAAATTTGATTTAATTAGAATTGGAAGTCACTATTAGATGTGTTGGATGTGTATTCCCATCTAAGATGTTTCTAGCAAAAAATAACAAAGGCATAAGTCTTGTGTAAAATATTTGATAGGAAAGAGAAATACAAAGCACCCAAGTGCAAACTTGGCATTTTGACTCAAAATAATTTGATCAAAGTTAGCTGGCCCATAAATTGTATTACTCTATTTAGGGATACCCTAGACAATATTGGCACTTCAATATGTTAGTTTCACATCATTTATCATGTTTTAGTGGTTTTAGGCTAAATTATGCATTTTAGGTGGAAATTAGCCAAAAGCTTTGTTGGAGGTTATCGGTGGCTAGATTTAGGTGTCTACAATTTGCCCTTTTTTGGGAAGATGTTGCAAACCATAGGCAAAGCAATGTCTTCTCAAAGAATGAGAAATGGCCTATGTTCTAAAAATAAGATAATGGTTGAAGAATAAAGATTTAAATGTTTTTGGGAAGCCTATGATGATGCCCCCTCGAGGGAGTGGTTGGCATAAGTAAGTCAGTAAACAATCTCTCAAAAATAAACAAGAAGAAAGGTGGAATTAACCCATGGTTGAGATTAATCCAAATGATAAAATGCTTTCATGCATTGATGTAAAAAGGATACTAATTTTCCCAAAGGTAATTATAATCAGGGTTAAAAGTCAAAATAATGATTTTCCCATAGGTGGTTATACTCATTAAGAGGACCTAGATTGGCTAAAGATGATTGTGCGCTAGTTAGGGTTGATTAGAAACCATAACTCAAGGATATACCTTGAAATACAAATTAAAGATAAGTAGGTCCAAAGTGATGAAAGAGATGGATAGAGGAATAAGATTGATCATTAGAAATGATTTAGTTATACCTACTAATGAGGAGATGCATGTCCTTATTAGCAATGATACAACTAGAATGGTCAAATGAGTTAATTTGATCAAGGGTGAGATGGAAGGATTTGATAAAGTTCCAATGAGAAACTTCTACAACTCCATTGATTTTAGACATTCCTGAAGCTAAGTTTTGATGTAACATGTGATGGTAGGCATCCTGATAGAACATCAGAAGACTTGGTTAAAAAATGGATAAGGACTGACTCTTGATATCCAATAAACACTCAAAAATAATACACCAATGATAAAAACCATGATGATAATATTGACGTATGAATATGGATGGACTCAAGAATAATGTGCTTGAGGAATCACACAATGAACATATATAGATTGAGTCAAGGCAACAATGCTAAAAGTAAACAAACAAGCAAGCGATCAAACAAACAAACAAATAGAAAAACAAACAAACAAACAAACAACCTAAAATAAACAAATAAACACAAAGCCTAAAAATAAAAGAAAAAGAAAACATCTTAATAATGACAATGCCCCAGTAAGGTGGATCGAGGATAACTAACTAGGATTAGATAAGACAAATATTTTTGGATTTTTGAAATGTTATGAATGTTTTTGGAATTTTGAGGTATCTTAACTTGTTAGAGAATGACAAGATACTTTCTCAAAAAATGGTGAGAGTGTTTGTCTTAGGTTTCTCACAAAATGATGAGAGTGCATGGAAAGGAGGACTGAGGTGACCTCAACATGCATTAAGCATAACCCACATAGTCTTAAAATGACCTCAATTCATAGTAATTCCATCCACACAAAAGGTAGGTAAAAACCAACTAGGTCCCAACAAGTTCTCAAATATGGTAACTGGCTAGTCAAATGAAAATAGAAATGGCAAAGTGATGCAACAATGCATGATCAAAAAGTGTTTCCCCTAGTTTGTCCATAGGTGATTATAACTAGGATATAATGGCATAGGTTAATGATACTAATTTTCCCATAGATGGTTATAATTACTAGTAAGACTAGTGAGACACTAATTTGTCCATAGTCAGTTATAATTAAGCTCACACAAACAAACTTGATAGGATGAAATATATCTTGATAGATCAACTATCACACTACTTTCATAGACTATCATTTAAACATAGACTAGATTGATTGTTAAAACTTGATTGAAATCCCCCCACAAAAGGAGTGAGAAGAACCAAAGTAACTAATATCAAAATAGGATTGGATAGGATGACAAAAAATAGGCTTTGGTCTAGATATAAATGGAATGATAGGATGATATGGTATATGATGGTCTAGATGGATTGGATAAAATGGTAAGAGGGTTGCCCCCAAGTGATGGGTTGAATGGCAAGATCTATGATAATGGTAAATAGGCATATGTAACAATGGTAATGGCATGGCAATGAAATGGTATGGTAGATGTTTCTATCCTAGGTGCAATTTTTAATTCTATTGTTCTTATTTATGGGGAGACACACATCCTAATCAACAAATAATACAAACAAAATACTTGATTATGTTAATTTTTAGCCCATACCTCATCTAAAAAGTTTCTCTGTCAAGAACTCAATGTAGATTTGGTTGTCAAGAATGCTTTTGTGATCTTTGTTGGTCATTGATTTTGATTCCTTCAAGTGTCAAGACAAAGTATCTTTATAGCCTCTATAAAGGAAAGTGTAGCCATGGATGGTAAATAAGGAACAATAATGGATGGTAGGTTTGATTATGAAATGAAATGGTAGATGATAATGAAATGTGGAATGGTGGGGAAACAAATGAAGATCAGGACTTTCAGTCACACATAATTTTGTTGATGACAGATTTAACATAACTTTGGTTGTGGTGGGGTCAAATACTTGTTTTCTTGATAGGACCACCATATTTTTTTATTTTTTGATCTTGAGAATAGCTACCATGTAATTAGGCTATAGATTGGAAGCTATTTTGATTTGATCTTTGATTTTTTCTTCATCCAATAGTGAAGAACTTTTATTCGTAGCTATTGGTGCCTCAAAAAGGTTTTCACCAATGACATTATCTTGATTGTCCCATACAACATTTGAAAAGGTTTCACTAAGGAATGTTGACTATTGAATTTGATTGTCTTCTAGCAGTTCCAAAAAAGTTTCACTAGAAGATGCTAAGTTATGACTTTGATTGTCCCCTAGCACCTTTGAAAAAGTTTCACTAGTAGAGTATTCTTCTACTACATGAATGTGGTCTTGACCTCCTTGCTCTTCTTCAACTACTATATCACCATGGATGTAGTTTAACAAAGTGTGATTCTATCAATCCAAATCAACACTTGTGAGAGATAGAATGTTAATGATATGGCTATCTTGGTTGATGGTAATGGCCTATGGAATGGTAATGGAATGGGTGTTGTCATCATAATCATCATAGAATATGCTATGAAAAATTGGGTCAAATCTTAAGTACTCATCCTCAAAAACCATATAAGGATCACAAATGTATTCAAATTGATCTGCAAGGCATGTGTAACCAATGTTGTAATATCCATAAATGTATTATTTATTTGAATATGATTCTAAATCAAGGGACTCTAAATTTGATGTTGAGACTGATGTTGATTCATATTCTAATTCTGATGCTAAATTTGATGTCGATTCAAGAGTAAAACCTGACTCTAACTCTAATTATTCATCTAATGGGTACTCTATTATAATGATGTCTTATTTTATATTTGGTATTACATAAGTAACAACTTGTAATGGCATGATGGGCTCCATAAAGACTAGTTTGTCAAACTAAGACTCCTCTAGGATGGGAAAATGGTCATGAGACAACTCCTAAGAGACTAGCTTGTCAATAAGAGGCTCTTGAAGAATAGGCACATGGTTAAGGTAATGATTTTCCCAAAGGCAGTTATAATCAGTAAAAAGTGACTCAGTAAAGACTGACTCATCAGATTGAGAATCCTTGAAAATTGGTATAAGATCAATAGGCAATTTATCATAGGCTAACTTATCATAAATGATTGATTTAACATAAACATCTTAGATTGGTTGGTTCTCTTGGCCTTGGTTTTCAATGAGTTGGAAAATACCAATTTTAAACATAGCTTGGTCTTCGAATGATTGGATCAATTAAGGTTTGGTTGGAATTGGTACTAGATGAGGAATGACTTGCAATTAGATAATGGTAGGGCCTTGGGGAACATGATTGCTCACATGAGCCAAAGGACAAAGTCCTGAGATGGTAATGATAGGGTGTTGTGTGGATTGATTGATCACATAAGCTAAATGACTAGGTCTTAGAATGATGAAGGGGTGTTGTAGGGTTTGATTACTCACACAAACCAAAGGATGAGGTCTTGGTATAGAAATGGTTAGGCATTGTGGATCTTGGTTGCTCACACAAATCAAAAGATAAGGTCTTGGTATGGAAATGGTGTTCCTCAAATATTACAGAGCTTGATAGCTCATATAATCCAAAGGAGGGTTAGGGATAGTGGATGATTATATAACAAAAGGATGTCATGGAAATTGATTGATTTCACAAGCTAAGGAATCCAAGTCTTCCTCATAAACCATATCATCCCAGTCATGATTTAACTCATAAGTTGGTTCTTAACTATGTTCTACATACTGATTATTATAAAGAAGGTATGGATTCATATCCCAAACAACATTATCTATAGTTTGTTATTCAATGATTGGATCAATTAAGGTTTGGTTGGAATTGGCACTAGATGAGGAATGACTTGCAATTGGATAATGGTAGGGCCTTGGGGAGCATGATTTCTCGCATGAGCCAAAGGACAAAGTCCTGAGATGGTAATGATAGGGTGTTGTGTGGATTGATTGATCACATAAGCTAACTAGCTAGGTCTTAGAATTATGAAGGTGTTGCAGGGCTTGATTACTCACACAAACCAAAGGATGAGGTCTTAGTATAGAAATGGTTAGGCATTATGGATCTTGGTTGCTCACACAAATCAAAAGATAAGTTTTTGGTATGGGAATGGTGTTCCTTAGATATTTCAGAGCTTGATAGCTTATATAATCCAAAGGAGGGTTAGGGATAGTGGATGATTATATAAAAAAAGGATGTCATGGAACTTGATTGATTTCACAAGCCAAGGAATCTAAATCTTCCTCATAAACCATATCATCCCAGTCATGAGTTAACTCATAAGCTAGTTCTTGACTATGTTTCACATACTGATTATTATAAAAAAGTTATGGATTCATATCCCAAACAACATTATCTATAGTTTGTTATTCAATGTCCTCTTCATAAGCCTCTTCATACCAATCAAGGTCTCGAGTTAGATCATAAGTTTCCTCATGACTTTTTTCCCATGAGTGATTAATATGAGGTGGATATAAATCTATCTCACAAACCATATTAGCATCATTAGGGTCTTAACAAAAGCCATAAAAGTAATTTTGTGTGGCCATTCTATAATGAGTCAGATTGTAATTGAATCCACCATAAGTTTAGTGAGACATATCTACATAAATGATGAAATCTTCAAAAATAAAAAGGCTTAGAGTTCTATAAACTCTGAAAAATGATCCAAAGGACAAATGGTTCAAACTTGGTCCAATTTGGTCGAAGGCGTGAAGCTGTATCTCTAATGTGGTTTGAAAGTGGAGTTTTATCTCCAAAATGGTTTATGTTAAGACTTGGCATAAAATAGTCTAACATCAAATGTCATATGCACAAAAGGTCAAGCATCTAAATAAAAATTGGCATGTCAAAGGTCTAATTCAAAGTGTTCCAGACAAGGTCTAAACTAAGAAAAGGACAAGTTGAGTTGCTAGGTCTTTTATCCAAATGTGGATTCAAAAGCTAGGCTCAGACAAAAAGTCATGTGCTAGGACTTTTGGCCAAATGATATCAAAAGCTAGACTTGAAACAAAGGTTGATGTGATTTGATTTAATCTAACAAGTTTGGAAACAACTTTGACATAAACTTGACATACAGAATCAAACATAAACATGATCAGTTGGCATAAGGCATAAGGCAAAAGGCTTTTGGAGAAAGACTATGTTTTTCCAAATAAAGACACAAATAATGATAAGGATAGGTACTAAAAAAACAAACCATCAATCGTTTTTAAATTTGGGTAATCAATTAATCAAAGTTATGCAACCCAAAAGATAAAGATATATGTATCAACCCCATGAATTGAAGCCTAAATAGAAATCAATCAATGTTTGAATCCAAACTTGACAAGGTTAATTGAAAACTCAATGTTGAAAATTAGGATTTGTCCAAATAATCTAGACAAGATTAGACACCATGATGGCACAAAACAAAGGTCCAAATGGTATACACAAAATGGTTTGAAATAAATGGTTTTGATACAATGGTGAGCTAGTCTTGAAACAAATTGAGTAGCCTAATGACATAAGAATGCTCAAATGATGTGGTCAATGTTATGTTTCAAAAACTTAAAAGGCTCAAAATGTTTTGGCATGATTTATTCAGCATAACACTACCCTCTGCAACTCAAATGACACACACACAAATAAGTTTAGCAAAAATTTTAAGGCACAAGTATGGCATAAAATGGCCACATAATGCCTCTTTAAATAAAAGAGTGACATATAGACAAATTGGTTTTGACATGGCTTATGAACAAACAAATAAAATTTAGTCTCAAAACATACCAAGCAAAAATGACCAAAATACTCTAAGTATAATCATCCAAATCCTAGCAAGGGTATAACAATGTTGGGTTGACTAGACTAGTAAGCTTTCAAATGTCTCCAGGGGAATTAATTGCACAATGACTTTCACGTCTAAAAATGCAAAAGACAAGCACAAAAATTGGGTGACCATGACATTGCCTAGTTGTAAAAAGGTCTAGTCCTTTTTACAACCACTACATTTTTTTTGCTCAGTGTAGTGTGATGTCCAAATGTAGATACATCCTGTGTGCAACTCCAAAAGAGCCAAATGAATTTAATGTTAGGAGATGAAAACCCAGGTCAAATCTTCCCTAAAGAACTTTTGGGAGGTGATAAAGTCCCCCTCATTAGCCAAGATATATAAATAAATAAATCATGAAATTAGAAAGACTTTAGAGTCATTTTTAAGATCACCCAAACTTTGATGAGTTTTTAGGGAGTGCTTTAGGTGACTTTCTTTCTAAGCATTGGACTAGGCTACTTGTAATAGGAATGGTTCTTTTGATTCCATACATGCAACATTCCTATTTTTTCTAAACAAAAATTTGATTAAACAACTATTGCAAACAAGAATTGACAAGTGTATTCAATTTTAAACCCAAAATGAAATATTTGGTAGTGTTCATTTGATCCCTTGTTCTTAGTTACAAACTTTGAACACATTCACCAAAAAAAACCTAAATTCTTTGTTAAACACCAAATCAAGGTTCCTAATTGATTTTTAAGTATGCAAAGGTGATTTAAACATGTTTTGAACAAATATCAAGCTTGATCCTGTATCAAAATTATTAGCATGTCCTTTAGCTTTGAAGCCCTTTTTAGCTTGGAACAATGAACTTTGAAAAAGTAGCTCTTGAGCCTATGTTTTTAAAAAAAACATAGTGATCGACGTTGGTTATTACCACTGATGTCAGTTACTCTAGCTAACCAAGATTTAACTGAAGTCAATTTTGCTAACCGATGTCAGTTGAGATAGGTAACTGATGTTGGTAATACTTGTTGATGTCAGTTACTGTGTAAAACCATGGAAAACAAAAATGGAAAAATAAAGTTATAAAATCAATTTTTAAGAGTTTTAAAGGCTCAAATAAATATTTTAAAGTTTTAAAATGATCTCCTTAATATGTAGGATGCATCTAGTCCCACTGGGCATGCCATTATGTGATCTAGGAATTTGACTCAAGAGAGGATGGTTAGTATGGTGTTAGTTCCAAAATGAAAACAAAATGAAAAAAACACATGAATAGCATAACATCTATAAAGTAGACACTAAGGAGAGATTAGTTAACAAAAATAAATGATAAACACAACTAAAAAAGTAAGGAACAAAACACAATAATTTTTTCACCTTCTTTCGATGCTCCAAATGCCTTTGTAGTAGTGGCTTTCTCAATTTTGTGCTCATGAAGTCTTTGGCAATGCAAGCTTGACTACCTCCATCTCTCCTTGGCACCTTTAGCTTGTCTCTTGGCTTGGCTTGGAATCAATTTGGCATGGTAAAACTAATTTATTGAAGCTTTTGGAACAAATTTGGCATTATAACTTTGCATCAAAATAGATTAGAAATGATGTTGTGAGGCCTCCTATTTATAGATTTTTAGATTTAATCAAAATCAACCTCAACCATCTCAAGATTGAGATGTGTGGTTGAGGATTAATTCAAATTTTTGAATTAATTTTTGAATTATCCTCATCATGACATTGGAATAAATGGAAATTAAGAGGCATAGAGGGCATCATGGAAGGCATTGATGAGGCATGGATGGCATGAATCTTAATATTTATGGCATTTATGGCCTAGAGATGTATTCCCAAGAAATGAGGTCACTTGATGATGTAGATATTCATTATTTATTTCCAAAAATAAGTATTCAACAAGTTTCCATGGAATTATTAATTAGGCCTTGATTTAGGTTAATTAGCTCTTAAGCATGATTAATCACTTTGTGCACAAATTACCCAAATTGATCAAAATGCCTTATTATTGGTCCAAATTTTGACTGGATTGGAATTAGAAGTCACTGTTAGATGAATTAGATACATATTCCCATTTAGGATGTTTCCAACAAAAAATAACAAAGGCACATCTTATGAAAAATATTTGATAGGAAAGAGCAATCTAGAGCACCCAGGTGCAAATTTGACATTTTAACTCAAAATAATCTGATCAAAGTTAGTTGGCCCATAAATTGCATTACTCCATTTAGGGATACTCTAGCCAAAATCAGCACTTTAATAATTCATTTTCACATCATTTAACATGTTTTAGTGTTTCTAGGCCAAATTGTGCATTTTAGGTAGAAATTAGCCAAAATCTTGGTTGGAGGTTATTGGTGGCCAGATATAGGTGTCTATAGTATGGAGGTAAATATGAAATAACCACATCATGAAGATTTTAAAAATTATGACAATAATGTAAAATCAAATTAAAATCCTTGACTACTCCCAAGGTCTTTGTTGGTGATCCATCGAATTGTATAACTCCTTTAGCCATTGGTTCATACTTGAGGCCTAGTTGATCCACTATTGACTTAGGCATAACTAAAGTATTATCCCCACTATCTATGATGAAATTATAAAATAAGTAATCACCAATGATAAAGGATATATAAAAATGATTTTTTTTATTAGTTTTATTCACTTGTCCATCAATGGGTTGAATTCCATTCACCAAGACAACATTTTCAGTCCTAACTGATCCAACTTGTTTTCCTAATCTAAGCAATTCTTTTTAAAGGATATATTTTTGTCCCAATATTTTCAATGAATCCCACAATTAAATATTCATGTTTAAATTCTTCATTTGATCCACAACATTGATAGAAGGATTGCTCATCTTGAAAGGCTCTTTAGGAGCACTATTACCTTGTGGTGTAGCTTGTGAATATGGATGTGTAGGAGGTGGTTTTGAACTTTGAAATTTATGATTATCCTACACCTTAGGAGATGAGTTAGACCCACCTACTATTTTAGGTGATGTAGGAGTCAAAATAGGTCCTTGATTTTCCCTTTGTGTCTCTTCAACAACCCTCTTTTTAGATCTAGTGTTAGAGGATACACTAGCATTAATATTACTTGAATTTCCCAAATGATTGATGGCATAAATCTCTCCATCCAAATTATTTATATGAGTAGAATTATATTATGTTTGTCTATTTTCCATTCCATTTTGCATTGCCACCTCAAAATTGGAAACTTGAGATGCTTGACTACCTTGCATTGTCATGGCTTGATTAGGCATTTCATTAGCATATGTAACTTGGCCTTGATTTTGGTCATAGGAAGGATAACATGGTTATTATTGAAAAAAATTGTTTTGAGTGAGAAAAATGGATTTAGAAGATGATGGGTCATTAGGATTGTAATTTTGATAAGGTCTAGCTTGAGTGATTTGACCTTGTCCTTGAGCATTACCTTGAAAAAGAGGCCTATTTGCTTGCCCAAACTGATTATGGGATTGATAAGGCTTGTAAATTTGAGCTTGTTGAATTTTAAGAGAATCCAATTCATTAGTAACACTTTGAAGAAAAATCTTTACTTCATAAATCTCATTGGTAGGGACAAGGTCAAAAGTTTCTTGACTATTAAGTGTGAACTAGAAATTTGACTAAGAAGAAGAGATTAGTATGGTGTTAGTGACAAAATGCACAAAACAAATTGACAAAGAACACACTAAGATAACACCTTCATGCCTAGCTATTAGGGTGAGCTTAGTAACAAAAACAAATGATAAACACAACTAAAAATTAAGGAAAAATACAAGAATTACTTCACCTTCCTTGGATGCTCCAAATGCCTTTGTAGTAGTGGCTTGCTCAATTTTGTGCTCATGAAGTCCTTGGCAATGGAAGATTGTCTACCTATATCTCTCCTTGGCACCTTTGGCTTATGTCTTGGCTTGGAATCAATTTGGCATGGTAACACTAGTTTATTGAATATTTTGGAACCAATCATGCATTATAACTTTTCATAAATTAATCTTAGAAATGATGTTCATGGCCTTTTTATTTATAGATTTTTATAAATGACTAGGATCAACCTAAACCATCCAGCTCAAGATTGAGATGTGTGGCTAAGGATTAATCCAATTATGCAATTAAAATTGTTAAATAGGCTCATAAATATTTGGTATAAAAGATAAATTAAGAAGCATGGAGGGATTTGATGAAACATGAGAGGCATGAATCCTGATATTTGTGGCATTTATGGCCTAAGGATGTCTTCCCAAGAAATGAGGTCACCTAATGATGCATATATTTAATATTCACTTACAAAATAAATTATTCAAAAAGTCTACATGGAATTATTAATTAGGATCTAATTTAGTTTAATTGGCTCTTAAGCATGTTTGAGCACTTTGTGCACAAATTATTCAAATTGATTAGAATGCCTTGTTATTGGTCCAAAAGTTGACTAGAATTTCAGATGCATTGGATCCATTATCCCATTTAGGATGTTATTAATAGCATATAAAAATTCATGTGTCTTGTGTAATAGATTTGAAAGGAAAGAGAAATCTAGAGCACCTAGGTGCAAAATTGGCATGTTGACTTGGGAATGATCTGATCAAAGTTAGCTAGCCCATAAATTTTATTTCCCCACTTAATGATACTCTGGCCAAAATTAGTACTTGAATATATAAATTTTAACTCATTTAATGTGCTTTAGTGTTTTCAGGCCAAATTGTGCACTTTGGTGGAAATTAGTCAAAAACCTAGTTGGAGGTTATCAATGCCCAATTTTAGGTGTCTACATTAGGCAAAGGAGCCAAGGTAGGTAATGTAACTTGACTAAAAGGCTAAAAATTAGGGAATAATGGCATTGGTGGTCTAGGATCAATCTTTTATGCATTTATATCTATCTCATAAACACAAGGTAGTGTATTCCCACCCATGGATTAGATCATCATGGCTATATCACTATTTAATGCTTTTAGGTAATACAAGAAGGCATAATTTGGAGTAGGTCTCACAAGGGTTGGGATCCTATCCCATGTATTTCTAAATATAGAGTTAAAATATTTCATAAACTCTTTAGGATCCTTCTTGATAGTGTCCAATTGATTAGCTAGAGATAAATAATCACTCTTCTCTTCAAACCTCTTATATGATAGATTTCTTAGTTAATCCCATGAAGTAATGAAAATTTTAGGTAGAGTTCCATACCAATCTAAAACTTTCCCTTTAAAAGTCAATGCTAATATTCTGATAGCCACATTCTCTTGCGTGATATTATGGATGTTGTAGAAGTTTGCCATGTTTCTAATATGTTCAATAGGAGTAATAGGACTTTCTCCACTAAAATATGGAACACTCTTAAGGGTTACTCCAGGAATTTGGTTATATTAGGAAAGATTCAAAGGAGATGATATGGTAAAGGCTAAAAAAGGAAGGTTTATAGCCATATTGGAATGTAAGATATGTGTATTAGGGGTTGAACTAAGTAGAAACATAGATTTATTAAACATCAACTCCCTTAAATAAGGATGAGTATTCACAAATCTAAATATTTTGATAGAATTCAAAGGTAATTTCATAAAATCAAAAGGTATACCTTTAGTAATAGACCTAGTGGACACATTTGGCATGGAAATTAAGGACTGATCATTAATAAAAGAATTGTAAACTTAGTGGAATATCTAGGTACTGAATGTAGATGTTATTGTGACTATAACTATGCCAAGACTAACACTAATCTTGGACAATCTTCTAGGACTTAGAGTCCCATCATGCATGCCAAAAGCTATTGTCACTTGGATTTGCACCCTTTGAGAAGATATCTCAGCTCTCCTCATCTAAGTGGCACAATGGAAACATCTCACTTGTTTTAGGTGATCAATTTGGTGAGATGAATCTCTAGAAGGGCTAGTTCCCTTGATGCACTCTTTAAAACACTCTTTCACTTGTCAAATTTGCATGAAAAGGATTAATAAGAAAAAATTAAAAAGATAAAATTTGATTCACCAATATTTAATTTCCTCCTATTGATTGGACTTATACTACGTAGAGCAATACAAAGCTTATTTCACACAAAATTCAAAACACAAGACAAATTATTAAATTAATGTTTCATATGCTAGAAAAGATCATCTTCTGCTAGACATGACCAAAAATATTGCAACAAAACTCAATTATACAGCATGTAAGTAGGAAAATTCACTCTTTTATTTCTTCAAGAGTCATTTAAATACAAAATTTTCCAAATTTTCACCATTAACCAATGTATGCTACTCAAAAGAGCCAAAAAGGTCAATATTTATAGCATTTGGGAGAGAGGCGAGACAAAGGAAGTATAAAGGTCTCTTGGAAACCTATCAAGATATAAAAATAGGTTAAATATGCATTAAAAATATTTTTTAAATTAAAAATTCAATTTAGATAATTCCAAGTGTCCATACAAGTCATAAAACTTATGAAAAGTGGCATGAAACTCCTTATCTTGGCTCAAAACACTGCCTTCATCATTTACACCTACTTGAACATCCCAAATCTAACTAGTTAGAAGTATGATTATTATAATGAGATTAAATGCTTTCATACATTCCTCTTCATGCATTATTTTTAGTCTTACACATCTAGAACCTTGTGAAAGAAAGCCATCATTGCTTGTAGTCTAAAAAGCTCCTTTTTTAGTCACCCCTCACACTTGGCCTCAAAATTGGCTTCAATTTTACATGAAAATCCATGGGAGGGAGTGTATAACACTTGTAAAAACTTTACATGGCCTTATAATACTTAGGTACACCTTAAAAAGGCTCACACTTGAAGTTTTCACCCTTCTCACAATTGTGTTCACTATGCTAGTTTTGACTAGCTGAGATGAGAGCTATTATTCAAACACTTATAAGTTTTTTAAAAGAATTATATGGAAATAGTGAGCTATTAAAATTCATTATATTACCCCTAAACAATATTTCATTTCTTATATGTCCCTATAACCTACATAATGCATAAAATAGTCAAATAAATCCATTCTGTACTATGTTTGTATAGGTAGGGTAGCACAAACATTAACGAGGAGGAGCTCTGAATATTCTTCTACAACATCTAATTACTTTCATTTCCATTACATCCCATCTATATTCATCTCCCTCCTTTTCTCAATTGGGTCTTCCCAAGGGTTTAGTAAGGGTTTTAGATAGTTTTCTTCCTTAAGCTTTGTTCATATATCCCTGATATTGGAACTAACAAAAAAAGCCACAAACATGATGTTAAGGGATCCTAATAATATATCCAAACTCCTTTTTCCTCCATGCATGTCCTCATAAAATATATGAGCATTTAAAAATATCCTATCGAGCTTGTTTTCACCTTTCCTACATGCTTGGATTATCTTTAAGATAAAGATAACTTTACTATAGGTTTATTTACATAAAAAATATATAAAATATGTATAAATACATCTCATAAACATTATAAAACTATCTAAGACACTCACTAGGATCTAGAAGTGAAGTTGGACCCCCAATTGGCTCTAGGTCACTTTAAGGCCTAATAGGCTTAGCATGCACCTTATTAGCCTTGGCTATTTGTATTGATTTATCATGTATATGATGGTGTATTACTATTTTTCACACCTTATAAAATCTTAAAAATTCATCACATAACCTCCCAAGCACTCCTTTTCATCTCTTTCTTTCATTTACCAACTAGGCCTAATTGAAGCTTATCTAGTTGGACTATGTGCAAGAGTGTTTTGGTCATTTTGAGAGGTATAATACTGAATTAATGATTCCTATCACCTATTTAACCTTAATACACCTAAAAATATTTTTTATTGATATTTAAAAATCCTTATATTAAGTTTCTCACCCTCTTTGGCTTTGATTTGCTTATTTTACCAAACCCTAATTTTTATTGACTAGCTAACCTCTGAGACAAAATAATGAGGTAAATCCCTATCCCTCAAGGAAAAATGAATATTTCAAGAGTTTTATTAGGTAATAATTATTATTTTTACCAAATATATTATCTGGATTCATCCAATTAGGCACCTAACCAACTCAAAATGCCCAAAAAAGGCCTCCAAAAAGGACTATTTTTTGCATTTTTTAGTTCTAGCTAAGAATGACACCTCAATGATAACTCCAAGATTTTTAGGTATTTTAAACATGTTACCCACATATAATTAATTCTCAAAAATCTTTTATTTCACCCAAAAACACTCCTTTCATTTGGATTATTCATTCTTATCCATTGAGCAACATGGGTTTCCTTGTGCAACTATATGGATTGCTACCTTGGGCTAGGAAGAAGAGTGGGTGGTCAACTTGAAAAGAGTCCTATATTATTTTTAAACACTATAATTAACTATAATTAACCGTTTTAAAACTAATATCAAACCCTCTTCTACCTCTTAAGCATACTCACCTCTTACCTTCACCAAGACTGCACACTCAACTGTAGGTACATATAGGGCTTTAAAAGGTCTAGGTAAACTTGTTTCATCATTATAAGAGTTCATGGAGGTGATAATGATATTAATGGAGGTTTTTAAAAGATATTTAATAATTTTAACTCTACCTACACCCTTAATATGCACTTTGAGTTCACAAACTGAGTTTTCCTTGTCATGATTGTGAACCCTACCTTCTTTGATTCTTATAGGTATGCATTTACTTATTTGGAACTTAGCCATGATGTTTGATGATCTTCCTTGAATCTTGGTAATCACATAGTAATTTTTGATACTTTAATTTACCTTTAAAATTTTAAAACACCATCAAAACACCTATGCCAACACATTGTCTATTTGTTCTACTATAGGTGCATATTTCCCTGTAGAGGGGCACCTATAGGTGTCCATGGACTTGAAAGATATGCATTCACATCATAATAGTGAATCTCATGTTATTTTTATATCATTCCATAAATTTAAACATTCTATCCAACATGAGAGTGTGTTTGTTTTCTCTTGGGATATCAAATGTCATTTAAACTTCAAACCTATAGATAAGAATGTAGGGTTTCAGTGTTTTTGTAAGCAACTTTGAGGCTACAAACTTATATATTTTCCTCACTTTATGAATTTCATATTTGGCATGGATACTCTCTATGATATTGGATACAATTTTCACCAATCTAAATTCTCCATAACTCTTGGAAAACATGTTATAGCCCCCTGGACTTCTATTTTCACATTTTTAGGAAACCATCCCTGAACTTAGTCCTTGCCACCTCCTAACTATTTACCTTTCCATTTATCCATTTGATGTTTCAAATAGGTCAAATTTGGGCCTTATAATATTTTAGTATTTTAAAAATGACCTTAACCTGCTCTAAAATACCTATTTAAGGACCTTCATAGTTCTGAGGTACTACCTATAGGTGGACATTAGCATACACTGGTAGTAAGCATGAAATTTTGGGTAGCATGCATGAATGAATAGTTTTATAAACACTTTAATGCCTTCACCAATTATTTCAATTACCCCCTTATTGATCTTAAGATATTTAAACACATATCAATTTTCCCACCTCTCAGCGTGATGTCATCAATGAAGGCTTATGTATGTGTATATGGGTTGAATGTAGATAGTGACATGAAATGGAGAAAAAGTGTGGATGAAAGGCCTCATGAAAAACTCAAATTCATTTCCAATCCTTAAATTACATTATTTACACTAATTAAATCTTAATACCAGTTCCAAAACATCCCTTTCAATGTGAAAACCATTTGCAAACATATGGAATAGAGTAGGAAGGTATAACTAGTGATTGGTTGGTGTGGTGAAAGAGCTTGTAACAAGTCTTACACTTTATAAAACATCCAAAATAAATATCCTATACTTATGATGTCTTTAATAAGTTAATACACCCTCATTACAATTCCATGAATAATCTAGACAAATCTCATACATGTAACTGCAAGTGGGAAAGAATAAAAAGTTGACTATGAGGAATGGCAAGATTGAAAGTTGCTCCAATGTATGATGTGGTGAAACCAAACATGGAAGGGAGGGAAAATTTAGAATTAAAACATGTATAACATCATATTATATCACATGAGACCTCTATAGAATACTACCATTCTATAATAAAGAAGAAATTGACTAAAACTTCATAACAGTGACACCTTCCTATAGCATGAGACAACTTGCCCATAAAAACATCATGAAACATTAAAAAAAGTATGGAGATAATTTTATAAGGTATCCAACATCCTATAGATAAAATATCACCAACTAGTTTGTATGGAATTTTTCAAAATGGAGCAAAACCTATAGGGTGTAGGAAACAGTGAAGAAAAAAACATAGTTAGCTTGTAAAGGATGGTTCATAAAGCATGGTTTAAAAAAATTGAAAATATTGTTATGTAAATGGATATACCTAATTTTAATACCACCTCCAAAAAGTGTTTGAACTGAAACTCTTTCTACTAGCCATAATAAGCATGAACCTATTGGTCACTTCTGTGTGTCTAGAAAGATAAAGAATGAGCAGATTAGTTTTAGCTTAAAATGACACTTTCAGAACATGTAAAGTATGGAAATTAACTTTAGGAAGATGAAAATTCCTTCCATGATATTCTTCCATGTGTCACCTTCCCCCATGGGTTGTACAAATGCCAGATGCTATCTTTTTCAATTGGTTTCTTAAATTTCAATTATTTAACCTAGAATATTTTGATGGAACTAACTTTCCTAATAGGTAATCTAACCTCATAGATGTTTTAAAGTAAAATAGGACACTTGGACACATTATTAATGTGCCACTTGCATTTATGACCCCTAAAAGCCCACTAAATGACCCAAAATGATAGATAAACTTATTTGACATTGACTAAGGCTAAAAATACATTATATAACATCAAATTAACTATAATATATCATATAACAAAGTATTTGACCCCTAAATATCTAAAAAACCAAGTTTTTTAAACCTATAGGGGTCCAAATTTGACCTAAAAGTCAAATTTGGTCAACAAATAATATGAAAACAAGTGTCTATTGGTGTATTCTTTATTTTATAAGGATATACATATTCATGAGTTTTATCAAGGTTGACATTATTCTACTTTGGTTGAACTAAGTCTATATGTAGTTGACTAGGCTGTTATTGATCATGTAGGTTTGGGTCATGTGTATTGATTGGGATAATTTTATTAAGACATCCACCTCCTCATAATATTAATTGAGAGGTGTAATCCAGATACATGCACCTTTTGGCTTCCCAAAGGTGAGATGATAGTCACCTTGGAGGATGTATATCAAATGTTTCAACTACCTATTAGAGGTGAGCAAGTTTAAGTTGATGGATATGGAAAATGAGGCTATATTTAGTGTTCTCATGTATATTTCACTGGTCAGAGGGATCCATATGTAGATCCAATAAATATGATTCATTTTTATAATATTATTAGAGGTGATGTTCCATGATTGTAGAAGTTTATGTATGATTTTTAGGATTCATTTTGGTTGTGAATGGTGATATAGTTGGTATATAGTAGGAAGTGACCTTGGCACCCTATCCATAAAATCAGACAATATATAGTGGGCTTAGACCTCATGATAGGTTAGAACTAATGGTTATAGATCTATCTCCATGACCAACTAATGAGAGATATCCCATGGTTCCCCTAATTATAAGGGATGATGAAAGATGTATAGATAACTATATGCAGTGGTAAGCTGGAACCTGATGGCCACTATTATTTCCTATTGTAGTTTCCCCCCAAGTGTCATTACTATGGCACAAGGGGGTACAATAATATAGATAGTTGGGGATATAAGTAAGTGTGACCCTATGGTACAAATACCAGTGGATGAGGTAGCCATTAGGGCCACTTTTGAATACCATAATTTTTAATTTTATATTTTTATAATGTTAAATAAGGTATTTTATTCCATAGACATTGTTAACTTATATTATATATCTTATGTTTGTAGGTAATCAAGAGTGTGAGATGATGGTGTACTAGATGATATAGACCCTTAGATGTAGCATACCCATGAATATAGCTAGATATAAATTTATTGAGAGGGTAGTTTAAATTACATGTGCTCATACACCATTATTTGATCCTATAGAGAGAGGGTTATGGTGGCATACCATACTACAACCACTGAGTGTGAGGAGCTATGTGATAATATAGATAAATAGGATATTCTATAATGTAGTGCCATGGAGGTCATGCATGGTCGTGTTAGTCAATATTTCTCATCACAAACTAAATGGGTAGAACAAATTTACTATTTTCATTTGAATCATCCAAAGAATAAGTAGTACTTTAAACATTATAATCACTTAGAGAAAAAGGCACATATTTAATTTCATCAATTTTTACATCATGAGAGGTAGAGGAGGAACATTTAACTTCTTTGACATTTGCATCATTAGAGAGGGGAAAATCACACTCATTTTTTGAAATAAAATAAGGTATGCATGTGACATTTTGATTTTGAACATTATGAGTGTTATCATTTTGATATTGATTATCTCTTAATCATAAAATATATGTATAGGAGAAGTTTCATAAGTAGGAGGAATGTCATCATGTTCATAACCAAGAGTAGAGACATCATGATCACTTGTTTGCTCATTTATATGTGCATTAGCATCATTGATTTTTTCATTATACTAGTTGTAAGGAAAAGAGGATTTATTCTCTTTTTGATGTTCTTGTCTTTGAATTTTTAGAGGGTTTTCATATACATTGATCATTAGGTGGATTGAAGTAGTGATCAAAATTAAGTTTCCTTTCATAATTTGTTGTTAGGGAATCCATAAGGGATATAAGGTTTAAGATGACTATAAATAACACAACCAATAGGGCCAAAACAAAGATGTAACTAAGCATGCCTAAGATATTCCCATATAAATAAAAGAGAAATTAAATCTGAAAATAAAATACATAAATCTGAAATGAAGTGATTTATGATGGAGATAACCCTGCATGAAAACTAGGGTTTAGGCTCGATAACAAAGATCAGGTTCACCAAATGTTCTATGTGCTTTTATAGTTTTAAAAGATAATACACAATTAATAAAAAAATGTTTAAAGGGAATGACAATATTCAAATATATGCTAGAGTACAATCAATATTTTATATTTGACTAATCTAGCATGTGCAAAAAATACAAGTATAAATTAGCTAAGGGATGAAAGAGAGCATATCTTGTTTGATATTTTATTTGAGATATGACAATGATCAAGAGTCATCATAGGGATATATTAGGGATTTAGAATTTATTAATTCTAAGTTATGACTATTTTTGACTTTTGGACTATTAGGTTATTTGTGGATAGTAATGTTGATGCATATGTTCATCTCCGACATAAGTTTCTAGTGATAGATATAGATATGAGTCACTTTAAATTTGTACCAAACCTTCACTATCCTTTTCATGACTATTATGTATGTTCCTTCAACTTATGTTCGCGATTGTTCTATATTTATCCAATGATAAAACCCATAGTTTATTTACATTGGACCTCCTATAACTTGGTAAAAGGGGTTAAAAAGTGAGTGGAGTTAACCCTAGCAACCCCTATTATTTTTAAGTGATGCCTACATATCCAATATTCTAAGGAGGGGCTTAAACATGCATGTAGGTCTCCCCTACGTATGTGTGTGGAATTGTAGCTATGAAATATATGATCTTTCTCCTAGTAACCCTTGGTATAAGTGATACAATAGTATATTTTGACCTTTTAAATGCTTTAGATGTTCAATTTAATACTTTAGGGAAATTTGATAGAGGGTAATATAATATGCTTTCTAATTAAAACTTGCTTCATCAAAATCATTAGGTATTATAATTAGACCATAACATTTGTATATATAAGAACCTATTGATTTGGAATTAAAACCTAGTGATGTGTAACAATATTACCATAACATGGGTAAAGAGGGATAAAAAAAGGTCACAAATTGAAAGATATAGAAAAGGATAAAAAGATAATCCTAGACAATTGTGTCATAGTTAGACACTAATGTTGATGCTAGTGTCCTCAATTGATGCAAGTGTTCAGGGCCTAAAAACACACAAATAATAGAAAATAATAGATAGAGATCTCTGGCATACATTGGATAAAGAGAAATAACATAATAAATAGGCCCAAGGGGTAGGTAAATCAAGTAAAATTAAGTAGAACTAAAGAGTTCCACTAGAGACTGCATCATTAGATGTCTAATTCTTAGTCAAAATGTATATACATACAAACATGATATAAACATGTGTACTTTTACCAAAATTGGTTTCTACAATATGAGACTTTGGGAAGGCCAATCACTTAATATTTTGTGCTCATTTGATGCATGTATCTAGAATTTTGGTGCTTAAATTATTCATGCAATAACTTGTTGAGTTTGTTGGCATGAACTATCAAATAAGATCAAGTGGATAGTTAAAATCCGTAAAATATGTAGATATGTAAACCATGATCCATATGTCCTATAACAACAATATCTATAGATAAAATAAATACTAGATTACAAATTTTTTGAGAGTAAACTCAACTATCTTACCAATTCTAGAGTGATAAATTTGATACACTAACAAGACACTGGTGGAATTTTTTTAACATAAAGCACATCATTTATACTACCATTTTATAATTGGAAAATACCAAACCTTAGTACATTAAATCTAGAATAATTTCCCACCTCTATCTAGGAAGTGTTATAATAGGAAAAAATAAGAAAGAATATCCCAAGATTGTGTGAGATGATGTGCATCTCTAGACTCAACAATCCAATGCTTATGTGGTGCAATGGATGCCTGTGAACTGAGTGTTTTCCCCTTGCCAATCAAAGGAGGAGTAATAATAGATATTTTGTGTTACTTTTATATAGCTTCCAATGCTTTCATATTCTAAAAAAATGAGACTTAGAATGATTGGCACTACCACAATAGCTACAAATACCATAATTCTTCTTATGTTTCCATTATTATTTTATTTTAGGGGGTTTGGAAGACTTAGAGGACTCATTATGTATATAATTTTTAGATGGTTTAGAGGATTTAGAGTCTTGAGAGGATGAATATTTAGGTTTGATTAAGGGTGTAGTATTTTTCTTAGGTTCAAGTACATTTTTAGCTACTAACCACAAGTGCATGACTAGGGCTAGGAAGTGCATCAAGAGTTATAAGTCTAGTCTATTCCCTAATGAGTTGCTCATAAAACACTTAAAAAAAAGGCAACTTAAATTCATCACCCAAATCACATGGTGGAATAAAAGGTAAATACAAATATGTTAAAAATCGCCTTCAACTTATCAATCTTATCATTACCAACTACGTGTAATTGGGACCTAAGATGTTTAAATTTAGTAATAGAATATTCAATGGTGAGTAAATAAGAGGGTGAAAACAAGGATAGTTATGAATCTAAATGGAGCATTTTGAACTCATTTACCTTTCCAAATAGGGTGTTAAATTTATCCCAAGCTTATTTTGGGGTTTTAGTATCATTAATGTGAAATAGTAGGTTATTATAAACATTGAGGACAATCATTCAAAGTGCCTCATCATGTTTTCATGCTAATAGGTAATGATATTTCTCAGAATTAAAAGTTGATGCAATGTTATTCATGATGCACCAAAGTCCCTTTTATTGGATAAGATGCTTCATTTTTTAGTTTCTACACATGATTGTTGGACATTGTGAGAGGCTCAAGCAAGTGCATGTCCTTCAAAACTTATTTTTTACAATAATATCAAGTAATTGATTTTTCCTATTAGAAATGCTTAATTTTCAACTTTTACAACAATTTGTAAATAATAACACCTTATAAAAAATTTGAACATTTTATCTACCCTTAGAACATGTTAATTATTTATTTAGTTTTAAATTACCCTCCCATGGCTTAGATTATTTAAATTTTCAATAAATAACACATTGTCATGGCTTTTGACTTAATTGTAGGACGTAATAATTAATAATTACTATTTATCATTCTTTAAAACTTGATTTTTATTTATGATGTTCCAAATGCTTCCAAATGATAATGAATCTAAACATAATTTTTCAAATTTTGAGAGCTTCCATGTGCCTCTTTGTCCAATGCTAAAAAACACTTCACAGGAAACAACATATTAAGTAAAATGTGGAAAAATTAGACCTAAATTAATAGTTATGTAGGATGCATTTGTTGTAGGAAATAAGGCTTAGATAGATTAAATAATGCGAATTCGAAATATCAAACATAGGTTGAAGTTTGATTTCAAACAGAGTCTTAAAGAAAATAATTCATAATCACTAAGCAAGACACCAAAAATGAGCCAAAAAAAATTCTAGAGACATCATGCCTAAAAAACTACTACAACAGTATTAAAAACACCCTAAATTTATCGATACTAAATGAAATTTAAAAATACATTTTTTTTGAAAGTATTAAATCAAGATGCTCATAAGCCAAAAACCATTTCACAAAATATTTTCCAAGTTTAGTTTATGAAACAACAATGTGTTTTTGAAAAAATCACATTTTTCATGATGCCAAAAAAGAGAACGTTGGAAATTAGAGCAAGACATTAAAAGGGTAAATTGTTTGGCAACATAGTTGAATGGAAATATGTTTTATATGTTTCTAAGGAGATGATGCTCAAAAAATACCAAAAACATTTCTTGATGAAAATCCCTTTGTATATGGTCAAGAGATATTGATTTTGGATTGTGGGCATGTTCTTATACTCTGATACCATAAAGGTGATAAGAAATAGATGCAAAAACCATGGTCTATCCAAAGACAAAAACCATAATAAATAACTATGTTTCCATGAGTAACACTCAAGCATAAAAGGATTGAAATATCATTCATATTTTTAAATTAAATACAAAAGGCTCTCTCACAAGTTGTTGATCTATGATCATTAGATGAATGCACAAGTACATCAGTGACAATAAATAATTACATGAGAGAGCAGGAGAGAAATCTACAGATATCTACTCCTAGAATGTTCATGTGAAACTTTTTATATTAAGAATATTAAATCTATCTATAATATGCCAATACATAATACATACAACTAAGAGTCAAAAAATATAGTGTGACAAGTGTCATTCAAATATCAAGTACATTTATTTATTTTCTACATATAACAATAACTATTAATTTCATAATTTGAGCTTAACTAATCTATGCTATATTCTAATGATGTAATAAAAGATCATATTTTTCTTTTGTGACTATTATTAATGATATTTTCCTTCTTTTCATTTTTTCCCTGATGTATTCCCCTTATTATTAGATTCATTTTGGAAGAGAAGTGCCATTACATAGCAATTTGATGATTTCATTCACCTCTTTTGAATCATACTCATTATTAAAATGATAATACAAAGGAGGAGAATAAATGAGAATTATTTTATTCATCACATATGGTAAAATATTTAGATAGAATATGAAACAAATTAATGCCATATGTTTCACTAAAAGTTTGCTTTTATTTCTTTTAGAAGAGAGTAGAACTTGAAAGAAGGGTGAGGTAAGAAGAACTTGGATGTGGTTTGTGCTTCGTGATCTAGATGGGTATAGATACTCCTCTTTGGCTTGAGAGGATGACCTAAAAATAAGAGAAAAACTAGAAAAGGGTAGATTAGTTAGGTAGGTGGGTGGATTGCCTAGCAAATGCTAAATCAAAGAAGTACAAGACTCCCTTGGAAGTCTATCAATCCACCTTTTAAATATTTTAATGTTAAGTAAAGTGTTGATAAAAAATGTTTGCATAAGGTAATGAAAGTAGTTAATAAAAATGAAATAAATACTTTTCATGAAATAATGTGTTCTAAAAAAATAACATTAAAAGGAAATGTTAACCTATCAAATAGTAAACTTGTTCTACCCTTCTTTGGTTTAAGTTATTATTGTTGATTTTGTGTTGTGACATAGGTTGAGAAATATACCTTTTAATTGAGGTGAATAGGTGTTTTAAGCTTGCTATTTTGGGTGAAATAAGTTACACAGTGACCATTTTCAGTCAGGGCTAACCATCACTAATTAGGGTATGATCATTGGCAATCAGGGTTTATCATTGATGGTTGATAAGTGACCATTAATGGTTGAAGATGACCACTAGAAGTCATTGTGGGTTTAGATGGTGTGTTGGTTCTGGATAGAATTGACTTGGGTTAGATTAGAGAAGGGTTTTATGGGTTGCTTGGGGTGGGTTAATGGTCATGAAGACTAGGGGGAGCCTCAAAGATGTTCAGGTTAGGGGTTTGACACTCAAATGGCTAAGAGTGATCAATGGGTGTTTTGGTGGAAAAGACAGTGTCTAGAGATGTGGAACTCTAACATAAGAAGGCTATCGAGAGAGGTGAAAGTGGGTACAAGCTTATAACTATTAAAACTAAATAACTAAATTTAAAATAAGAACCAGAAACTTAGCTTGTTTTTGACAGTTGCTTAGCTTGAATTGGTCCTAGAGTGGAGTTAAAGCTACTTGAGAGCCTATAGCTATATGGGAAAAGTGATAGTACCTAAATCTTTTGTGTTGGGATGATGCAGTGTTTTCTAAGTCTCTAGACTAGTTTTAGTTCAGATTTGGTTCACCAAGAATTGTTAGTTGTTGCTCTCAATGATTCATGTTCCATCCTCTATCCTTCCAAACTCTCTATCATGGGTCTTGGGCTAATGTTATGTAATCATCGATGGTCTAGGTTAACCATCAATAGTCTAGGGTTAAACATTAATGGTTAGGTAGAAAAAGTCAAAATGGATACAATTATCCATTTGCACTAATGATTGGTGGTTCAAGCATTAAGAAATGATCTAAGGTTAATAAAGGGAGCATAGGGATGCATGAGGAAGAAGTCTAGGATGGTTAGGGCATTAAATGCTAGGGTAGAAATGGTCCTTAGGCTAGCTATTGATAGCTTAGTCATGGTGGGTAGGTGAGGTGTAAATAAGATTAACTAATTTAATTAAATAATTAATTTAGCTAAAGGGGTAAATGGGTGTGTTAATAAACTATTTATTATAACAAATCTAACCCAAGAGGGACAAAGGGACCAAGGGGTGATTAAAAGGTTTATGTGACATCTAGAGCCATAGTGTATGGTTTTCAAGTGTCTACATTTTCCCCTTTTTGTTATGTATTTTGTGTCAACATGTTTCAGAAAAATATAATCTTGGTGAAAGGTTAGATGCCCCAAGTATGGGAGGAGGTGTTCCCCCTCAAATTAGGAATCAATAAGGTGAAAATGAGTCTAGTTTAGGTTTGATAAGTGGGTAAGAGAGCGATAAAGTGGGTGACAAGGATGGTTGGGAATTTAAGCACGAATGGTGTGCAAGAATATGACTAAGTATGATATCATAGATCGTGCATATACTAGGCTACCATAATTGAGGTAGTTGGTAAAATAGGGTCAGTACTAAAAGGATAGGTGAGAGGGTAACTAGGCCACAACATTAGGCATAGATGATATGGGTTACTCCTATAAACTTAAGTCTCTTAGTGAAGGTTTTTTTGGTCTCATGTATCCAAAAATAGGGTGTGATCTTGAGAATACAAAATGGTTGCAGGTGTTGAGACTGCAAAGGGTTGTGCTCTAAGGCACCTAAATGGTAGGGTGAAAAACTAGCATAAGGTTGTCAAACATGGTAAGGTAGTCAATGCAATCAAAATGACCAAGGCAAGGTGGGATCACAAAAAAGTGTAGAAGGTAAACCAAAATGACTAAGGTTGAGGTTATTTGGTTTGTTGAAGGAGAATAAGGTGCTCTCCAATAGGTGGAATTATTGTGGTAATTTTGTTGTTTGAAAAGGTTTGGTTGGATGGTGTTCAAACTAGTTGCCCAATTTGGTATACCAATTAGTTTAGTTAAAATTGGGGACCCATGCTCTAGTGTAAGGGTACAGAGTTCGTGGTTAGGGTTTCAAGACTCAAAAAGGGAAGACACGTGCCCTTTTTAATAAGTAATCATGAAAGTAGAATAAGGAGTATAAATGTTCCCATTATCAAAGACCAAAATGGTAAGATGGGTGGGCTTATAGACTAAGCCCCTTTCATGCTCTACATTATTTGTTAAAAATAAGTAACTTGATCATGAAGTTTCAAGTAAGCTCAAAATCCCTTGGTTTGTGGAGGGTAAAAGGGAGATGAAAGGTAGGTGGATGAATGGTAGTGTAACCTTCTTGTTGGGATGGATTTCCCCTTTTATAGGTGACCTAGGAACCATTATAGATAAGTCCATGTCATTATGCTAGGTGTAGACTGATTGATGCAGGAAGTCTTCCAATGCTATTATGAAAGATGATTGTAACTTTCTTTGAGATTGATTTATTTTTTACTTTGACTTTTGACTTAGGGTCTTTTACTTGCTTTTATTTGATGGGTTTGGGAAGTTGATCGATGTGGGAAGATTCCAAGTGATTACTTATTTTGATAAAAGTTGACTTAGCCATCCTTCAAAAGAGTGGTCCAAATTTTGGATTTGTTTGTGTTGATAGATGTCCTTCAAGGGAACAATATGCAATGTTTTAATTTTTTGACCCAAGTGATATATTGGTATTCTAAATGGATTTTTATGTTGGTTGTAGACATGGACAAGTCTATATAAGCCTACGGTCTTCCTATATGGAGGCAAAACCAAAGCACAAGAAGGTTGATGATGGGTAAAAGAGGTTTAAGTGACAATGATCATGAAGATTCATCCTATAAGGGACATAAAGTACCATGAGAATCATGCCATGGATAGAGCCATGGTACCCATGTTTAGGATTAGGATAAGGCTATGATGGATATTCACATGATCCTATTTTAATTGGTTGTCTTTAAAATAAGTAAATAAAGGTGGTTGAAAACAAGGGATGTGCTGAGTGTGGAGCCCTTTGGGGATATTACATGACCATGGGGATATATTTTTGGGTCCTAGAGAGCTCCACAAATGTGAGAAGTGTAGTTTTCCCTACTCCACCTTTTGTGGAACCGTGCTCTAGATGTGAGTGGAATATTCTTTGTATTTATTATTTTTATGTTTCCATATTTTATGGAGTTAGTTATTAGATGCCTATTTTCCATGTTGACTTCCTTATTTTGAGGGAGCTAGTTGTTTATTGGAAAAGAGGATGACTTTATTATTTCAAAGAGTTAATTTTGATCACATGTTGGAAAATGTGCTTTTAAATGTGGAGAGACAAACTTGGCATGTTCCTCTTTGGATAGGCTTTTGGATGAACTTGATGAGGTGGAACTGAGGTGTCTTTTATTGTATGATGCTTATCATGGATAAGCATGCCAAGTTTCTTCTATTTTATGGATTTTACCTCATTTTCTATATATACAGGTGTGGTATGGCCTTTAGAGGTTGATGATTTATTTACAAGGTGTGTCTTTGAGGATCAGAGTCAAAGTGTAGATGTTTTTTTACAAAGTGCAGGTGTTTATTACAAGGTGTGGTATAACAGCTTGTGAGATACAATATTATGCAGGTGTAGGTGAAAGTGCAACATTTATTTGTGAAGCATTTTTTACAAGAGATTTTATATCTTTATAAGAGTTCATTGTAATCTTGTTTTTGGATTATAGTTTTATTTGAGGTCTTTCTTAGTGGATGTAGTCCACATTAGGTGAACCATAGTAGATCTATGTTCTTTGTGATTTTTATCTTATTCTCTCTATTTATGCTTTCATAATAACTATGATTTGATGAATGTTTTCTTATGCATGCTAGTGAATAATTTAGATATGATTTATGGTCATATTAAATCTAGTTTAAAGTTTTTTAATTCCTAAAAACTAGTATTAGAGCCATTGGTTGTGTTTTGTTGAAGTGGTAAATCACAGGAAAGGCTATTAACTTGAGTGGGAGCTATGGGAGAAGAGATCAGATTTAGGGTTGAGAACTTTGATGGTAAGCTTATTATTTTGTGGAAAATGTAGATGGAAGATTACTTGTATCAGAAGGAGCTTCATCTCCCCTTGGAAGGGAAAGTAGAACAACTTGTAAGTACGAGTGATGTAGATTGGTCATTGCTTGATAAGAAGGCATTGGGATCCATACGGTTATGCCTTGCATCTTCTATTGCATTTAATATTTGTGATGAGAAAATCACAAAAGATCTCATGGTTAAACTTTGGAAGTTGTATGAGAAACCCTCTACTTCTAATAAAAATTTTATTATGAAAAGATTGTTTAACACAAAAACATTTGAAAATGGTTCTATTGCTAATCATCTAAATTATTTTAATACAATTGTAAGTATGTTCACTTATATTGGAATTAAGTTTGATGATGGAGTTAGAGCTCTGTTGATTTTGTGTTCTTTGCCTGATAGTTTGGATAGTTTGGTTATGGTTGTGAGTAATGTAGTCCCTACCAAGGGAAGCTTAAATTTTGAGGATGTTGTAGGTGTTATTCTTAGTGAGAAAATGAAAATGAAAAGCACTGTGAATCATATTCAAGTAATGATTTATCTATTGATACTAGAGGGAGGAAAATTAACAAGAGAAAAGGCAATAATGGAAAGTCAAAGGGTAGATCTAAGTCTAGATCTAGATCTAAGATGATATGCTAGCATTGTGGGAAGAGTGGACACTCAGAGAAAGATTATTGGTCACTTCAAGATATGAATTCCAACAAGGAGGAAATGAATGAGGTAAATGTGACATTAGGTAAATCATGTCAAGATGCCTTAATCCTTTTTATGGATAGTTTTTTTTAGTCTTGGGTATTAGATTTAGGGGCTTATTTTCATGCCACCCCACACAGGCATCATTTTACTGATTATGTTCAAGAGAATTTAGAACATGTTTATCTTGGTGATGATGAACTATGTGAGATAGTAGGGAAAGGTTATGTTTAGGTCAAGATGTAGAATGGGAATGCATGGCTACTCAAGGATGTTAAACACGTGCCTATGTTGAGATGGAATTTGGTTTTAGTGGGGATCTTGGGCAGTGAGGGTTATTCAGTAATGTTTACTGAAGATTCTTGGAAAGTTACCAAAGGTGATTTTATGATTTTGAGAGGTAATAAAGTTGGTAATTTATATTTGACTAGTAATTTTGATTCTTGTGATTTAGTTGCTACAAATGGAAATGCAACTATGTGGCATTACAAGCTTAGTCATATGATCCATAATGGCATGAAGATCTTAAAAGACAAGTTGCCTAGATTAAAAGACATAAATCTAGACTTTTGTGAGAATTATGTGTACAAGAAATAGAAATGAGTTAAGTTCCCAAAAGTTGGACCCAAAAAGAAAGAACACAAGTTAGAGTTGGTACATTCAGATGTATGGGGACTCGATCATATATTTTATATTGGTGGATCCAATTATTATGTTACTTTTATTGATGACACAACTAGGAAAGTTTGGGTTTATTACATTAAAAATAAATATAATGTATTTGACACTTTCAATAAGTGGAAAGCCTTGGTTGAGAATGAAATAGGTCTCAAATTGAAATGTCTTAGATCAGATAATGGAGGTGATTATTATAATAATGTTTTCTTTGATTATTATTCTAATAATGGAATCCATAGGCAAAGGATGGTTCTAGGAAATCCATAGTAGAATGGGTTATTTGAAAGGATGAACAAAATAATAATGTAATGTGTTAGGAGCATGAGGTTACATGTAGGGTTACCTTTATAGTTTTGGGTAGAAGCAGTTATCATGATAGTTTATTTGATTAATAAAAGACCTTTTATGCCTTTGTATGGAGGTATTTTTGAACAAGCTTGGTTTGGTAAAAATGTTGATTATTATTTTCTTAGAGTCTTTGGATATGAGGCTTTTGATCTCATTAAGAAAGAGGATAGGACCAAGTTAGAGGTTAAATCAGAAAAATGTGCATTTGTTGGTTATGGTGAGGATGAATTTGGTTTCTATTTATAGAACATTAAAGATAATAAAATATTTTGGTCTAAAGATGTATTCTTTAATGAAAAATTCATGTATAAGGATCATTTATAGGAATAAGAATAGGAACAGAAAGAGTAAATAGTATTGGATGACATTGTGGATGGTAAAGTATCTAATGATTTAGCTTAGGAACCTTCTACACAAGGACCCCAAACTCTTATGGTAAGAAGGTATTCTAGGGTAAGAAGAGCACATAAATATTTTTCTCCTTCTTTGAACTATTTGTTACTCACTGACAATGGAGAAATAGATTGTTATGAGGAAGCAATGCAGATAGATTTCAGGATGAAGTGGGAACAAGCCATGGATGAGGATCATAGATCTCTCATGGAGAACAAAACATGGGATTTGGTAAGGCTACCTAAGGGAAAGAGTGCATTTCCAAATAATTGGATCTTTAGATTAAAAGAAGTAGATGAAGGGAGAAAAAGGTATAATCCAGGATGGTTGTCAAGGGGTTTGCACAAAATTTAGGTATTGATTTTGATGACATTTTCTCTCTTGTTGTAAAAATGACTTATATTAGGATTGTTCTTGGTTAGTTGTAGTTAAGGATTTGTACTTAGAATAGTTAGTTGTGAAAACTTATTTTCTTCATGGTGATTTGGATGAAGAGTTGTATATGAAACAACTATAGGGATATGTGGTCAAAGGGAAGGATAATTATGTGTGCAGACTAAAGAAGAGCTTGTATGGCCTAAAACAAGCTCCAAAATAATGGTATAAAAAATTTGATTATTTTATGTTAGAATAAGAATATCAAAGGTGTCATTCTAGCCATTTTGTGTACATAAATTTTTTTGATGATGGTTCCTTTAATATATTATGCTTGTATGTGGATGACATGTTAGTTGCAGAAAAGAACATACAACATATTCATATTCTCAAGAAATAACTTAGTGAATATTTTTCTATGAATTATCTGGGTGCATCAAAATAAAGACTTGGTATGAGAATTACTCTTGATAGGAAGGAGAGGAAGTTGATCTTATCCCAATTAGAGTATGTGAAGAAAGTCTTGGAAAGGTTTAGCATGTTGGATGCTAAATCTATTGGTACTCCTTTGGTAGGCCACTTTAGACTATCAAAGGAGGTCCTAAGACAAAAGTTGAAAATATTAAGATATCCAAGGTACCTTACTCATTAGAAGTTGGTAGCTTGATGTATGCCATGGTTTGTACTCGGCTAGATATTTCCCAAGCAGTGGGAGTTGTGAATAGGTATATGAGTGATCATGTTTATGAGCATTGGCAAGCAATCAAATGGATTTTTTGGTATTTGAGAGGAATAATGTATTTTGCATTATTTCATGGTGGATTAGATACCACTTTACATGGTTATGTGGACTTGGATATGGTAGGGGATATTGATAGTAGGAGAAGTAGGATAGGTTACATATTTACTATTAGAGATACAATGGTTAGTTATATTTCTATGATAGATAAGGTTATTACTTTCTTAACCACAAAGGAAGAGTATTTTATTGCCATAGAAGCTATCAAGGAGATGCTTTGGTTATAGGAGTTGATTCAAGATTTAGGGCATGAGTAGGAAGTTGGGAGACTACATAGTGATAGTTAGAGTGCTATTCATTTGTTAAAGAACTCCACTTTCCACTCAAGGATGAAACACATTTAGTTACGTTATCACTTAATGAAGATAACTTTGGAGAACTTTATGAAGTTGGAAAAGATTCATAGTAGACAGAATCCTATGGATATGATGACCAAGGTTGTCACATTGGACAAATTGAGACTATGTTCAGATTTGGTTGGCCTTAGTGGTCCTGGAGTAGTGATAGATTTTGTTCAAGAGAAATGGTTTCTAAGTGGGATATTTTTGAGTGTGGAGCCCTTATTAGCTATCACTTCACCATGGGGATATATTTTTGGGGCCTAAAGAGCTCCAAAAATGTGGGGAACACAATTTTACCTACTCCACCTTTTATGGAATCTTGCTCCACATGTGAGTGGAATATTCCTTGTATTTATAATTTTTATGTTTCCATATTTTATGGAGCTAGTTGTTATATGCCTATTTTCCATGTTGACTTCCATATTTTGATGGATCTAGTTGTTTATTGGAAAATGGGATGACTCCCTTGTTTCCAAGAGTTGGTTATGATAACATGTTATTGGAAAATGTGACTTTAAAGGTGGAGAGACAAACTATGCATGTTCCTCTTTGGATGGGATTTTGGATGAGCTTGATATAGGTGGAACTAAGGTGTCTTTTAGTTGATGATGCTTATCTTGGATAAGCACGATGAGTTTATCCTCTTTTTATGGATTT